>VBSM01000529.1:43496676-43533111 GCA_008086735.1 Cheirogaleus medius | reverse complement strand
TAATTTCTTTCTATTTTTTAGTAGAGATGGGGTCTCGCTCTTGCTCAGGCTGGGGAATGTGTGTGTATTTTTTAACAAGCTTCCTGGGTGATTTTTAGTCACATGGAAAGCTAAGAATCAGTTCTTTCAGGAGGAATTGAATAATTCCTGGTTTAATGCCTATCTGCCCTCTAGAATATGTATTCCATGAGGACAAGGACTTTGTCTTGTTTTGCAATGTTTCTCTGGCACCTAGTTCAGTCTATTGACCATAAAAACCACTCAATAAATAGTTTTGTTTTTTTTTTTTTTTTGAGACAGAGACTCACTCTGTTGCCCCGGCTAGAGTGCCGTGGCGTCAGCCTAGCTCACAGCAACCTCAAACTCCTGGGCTCAGGCGATCCTTCTGCCTCAGCCTCCCAAGTAGCTGGGACTACAGGCATGTGCCACCACGCCCGGCTAATTTTTTCTATATTTTAGTTGGCCAATTAATTTCTTTCTATTTTTAGTAGAGATGGGGTCTCGCTCTTGCTCAGGCTGGTTTCGAACTCCTGAGCTCAAACGATCCGCCCACCTCGGCCTCCCAGAGTGCTAGGATTACAGGCGTGAGCCACCGCGCCCGGCCCAATAAATAGTTTTTGAATAAGTAGATGAATGAATGAATACAAGGAACTATAAACTGATATCATAGCCCTCAATATAGCTTTTATAGCTCTTTACATTTTGGTAGTAGAGGCCACCGATTCTAGTTCTTATTTGAGAATGGGATTTGACATTTTCAATGAAATCCATTTAATGTTTAAAAAATCCTGCCTTTAAAAACTTTAAAATATGGTTATTTATAGGTACCTTGAGTAGGTGGATTATCCTGATTATTATAGGAAAGATTCTGGCACTCAGAATGGGGAACACCAGGTGTGTGCAGCATCCTTTATAGAACGCGTTGTTAATTAAGTTTGTTTCTGTCTCTGCTGTATATTACACAGCTAGAGAGAGATATTTCAGGGAAACATGCATGAACTTACAATTAAAATTTGGAGGAAAGAGTTCAAAGACAAAGCACATCATATTGTGGTGGTTTGAACATCTTTCAACTCCTTCCCTGTTACACAACTGAAGGATACAGTGGACCTGCAACCTAACCCCAAGCCCTTCTTCCCCAGACAGAGGTTTTTTTCATAAAATCCACTCAGGCCCTTCTTCTCAAGTTCTTCATACACTTCACACCAGAAAAAAGAAATCATTCATATCTAACAAAGGGTCTTGGATTCTTTAGATAGTTTCCATTATGAGTTTTTGGCACCGTTATTACCCTCAGCTCAAGTTACCATTCTGATCCCTCTTCTTTCATCTGCTGAAAATGGATTATTTCCTTATTAGCTTGAAACCGTTACTGTTCATTGGGAGCAGGCCTATGTATGAACAATGCTACCTCTGGAATATTCCTGAAGATCCCTCGTTGCTCAGAAATGTTCCCTTAAAGCAAGAGAGTCTAAGAGAATGGCAGTGTATTTTCGGGAAAGGGCTATTGTCACCAGAAAACTTTCTAGATCTCTGCCTTGAGAAAGCTGAGCGCCACCAACAAGTGTTGAAAAACCACAGCAAAGCAGTTTTGGGGGAAGCGGTGGGTTGGCTCATGGGTTGGCTCTGTTGGCGGTTCCTGGGCTTAAGAGACACAATGAGGGGACCTCGGGGGTCCTTCATACTCTGCTTCAATCAGAGGACTTCTGTTTTGAATAATATCATTGACATTCTGCTTCTTAGTTCATTTGAATAAAAGGGTATCATTCCTAAATATTTTAGAAATCACTCTTATAGATTATGTCAAATTTGAAATCTTTCCTGAGGTTTTTAACATAGGTCCATGATATTATTCAGGCATCTATGAATTTCAGTGAAAAAAATCATACCTTTGTGTTCACTAACCTATAACTGAAATTTATCATGTCTCTTAATTAGGATTAGAGGCAAGTCACAGTAGTAATAGCAAAACCCATGACTTTGTCACCAATAGAAATCACAGATATTTTTATACTATACTGCAGTTATTGAAGATATCTTAAAACATTATTTACATTTACCACTATTTTGAAATTCTGGTAGTTATTAGTCCCTCCAATACAGATTGCTCTTCCATGCATAAATAAAGAAGCACTTGTATACTATAGCACAGTATTTGGGATATTTTGATAACTATATTTGATTTTACATATATTTACCCTCTTTTTATTTTTAATTATTATGAGTGCATCATAATTGTATATGATTATATATTTTTTGATAATCTATATATCTTTGATAACAACATAATTAGTATCTTTAGTAGTTCATTGCATTTTCTTTTATGTACTTAAATTATTCTGAAAAGGGGTCCATGATTCATCAGACTGTGAAATGGTTCCATAGCACAAAAAATGTTAAGAACCCCTGAAAGCAACTCAGTGTCTACATTTTGTGGCTGTAGAAAGTAAGCAGTTATGGTGAGAAGTAAAAGGAGCCCTAGACTTGAGAACAGAAGACCTGTATTTGAGTCTCAGCTCTGCCACTTGTCAGCTAAAGAGCAAGTCATGAGCTCGTCTGAGCCCTAGTTTGTTTACTGTTAGAGGGAAATAGAAATAATACCACCTTGTAGAGTAGTGGGGAGGGTAGGTAAGTAGCACAGGATCTCCCTGTCTCTGGTCTCCCCAGCTCACTTCTTTTATCATGCACATGCATGCATCTTTCCTCTAAAATAAAACCCTGATATTATTGCACCCCTGCCTGAAGGATGTTGTCTAGTTCCTTAGCACAGTATAAAGGGCTCAAATCTTCTCCATCAGTGCTCCCCACTAAATCCCAAGGAGCTTTTTGTCATTTCCTTATCACATCATCCTTTTCCTTCCTTTGAGAACTTTGTCCATGTAGTTGCTTGTGCTTGGAACACCTGTTCCATCTTTCCCATCCAGAAAATGCCTACTCGAGTCACGACCCCTCTCTCTGAAGCTTTACCCCTGGTTCTCCTGGCAGAGTCACTCCTCCTCAGTGCTCCCAAGGATGCACTCTCTTTCTCTATTGTAACATTTGGAACCTGATACATTAATTCATTTTTTCCATGTTTGATTCTCACATTCTCATTTTTATTGTGATCCTTTTCAAACTTGGGGTGGGCAACTGTATTAGGGAGAAAGCTTGCACAGCTTTAAAAAACATATTGCTATTATAATTGCATTGATTGAATATCGATCATGATAGTTCTTTTATTTTGAAATTCCAGATACCATTAAAAGATTTGAGGTTTTTATGTGAACCCAAAGATGGCACTTACAAAAGGTTGAGAAGTATTTCTCTGCTAAGGGACATGGATTAAACAAAATCAAAGATGACAATACATAAAAGTTCTGGGGGAGGGCAGAAGAGGGAACTTGACAGGGGTGGGCACCTTCCTTGAGAAGGTTCAAAAAGCCCTCACCTCTTTCCTTCTTTTCCAACCCATGGAGTTCCCAAGGAAAGAGTGAGCTCAGATTCTTGCCTTATAGAGTGGAATCCTGGCCAGAGAAGTCACCGGCTGGTGGCTGTGCCATGCTGTCCATCCGCCCAGCTGCACGGTCTGAGATCCCCACTGCTGTGGGCAGGGAGGCCGTGGGGCAGGCCTGCTGGGGCCACAAGTTAGCTGTGCTCCCACAGCAGAAGGTGGAGAAGAGAATCACATCTCATGAACAGTATATTGTGCCAGGCGCTGTGCTGTGTATCGCACACATATCAAACCTGTGACAAAAGTCTAAATTAGATATTCATTACACATTATAGATGAAGGAACTGAGGCTTGAAAAAACTACCCAATTTCCTCAAATGTCAGCAGTAGCGCTGGTATAAGAATCCAGGTTAGTATGACTCCACAACCCATGTTTTTTTACTATACGAAATTGTATTACACCACATGGAATAGTCCTACATCCTTGTTTCCCCTATAGTCCTCACTGGTGGAGGTGAACTTGGTTTCCCACAAAAAGGCTAGAAAAGTATGTTTATGTATGTTTATCTTTATGCTTTTAAACTAATTCTCTAAAAATCTTCTTTGGATAAATCAAAGACAATAGGAATGTATTTGTAATACGTTCATGTCTCATTGCTTTACACAATGCTGCCCCCTAGTCATCATCCTTGACACAACGCCCCCCTCCCCCAGTTTACAAAGGAGGACACTGAGGCACAAAGTGGTTAAGTGACTTGCCCAAGGGGGAGATTTGTTCAATCGTAAAGATGGGCCTGAACTTTTTCTACTTTGCATTCTGACTTGAAAGGCAGGAAACATATGCTCAAGAGGGAGATCTCACGAAATTTCATGTCAGATCGTCCTCTTGCTAATTTAATCCTGTCATTCCTAGTTATATCCCTTTGGAAAAACCACCACTAATCCTTTCTGTTTTGCTATTTTTATGCTAAAAATATTCCCCGTACAAACCACCTCACTCTTTCGCAAGCAACCAGCTCGGCCCTCTCCCCAGCTACCCCACCCCCAGCCCGCTCTAGCTCCCTTCCAGTTAGAATTTATTCAAAACCTCCCATTCTAGGAGGAAACCAGGAAGGGGGCAGTTATCTGTGTGGACTCAGGCTTTTCTGGACCCTTTGTCCTCGTGGTCATATCCCAATCAGAGTGAAGGGCTCCCCAAAGGGGGAAGATGATTTAAGTTTTGTAAATGCTGCCCTCCAAAAACCACTCAACATAAATGTTTCATGGCTTAGCCTCTGTGAGGCTGGGGCTGGAACATTCAGCTGTGAGGGTGTTTATATTTGTGGAACTCTCTTGAACATTTGCTGCGGGTTTTAAACAGCTGCTCTGCTGAAGCTCTGGGGATAGGAGGATCATGAATATTCAGGTGAAGCCACCAGAATGAACAGCCGTTAATAGAATAAATGCCTAAACAGTTGTGTAAGGCTTATTAAGACCTATTGGGGCTGAGATAATAAATTCCCACTCTGACATGTTGCAACTACTGTCGCTTAAACACTTTGGACCACCTCTTCTGAACTGAAGGAAAAAATGATGTTAGTTCTCTGTGAAAACACAAAGAAACACCTGGAAGCCTTGGCAAGGGGCTGAGATTTGGCAGGGATCTTTCCGTGTACCGACACATCCTCAGGAAAATGATGTGCTGTTCATTGTTCCTGTTGTCAAGGTTATCTCAGTCGACTCCAGGCTGGAATGGGCACTGCTCTTGCACCGAGGAAAATCTGTCCTGACTCCTTCAGACGACCTCAGCATCAACTGAGAACCACCATGAACCTCTGGGGCACCAGGTCTGGCCACTAGCACCTTCACCCCCAGCCCATATGGCCTGGGGCTCTGTCTTGGTAAGCCCCTTCCAACAGGGTGTCCATGGGACCAAGTACACATTAGCACTGGACTCTTTTTCCTCTGTTCCAGAAACCCATGCAGGGAACATGATGCAAATATTGCAAATGTAAAAGTGACCTTTCCAAGTGGCAACACCTGGTGTGTTAAAAAGTCCATCGCAGACTGGGTTTGCAATGCGCATGCTGTAAATATGGGGAAAGCGGGAGACGGTGGTGAGGAGCTGCTTTCTCCTTTGGATGTTAGCTGTCACATTGTGTTAGGCTGAGCCAAACTGCTCGGTTCTGGTTTCCACAGTCACAAGGCATTAACCAAGGGTATACAGAGGAACTCACCCAGGTTCGCACCTAGAGGCAGAGTCAGTAATATTTGATCAGCAACCTGCTGTCAATTCAGATAAAGAGCATTTGACTTCAAATAAAGGTGACTAACTTAATGAAGAAAGCTTATACATATAAAGCGACATTTGCTTCTCCCAAGCTGTCAGGGAGAAGCTGTTGCCCACACTAGCAGTGGTCACTTATTTCCCCACCTCTGAAGACACGATAGGGTCCTGCCAAAGATTCTGAGCCATCAGAACTTTGAAAGATACATACAACGAAAAAATGCACATGTCTCATGCAGCTTGGGAGGAGTAGTGGATTTTAGGGTGATGCAGACCTGAGTTTGAATTGCGCTCTGCCACTCAAGGTCTGACTTATAGCAAGTCATTTCACTTCCTGGAGGTGTAGTTGTCTCACCTCTGACACAGGCATTATTCTACTTACTCACAATCTTATTCTGAAAATGAAAAACATGTAAACCCTGTGGTCAAGGAGCTGGCTCATGGTCGGTACTCAATTACTGTTCATTCATTCAACAATTACTCATTAGTTTGTTTGCTTTTTTCCCTCCCCATTTTTTTTCTCCCAATGACATGAACAGGATAGGGTTTTTTTTTTCTTTTTTGAGATAGTCTCGCTCTGTTGCCCTTAGTAGAATGTAGTGGTGTCATCAGAGCTCATTGCAACCTCAAACTCCTGGGCTCAAGCAATCCTCCTGCCTCAGCCTCCCGAGTAGCTGGGACTACAGGTGTGCACCATGATGCCTGGCTAATTTTTCTTTTTTTTATTAGATATGGGGTCTCACAGTTGCTCGGGCTGGTCTCGAACTCCTGAGCTCAAGTGATCCTCCCACCTCAGCCTCCCAGTATGCGAGGATTACAGGTGTAAGCCACTATGCCTGGCCCCAAGATAGGGTTCTAAAAATTCCTTTGCAATGTAGACATTATCTTCTTCCTTATGCGGGTTCAGATGTTCCTATGTCTTTAACATACTGGATAAATCAGGAATTTGCCTGAAAGCCAGGCAAAGGAAAGGGGAGCAAATCTTATGTTCCCCTTTCCTTCAGAGTATGGAAGTACTCTGCTCTCCATCAATTGTGGGTGACCTGGTTATCAATATAAGAACCAAATCTGTTTCAGAACCTTTTGTGTCATGGTCAAAGTTCCAGAGGAAAGAACAGATGGAATAAATTAATTAGTCAAAGCATGCTTAACTGGAAGGGCATTTATGTCCAGGAGTGGCCAAAGGGTAGGGGAACATGCAAGGGACAAGGGAGCAGAGTGCCTCAAAGAGCCCGAGGGCCAGGACCGGGCATCACTCTTTATTTAGAATGAAGTTGTACGGTTTTTGTTCCCATTAGCACAAAAGTCAGGAGGGGTCTCACAGTCATTGTTTTTCCATAGATGTGTCAGCAAGTGACCCTGAAAATCTGTCCAAATGGCAAAACTCTTTCAGAAAGGGGGCTGGGTGGGAAAGCCTCTGGTATATTCTCAATAGAGTTGAGGCAGACACTTGTCCATAATGACGCCTCCCGGCAGGACTTTGCATGGGGTTGGCTGGAAAGCTGCCTTTAGGACGCTGCCGGCAGAGCCTGCTTGCTTGGCCAACAGCAGGGGCCTGGCTGATTTGAGACCAGATCACACCATTTCTCTTTCTCTCTTTTTTCTCCTCCTCCTTAAGATGGGCTAATAGTTATTTCATCACCTCTATGCTCACCCTACTTGGCACCCCTCAATATTGACTGTACTCTCTGGGTTCTGATTTGAGGAGTTCCACTCAGGATGGAGGTCTCTGGGAACAACATATTGTTATTTTTATCATACAGCAGGTATATACTCTGGGCAAACCCGCACAGAGTAGAAAATCCCTGAAAGCCCTAGACTGTGGATTTAATATATTAAATAAATTAATATGTTAAAAATATCTGTCTTCTCACCACCCCAGATCTCTTATTCATATGAAGCAACTCTACCAGTTCTCTTTCCCTCTGAACTAGAACAAACAACAAACGACACATGCTTTTTATTCCCATTCTGCAAAAGAAGAGCTGTTTCCAATGAAAACCCATGCCAAGCAGGGTCTCTCTTTTTCTAAGAGGTGTTGGAAATGAGTGAATTTATTTTCATTCAACAAACAGGAAAATAAATGCAAAATGGAGGTTGCATCATAGACAATCAGTACAGGAAGGGACATGAGAGAGATTGAACCTAACTTGCCAGTGCAGGTGAGGAAACTTGGGGTCCAGAGGTTAAATGATTGCCCCAATGTTAGGGAGGGCAGGAGAGAGTCAAGGCTGCCACTGGGAATAATAAAAAAGATAAATTCCATTGACCGAGGCCTTCATTGCAGGTGTATGTGTTATCTCAACACTGCGTAACAAGCCTCTCTTATTCAGATGAGGAAATACCACTGCAGGTGGGCACTTAGGTAACTCACCCAGGGCCACACAGATAGTAGGTAGCAGAGCTAGGATCCACGCTTGCACCAGTCCATGGCTTCACCGCAAGTCACCCTACACTGCCTCCCACTGCACCCCACTTGCAAGTAGTCAGTGAATCCAGAAGAGATCCAAGGGCTCCATGCTTGCTCTCAGGTGGCAACAATTGGATCAAACATCGCATGTTAAGTGTTTCTGGGCAGAGCTAGTGAGAGTAGGGGAAATGGAGACATAGATCTTGTGTGCTGAACTTTAGCAAGGGAGCCTATGCCACTTGCTTCCTTTCGTGTGATCTTTGACTTGGAAAAACTTATTTTGCAGTTGTGGTTAGAGGTAATTTAAAATATGTCCCAGATGTGACTAGAGGCTGGTGAGCAGGTCTCCAGCATGGGAGAGCTGAGTCATGTGAACACTAGCACCAGGGCTGGCTCAGGAAGTGGGTCTATCAGCTGAAAGGTAAAAGGCTTCCTTCCACCTTTGGCCAGAAGAACCATGGGGTGGGCTGAGGGAGGGGTGCTGCAGCTGGCTTGAGCTGGGTGGCTGGGAGGAGGGGCCAGCTCCCAAAGGGACAGCAGCCTGCTGTTTCTGTCTCTGTGCAGTGTGGCAGGGTATGCACGGTTTTTGGAGTCAGATAGACTTGGGTCTGCCACTTTACCAACTATAGCTAGTAAGTTGCTTAATTCTTCTAAGACTCAGCATTCTCATCTGTAAAATGGGGATCTTTATTTGCTTTATAGGGCTGTTTTGAGAATTAGAGAGAAAGTATGCAAACAACCTGGAACAGAAAATGTTGGCTATTATGTTTTCATTTTGGGGGCAGGAGCAATAATTAAATCAACAGTTTTTTAGACTTTTTCTCCAGCTCTCTCTCTCTCTCTCTTCAACAGTTCCAGAATTTTTAAAGAGAATGGATCCCAAAGAATATTCTTAGATTTCCTGAGTAGGGCTGATGGCTAGGGATGCCAATTGTTCTACCCAAAGAAGAGATACAGCGCACGATAGCAGTGGCTACAGGAGGGGAAGGGTGTCAAGAAGATGCAAGAAAGAGGAGAGAGTGAGCGGCAGCTGTAGGAAACTGTAGCTCTGGGGAGCCCAAGAGATTTCCAAGGATGAGTTAGAGAATATTTTGCTTTATAATATGAAATGCAAACCTCCTCTTCCATCTCCATGAAGAAACTTTTGGCAAAACCCTGCATTATCCTTCAATGCTTTTGGAGTATGCTTTGTGACACCCATTGATGGTAGGCCCTAGGATGAGAGTGGCTCAAAGTGACTCAGTTATATTTAAGATACTTTTAAGACTCTGTGTGTTGTGCAGGGTTACTGTGCATTCTCTGGGTGTTGTCCAGGGTGATCAGCTGAGTCCACTGTAGACTGGCCTGTTTGGAGTTCAAAGAGCCTTTTCCCTCTGGTAACCTTCATTAATGGGATAAAATTAGTGGTAGTGGTATGTATGGGTACATATTGATGAAGGTTGGCTTGGGCCCTCAAATCTGGAAGCTTTGAAAAATTTCAAGGAAGAGGCAACATTTTTTAAGGCATCTTCCTCAGTTGCACATATAAGGTTTTAGGGTGTAAAGAAGGAAGAACTCATGGGAGGTATTTTAGTCCAGTAGTATGTAACAGATGAGAGTCCTAGTTGTCTGAGAGTAATGACAACCAATGGATCCTGCCCTCTGGGTGTCTTGGAAGGAGGCGTGCATAGGGCGGGGAGTGAAGAGGGGGCGCCCATGCCTGGAGTGTCAGCTCTGCCACTCTCCCTGTGACTATTGCCAAGTTATTCAGCCTATCAGTTCTCTCTGTATTAAAGGGGCCAACAATGGCCACCAAAGTGGGCCCTTGGGAAGATCTCATAGGTTGTCATGAAAGTGCATTGTAAACTATCAAGTGCTACACAGATATGCAGTTTACAGGGAGAAAGCTCTGGACGCAGCCTTGGCTCTGATGCTTTCTAGTTGGTGAACTTGGCACCTCCTGTGACCTCGCTGAGCCTCAGTTTCTCTGAAGGAGTGAAGAGGCAGCAGTACTGACTCTGCTGGGCTGTTCTGAGGATCAGAAGGGTAATATTGGCAAAAGTGTTTCATAAATGGTGCAGTGCTATAAATGTAAAGGTCTACTGCAACTGCTTTTACTGCTCACGAATTTTAGTATCGATCCCACGTAGATTAAAGAAAAAGAAATGGAGCCTTATATTAAACACTGCATAGGACACAGAGCCTTTTAGTGCCCTATAACACTCACTTCCAGTAAGGAGGAGAATATAAGCCTTTCTTAAATGAAACACTCTTCCAAAGCATTTTATTTGAACTTAATTTTACTATGTGCCCAGTGTGGGCAGAGTTCTTCTATGGGTAATGCATGACTCAACCCTCAAGCTTTTCCAACAACAGTGAAAAGTTACAGCTATTTGATTTCCTCAATAAAGAGTTATTAGCAGCAATAATCCCAGAGAATATTAGGTTAGGTACTGTGATTCCTGTTCTCAGAGGAGGCCCAGGCTCAAGTACAGTAAATACTTTATAATAACCCACTGGCTAAACAAAACAGATGCAGGGACCTGGGGCTCAGAGCCTTGACTGTGGCTGCCTCCCTGAATCAGGCTGCTAGCTCTGGCTTGGTCATCCCAGCTTGGGTGCTGCAGACCTGAATCTAAAGGCTGCAGGACAGAAGGCTCTGCAAGCCCCCAGACTCAGCGTGTCCCAAACCAAACAAAGCATCTATTCCTCAGATGTGACACCACCATCTCCCTACTCCATAAGAGTCAAGATTTCAGTGACACAACTGACACCACCTTCTTACCTATTGAGGCCAAGCAGGACTGAACTATGTCCAGCCAGGCAAATCTCTTGGCCAGCCTTTGCCATTTGTCATGTCCTCCCCACTTTTGCACCTGCTCTCCCCTTTCAAGCCCTCATGATTCTCAAGTGGACAGTGGCAGTTTGGATTGCTTTTAAAAACCTCATCTGGATCTAATTGTTCTGCCCACCTGTAGAGTGTCCTTTGTGCAATTGCCCTCTACTCACTTGCTGTGATGATTTTATAAAGCACAGGATGAACATCCCACTACCCTGCTCATAAGCTTTCTATGGCTCCCCACTGCCTATGGAATAACAGTCTGGCATTCTAGGACCTCCATAATCTACTCCCTTTTGATCATTTTCTATGCCTTGTTCTTTAGCTACCTTCAGCTACTTGCTGTTTCTTCGACACACTTTGCCTTCCTTCCTCTCTTCCTTTGTTCATGCAGTTTTCTTCACATATCAAATCTCTGTCTGTCTTTCCTGAAGACCCCAAATAGTATCTCTTCCATAAGGAATCCCTTAGCTGGATGCAAATGTCTTTTTAGCCTATATGCCCACAGAACTTTCTGTATCTTATGCTAACCCTTATTATGTACACTGTAACTTGAAATATAAGGGTCGCAGGTACGAGACAGCACAAATGATACTTTCTCATGAAGGTCACATCTAAATCCTCCCTTTAAAGAGTATTACCCCCTATTATTTTTTTATAGAAGCTCATCTTTTTTCTATAAAACTTTTAACAACATTTATAATTTTATATTTGTATACTTATTATTTAATATTTGCCTTACCTACGACACTGCAAACTCTCTTTGAGCATGAACCATGCCTGTTTGTTTACATCTATTGCCAGGGTTTAGCACAAGTGCCTGGTTAAATGTGTTAAATAAATGCTAGTTAAGTAAATAAACAAAGAACGAAGTGCCTGCAACTCTACCTAGATTGATTTCTTACTGATATCTTTGCACCTTGCCATTTCATCTATTACAGTCCTTCTGCTAGTAGGTGCTCAACCAACAATAACTGAATTGGATTTTAATGTTAGGTCTTCATTTCTTTCCACTGAGTAAGGAAACCACTGTGGCCAACTTGTTGGCCTTTGGGTTTGTCTGTGAAAAAGTCATAGAAAAGTATGCAATAAGATAGTGTTTGTTTTCACTCTGGCAGATTTACACATGGGAGGGTACTTCCCAATGAAAAGTCTTTTCATCTCAAAGCAGATCTACAAAGCACATATTAGCAGCAGAAAGATAATTAACAAATTTCCAACATGAGTTTGTTTATACTGCTACTGTCAAGGGCAATCATGTCAGTTTAAGAAAGATCTTTTGCCTTGATTCTGAATTTTCACACATGAAAATGTTGTCAGGAATAGATTCTGGCTATGAATTTCTAACACCTGTAGAAATTTACATATGTGTGCGTGTGCTCATATTATGGATGACCCATAACTTTAATGAAGGTAGAACATAAGTTATGTGTGAATTAATTGATCAAACAAATTGTTAAACCATTCTTCTCTTGTTATTGCTTTGTACTTTCATTTTTCATTCATTCATTCATTTGCTTCCTTGACACATCCTGGAGTGGTAACTGTAGGCTTAGTAGAGTGAGGGCTGTAAGCAAAAATGCAAGAGGTAGCAGGACCAGCCCTCAGTGAGAGTTTAGCATGCCTAAAAGGATCACAAAAGGCTTCATGGGAAAGCCAACATTTTAAAAAAAAGATTCTTCTCTTGGATGAATTAAGGGAAAATGGGATCTTCATTCCATAATTTTACATTGCTCTTTTTTCTTGGGCCCATTTGATCACTAGCCATATTGTGTATGTTTGTGTGTGTGTGTATATACTGTGTACGTGTGTATATACACATTATGTATGTGTGTATGTATGTAGGAATTAGCCATGCCTAAATTTTGGTTGTGAAAGAGAAATGGAAGAAATTAAAATTTCTAGTTTTCAACACCTATTATTTATGAAATCTCTTTTAAACTGTAGAACTCATCATTACCATTGAAATATCCTTCCATGTGGAGAGTCGGTATCATATATATAGTCAGGTAGAAATACTGATGGGAAGTTGGGGTCGGAGCCAGCACGGGTCACTCAACCTTCTCCCTCCAAAGAGTGTTTAGGGCTTTCAGGTACATGATACCACTGGCTTAAATCATTATCTTTATCATCTCTCTTTCAACTATTTAATTTTCAAAGTTTTATTTACTAGATACATGTGTTTAATATATGAAGGAGCCATTAAAATACACCTTGCCATCTCTGTGCACATAAGACACCCTTAGATACACAGGAACCTATCAATACTCAGGTGAAGAAGCAAGAGTTGGCATGTGTTAAAGGGTCTCCTGGAACCTTTGCCCTAGATCATAGAGGTAGTGAGCAGAGCCCTAAAGAGATCCCAGGTATGTCTGAAGCATTTCGAGCCCACCAGACAGTGTATAAAAGGGTGAAGTGCCACCACCAGCACAAGAATAAAACATTCTAACTACAATGGAAGGACTCTGTTTCCCCTTCTTTCATTGCATTTCCTCTGCCCTCCCAGATTTGCAGGCCTGCACCACCCCTCCCTTAAGGTAATCACTCTTCTGCGATTGCAGGCCTGCCGTCTGAATGCCACAGAGTACAATTTGGTTTGTATGAACTTTAGATGCAGTGACTCAGCAAGGGGAATTTCCAGTTCTTTTGGATTTTCTGCCTTGGATTATCACCAAGTTCATTTTTGTATTAGTTTAATATATGAAGGAGCCATTAAAATACCTCTGAAGTATTTTGAAGTAAATGACCCTCTGAAGATAATTTAAACTCTACTAGGGTATTTAAGTAGGAGGCTTCAACTTGAGTATGCTGCTCTACAGAGACCACGGTCAAGCTTTCCACTAATTCAGTTCACGTAGGGTGGAAAGCAATAAGACTGGAGGAAACAGGATGATGTAAAATTTGAAAACTGGGTTATTAATCCTAAGGGAAGGCTAATGAAGAGAAATTGGGGGGACACAATTGTCACCCAACTATTTTAGGGGCTCTCTTTCTCCTTCATACTCCTGACACTTCATTGGTCATCAAGTGTTCTCAATCCCACTTCTTAAACATCTCTCAACTCTGTCCCTCCTTCTTTATCTGCACACACAGTGCCTTTGTGTATTCAGTTCCTCATCACTGTGGCTGTTCTATCGTGATAAGTTCTTAACTCGTTTTCTGACTCTACTCCATGCCCTCTAATTCCTTCCTTTTACTGAATCCAGATAAATCTTTCTAAAACACACATCAAAGTGTGTTACCCCATTTTGCTTACCACTTTTCAATGATGTCCCCTGGCATTCAGGATAAAGTCTGTCTTCCGTAGTCAGGGTCCCCGCCTGCCTCTGCAGCTTCACCCATCAGTCTTCTCTGCCTCCCACTCTAGCTTCAATCATGTTGAGCTCCACATAGTTTCCTAGTCTCATGTAGATGTGCCTGAACCTGCTGTTAACTCCTACTTGTCCTTCAAGGCTTAGGTATACTGTCACTTTTGCGAAGTTTTCCTTGATTGCCCCTTTTTGAGTTCTCATGACACCTGTAGATTCTTCCATCTTTGCACTTGATAAACTGCTCTGTAGAGTTTTACCTGCTTGTCTCCCTCTCTCAACTGCAGGTTCCTAAGAAGATAGGGACTGTGGTGTTTATTTTTGAACCAGAGCACACCCCCACCATGTCTAGTCCAATCCATGTTTGTGAAATGGATGCATGCACACATGAACGAATGAAACTAGTGGAGGACAATTGAAGATTATTCCCCATTTGCATGTAAGCTCCAAGAAGGATAGGGTTTTTGACTGTTTCATTCTTTGCTGTAGCCTCTGCGCCAAGAGAAGTGCATGGAACATAACTACACTCAATAAACAGTGAACCAGTGAGTGCGCACAGACTTCTGTGTGTCTCCAAAGGATAAAACTTTGACAGCGGGCGGTAATTCCAGGAAGATTGTTTGAAGCACCCACTCTAGCCCTGTGACTTACCACCAGGAGGCTCAGTCCTGTGAATACCTTATGCTAACAGAACAGGTCTGACAGCATGATTGGCACTCTCTCCCCACTGAATAAGTGGTTTTCAAAACATGGGGACTGTACCACCTAGTAAACAATTGCACCAGAGTCATCGAGGTGCATGTTAATATCGCAGGTTCCTGGGTCACACAGCAGGCTAGCTGAATGGGAATTTCTGGGGTGGTTCCAGAAATCTGCATTTTCACCAACTTTCTAGATGTTTCCTTTGATGCTAGGAAGGTTCAACAATGGCATGGTTTGCTGTAGGAGGGCAGTGAATACCCATCACTGTAGGAGGTCCAGAAGAGATTGGGCAACCGAGGACTGGCAACACTAAGCATGTGTCTGACTCTCCCACTGAAACTCCTAAATAGTAAGAAAATAACATGATCTCTGGTGTGATAGGCACTCAGTAACATTTGAATGGGTTCAGAGATGTTCATACAGAATTAGATAAACACATGCAAGTGATATTAATAAGTTTTTATTCATTATCTATATACTTAAGAAAGACTGAATGATTGATATGAACCAATAATCAGATTTGGGGTTTTTTTTGGATTTGAAATTCCCTTTATATTCTGAAATAACACCACAGATATAATGTTATTAAATTTCTCCTCTAATATTTTCATAAAAGTCATATGGTTTTGAGTATTACAAAATCCCAATAAAGAGGAATCCCTAAAAGTTCACTTGAAGTTGACTTGGAAAAGGGAAAATGGGGCTTGAAATTGAGTAACTACAGTTATAACTACCTTAATCAATTTGCAAAGCACTCGCCAGGAAGGAGGATGTATAGATATATAAACGTGGCACACACAACATAACCAATTTATTTAGTTTGGCAGAATAAATTTGTTCCTCTCTATAGTTGCCATGTTTTACCTTCAGCATTTACAAAGCATTGACATTTTCAAGAATCCTATTCAGATCACCTCGATACTTTCCTGTATGGGATCTTCCCTCCCAATCAATAAAAATACCAGCAGCAGAAAGAATCAAGAAATCCTCGTCAGACTGGGAATGCCTTTTCAAAATAAACTGGGAGGATTTCCTGATTCTTTTATCTGTGGAATTTTCAGCCAGGTGATCATGGATTTTGATCTAGTATGAGGACAATCATTTACCCATCTGGGTCTCATGCCTTTCAATATCTGTATTTTTATTGATTTAGATGTTTAAAGAAGATGTTGTAACTCAGATAATGATCATTTATGCTTCAAGGGTGTAGCCAAAAGTATTGTTGAATATTACCTCCCTGCACCGGGTCTCTTTCACTTGATGGGAGGATACCGTGTATAATGGATTGAGTGGTGCCCCTGTCCTGCAAATATGTGTCTGCCTGGAACCTGGGAATGTGTCTACCTGGAATCTGTGAATGTGACCTTATTTGGAGAAAGACTGTTTGCAGTTGTTATTAAGAGTCTTAAGATGAGATCATCCTAGAATATATGCGTGGGCCCTAAATCCAATGTCAAGTGTCCTTATAAGAAGAAAAGACACACACAGAGGAGAAGGTGTTGTGAAGATTGAAGCAGAGATTGGTAACACTAACCAAGGAGCACCCAGGATTGCCAGCAGCTGCCAGAAGCTGGGAGAGAGGCATAGGACTGATTCTCCCTCAGAGCCTCCAGAGAGAACCAACTCTGCCCACACCTTGATTTCAGACTTCTGGCCTCATGAGAGTAAGTTTTTGTTATTTAAGCTACCCAGTTTGTGGTAATTTGTTATGACGGCCCTGGGAAAAGAATACACTATGCTTTGGACCCAATATTTTCCGCTTACTACCACATCATCTGCTATCAGGCGAGAATTACCCAGAAGTCTGAGCCCTCCTACTGCAGTGTGAGGGTTTTACCCTTCAGTCTACGCTGGGTGCCAGGACCTTTGAGAACAAGCATGGTTCTCTCGTGGTAGACACCATAGAAAATTAGCTGACATTCTTTTTTTTTGAGACAGAGTCTCACTCTGTTGCCTGGGCTAGAGTGCTGTGGCATCAGCCTAGCTCACAGCAACCTCAAACTCCTGGGCTCAAGCAATCCTCCTGCCTCAGCCTCCCAAGTAGCTGGGACTACAGGCATGCGCCACCATGCCTGGCTAATTTTTTCTATATATTTTTAGTTGTCCAGCTAATTTCCTTCTATTTTTAGTAGAGATGGGGTCTTGCTCTTGCTCAGGCTGTTCTTGAACTCCTGAGCTCAAACGATCCACCCGCCTCGGCCTCTCAGAGTGCTAAGATTACAAGCGTAAGCCACCACGCCTGGCCTGTTGGTCGCTTCTTATTCGTCAGGTATTATGCTAAGAGATTTATATGAATTACCTTATTCAATCTTCATGGTAGATCTATGAAGTTGGTTCCATTATTTCCTTCCATTTTCTACATGAGGAAACAGAGCCTCAGGGGTTTTCCTTGTACGCATGTAGCCAATGATGGTGGAGGACAGGGCTGAACTCCTAACCTGGGTTAGCCTCACACAAAAGCCTTTTCTCCAAATTATCAGAATTGTGGGAAAAACAGAGAGGCCCTTGAGAGCAATGACGCTAAGGAGATCTTTGACATTCAGAGTGCATCCTTAGGGGTCTGTGTGACTTAGATTCTAGAAATCTCTCTACTTGAGAAGGGGATAGTAGACCAACTCATGAAAGGACTCCCAAGATAAGTAATTCAAATCTGATTCTTATGTAATCCCCCAAACAGGATTATGAGAAAAATCATTATTAACAATATTACAAGTTACTTCCAGTCATGAGATACCGAGGTTGCTCATGAATAGAAGAGACCACCAACATTACATTTCAGAATCTATTTAGCTTGTGAATCCTGTTACATTTCAAAATGTATCTTTACACTAGAAAAAAAATGTTGGTGAATAGCCCTCTCTAATCTCTGTGGAGGAAGGATTTTTTAAAGCACAAAGTTGATGGAAAGAATCACAAAGTAAAATTTATATAGGTTTGACTTCATTAAAAAATCAACAACTGCATGTCAAAAAGTATTTTAATCAAAATTAAAGGGCAAAGAAAGATCTGGGGAAACACTTGGAGCAAATGTAAATGAGGACTTCATAATCTTAATGTATGAAGACATATTGTTAAGACAAACACTACTATTCCCCAATAGATATGTGAAGCAAAGAATAAAGAGGTAAATTATGGTACGTCCATATGATAAGACATTAACTGTCTCAATAATTTTTAGAAAGAGTATTCAGCAGCAGAAAGATTCTCATCATCAAATGCTAAATCTACAAAGAAAGCTATAAAATCATGTTCAGCATAATAAAGAACAGCAACATTTATTCAGGGCTGGTCATATACCAAGCACTACCTCGAGTGCTTTCTGTGCCTTATCTCCCGGAGTCCCCAAAATAACCGGATGGAGTTTGTACTAGTACCTTTTTCATTTTATGTTTGAGGAACCCGAGGCTTATAGAGGTTGAGTACCTTGCTTAGTGTCAACCAACAGATTCATAACGCAGCTGGGATTCAAACCCAGGTCTGTCTGTCTCTTTCTATTTCTAGTGGCTTGTTATATAAGTCACTTGGTGCTGGGCTCTGCCTTTTGATCTTTGTACCTCTCACAGTACCTTGCAAATAATTAATGCTTGCTGAATTGTGGGAGGCAGAGTAATTTATTGATTAAGAGAAAAGCCTTAGAATCAGATAGCTCTGGGTGGCCCTGGACAATGTAACTGCTCCCATCTTTGGTTTCTCCACCACAATAAATGGTGGCAAGGGTTAAGTGAATTTGTGTGCTTGGAAGACTTAGCACAGTGCCTAGCACATAGCAGGTGATTAGAAAATGGCAGGGAATACAGATGAAATGGTATTATGCCTCTTCACGTAATAAGGAAAAATATTTATTGCTTTAAGATTGGCACTCACATTTTTCTTTGGGAGGAAAGTGACTTTGTTTGGGAAAACCTCTTGATGATTCACTAAGGGTATATGATATCTGAGGATATGAGTGTTGTAAGACCAAGTTTAAGTAACCACCACTCTCCCCTCTTCTCCCCCCTAAACAAGAGAATGATTCAGTTGCATGTGAGAAAATGAGATTTTTTTCCTTCTGAGAAGGGGGAGAAGAGAGCAGTACAAAGGGGCAGAGAATTATGCAAGGTGAGGCCTAGCTGGTGGGAAGGAAGTGTGTGAGTGATGGGAGGGCTGAGTGAAGTGCCATTTGAAATCTGCTGTTGAGACGATGCAACCTTTTACATTTAATGCTTGACATGATGTTGTCTTGTTGCAACATCACTCCCTCTTCTTCTCTCCACTCTCTGGCGATATCTTTCAAAAATCGACCGAACTCACAAATGCTTTGCAGAAACTCTTATGTAAATAGAAATGACCTCTTTTATAACCAGGTGGACATACGCTGAGGCAGAAATGGCACT
This sequence comes from Cheirogaleus medius, assembly GCA_008086735.1. Lineage (NCBI taxonomy): Eukaryota > Metazoa > Chordata > Mammalia > Primates > Cheirogaleidae > Cheirogaleus > Cheirogaleus medius. The sequence goes on along the minus strand of VBSM01000529.1, from coordinate 43,513,804 downwards.
TAGTAAAGGACCCTGGAGACTTGGATGACTTGAGAACATGAGTGACTCCAAGAATCCTCAGAGATCTTTAAATTTCAGTGGGATAAGAAGTGGGGATTTGCACTGATTAGAAAGAGCTGAGGTACACCTGCTAGTATTGGGCTCACCTTGGTTGCCTTCCTGTCCTTTGCACATAATAAATGCTCAGCAAGAATTTGTTGAATAACCGAGGAGAACAATAAGGAGCGTATCTATATGACTCAGACTCTAATTACATTGGAGTTCCCAGACAGGAGAGACCTGTGTGCTAGGGGAAGCAGGGAAGGCTTTGTTCCGAAGGGTCACTTCTGACACCTTGGAGAGCTGACCCAACAGTGAGTTTTACTGTTGTCCCTGAGTTGATAGGAGCAGATGAATGGAGAGTATTGCTGAAGCCAGCCAGCTCTGTCTCCAGTTGGAATCTAGTATTTGCAGATTTGGAGCTATCTGGAGAATACCTGGATATAACTAGAGTGTGGTCAGAAAACGATGGTGCTGTTGCCATCACAGAAGAAAGAGGATCAATGAGTTCCTTTTGGATGGGAGCAGAGGACTCTAGGATCCAGTGCAGGTGGTCTGGGCATAACAGAAGAGGAGGAGGAGGATTGTCTGTGTGTACAGACAGGATGGGATTTAGCCACTGAATGGTCACCTTGCCTGTTGCCTAAGAAAGGGCACATTGGATGCCTCTCAGTTGGAAGATATTATCTCCAGATGGAGTCCTCTGCCTGCTGGCAAAATCAACTGTATTATTTGGTAATATTTTGATGTGCTATTTATGTGGAAAGGGAGTTTATTGACATATCTTGCACGTCATGCGCAAACAGCTTTAACTTTTCCCTCTGAAAGGGACTGTGATGATGAAGATGACAAATCTTGGAAAGCTACTGGGGGCAAAAATGGGCTGGGCATGGTTTTGTGCCCAGCACCATGTGTCCCAGCCAGAGCATCCAGGCCTAGGTTTGATTTGCATTCAGGCTGCATCCCTAGTTGGTGAAGCTGGACTCGCTTGTCATTCTTACAAATCTGGCAAAAGCTCCAGACGAGTGAGGGGTTTCAATGAACAGAAAACACTTTGGAAGACAGGGATTGGAGGGGAGGCTTTGGGAGAATTACCCAGGGATTTCATGTCATGCATTTGCCTATTCATTGTCTCTATTTGGAAACAGCAACTTAAGAAAAGCAAGCAAAGAAGTTCACATTATTTTAGTGACCCCTGAAAACCTTGCACATTTCTGCTAGGAAATGTGTGCCTTCCCTCCATGCAGCATTTGTTTTAAGCATTTAGCTTCCCCACACAGTTGCAAGTTCACTTACCCATTCTCTCTTTCTCTCTCCCTCTCTCTCTCTCTCTCTCTCTCTCTCTAGCACTTTAGTCAGCACAAATTTGGAGGCAGAACCAAACCTAGTAATAGCATATCTCATGTTGCTATCAATTTTCCGCCAGAAGAACATTTTGGGACACAAAGTCCTTTGTCTATTTCCAGAAGCTTGATTCAATGACATTACATAAATGACTACAACACTATAGCATGTTCTGCACCGTTTCAAATTGTAACCTAAAAAAGGGAAGGACCTGGATCGCAGCCACAGCGTAATGATTTCAGTTCTTAAGAAAATCCAGCAACCATTACATTACATTCAATATTTTCTTGCTGTGGAAATTTAAGAATCAAATCTAATCAAATAGCAACCCCTATCCCCCCCATCCTCCATTTTGCTATGGTTCCTGTTACTAACTGGCCTCCCACGTCTGTTTTGGCTTAAAAAAATAAATAAGTTTACAATATGTTTTAAAAAATTGGGCTGAATCAGACAATTGTATATTTTAGAAAACGAAGGCAAAATGTAAAACAGGCTAATCATGATTCTAAATTCAATCTTCAGGGCCCTAATTGATCCCATCCCAAAGGTAACATTCTATCTTAATTGACATGTCGAGATGGTTACAATTATGTAAAATAAAACTGGGCCGGTTGGAAACCCCACGTCTTCTTGTAGAACAGGAGATGGCCAGCTTTTATAATAGTTGATTGCAAAAGGATGCAACCACTTTGCTCATATTTCCTATTTTGGTTTGGCCCTTGTACATGTGCAATGAGGTTCTCCCACCCACCCTTTCAATAGCGTAGGGACCACAAGGGGAATTTGATGCCAATATGTGTTCCTTAGGGATGGGGGTGGGCATCTTAGAAAGGGCCAAAATTTTCAATGTCCATTTTCTAAGTCAGTTAGAGAGAGAGAGAGAGAAAATGAAAGGAACATTTCCATATTTGTTGGCAGAGTGATTTTTCAGTGCGATTGTGACCACACGCAGGAGCTCGTGCTCAGCCTCGATAGGAAACAGATGGCCGTAAGCGTGGAGACCACACGATGCCGGGCCCACAGGATGGATGCACAGCCCTTGCAGTACATATGCCCATAAGGAGCCCTCACCCTTGCTCAGACCCGTCAGGCCTTCCGCCTCTCTGCAGAGAGCACCCTGAATGGGGGGCCAGGGCTCCCTGGGGTGATGCTGGATGCGGAGGAGGCAGGAAGGCAAGAGGCCTGTCTATGCAATCAAGAGAGGCAGAGGCCTCCATCGATGGTGTGGAGCACCTGTGCCTCCTGGCATCTTGCCTCCCTTGATGGGCGAAGCAAGCAAGCCACGTGCATGGTGATTAGTACTACACACCCCCCTCCTGCTCGGCAAGCCGGCGTAGGGGTGCTGTTCATATTGCATATCTGCCTCGCTTGCTCCTTTCCCTCCCAAGAATGTCAGTCTGTCAACAGCCCCACTGGCCCTGATTTAGTTCAGAGCCTCAGTAGGTCTCTCCTGGATGGTTGCAATGGATTTCCTAACTGCCCCCAACCTCGCCACCTCTAATTCACGTAGGAGCCAGAGTCACCCAAACCTGGCAATGTGGCTTCGCTGAATGACTTAGAGTGGAGCACAACTGTGGCTACTTTCTTATTTGTGTAGTTATTTGTTTAATGCCTACTTTGGCTGCTGGTTTACTCCTGTGTCCATGGCATGGAGCACAGAGCCAGGCGCTGTGTGTGGGGCCTTAGAAAATATTTGTTGCCTGAATGGAAAAGTCTTCTCAAGCACCAAGGCAGACCTCCCACCTACAGGGCATTGTATGCCCGTGTGTTTTTCCCTTGGCAAAATATCAACGCTTTATCCATATTTATCACCTACTGTAGGCCCAGATAGACGAATAACACAGCCACAGAAGCACCCTTTGGGCCAACAATTCAATCTGGGTGTGCTTCACTCCTCAGGAAGGACCTTGGACAGTAACTATCTGTTAAGTGGAAAAGAGTGTATTTTGCTCTTACTTTTTGTAGATGCTCAGGACCTCAGGGCCTCATGGGTCTTAGACCACTTTGTTCAACAAACTAATTTTGCAGAAAAGGAAACTGAGCCCTGGGGAGTTTCTAACTTCCTAGATGACCAGTACTCGGCTGCAGGCAGGCTGTGATGAGACCCAGGACCTTCTTGCACCACACTGGGCCGGAGGCCCAGGTTAATTCGGGAACAAGCAAAATCTCTCCATGGCACCTTCTTTCATTCCATTGCACCTTTACACTCCTCCCTCATTCAAATTTTTATGTTTCTTGTGCTCAAGGCCCCCATGGGGGACCCTGTTCAGGAGAAGTAGCCTGAGACAAAGGGAAGAGACTAGATCCTGTAGTAAGAAAGATTTGGGCTCAAACCCTACTACTTCTTTGCTTTGTGAACTTGAGCAATTTACTGAACTCTCTGAGCCTCAGTTCTCTCTTGATAATAACCTCACACAGTTACGAGGATTGGATGAGAAAACATGTGAAAGGTCCCTGCCGAGTCATAGAGGCTTATGGAATATTCGGTGCCTTTTCCTTCCCACAATTATTCGACCCCATCAAAACCCACCCACCTGAGTCCTTGTGCCATACTCTGCCAAGTCACTTATGCCATTGCATTTCTTCCCTTCTGTTCTCCCTCTTTACATATATCTCCAGATGATATGTGCATTTCAATAGGATCTTTCTGAGATAATTTATAACAATTTTGGTTTTGTAATCTATATAATTATACATCATAGATAATGAATTCATATATAATATATTAAATATTTTTAGTATATAAACATTTTTGTCAAAAAGATGAATAAAATCTTGTATTTAAAAGCTGAAGTAGAAAGGATGTGAATGCTCTCCTGTGAAATGGGATTAGTAATTTCTACTTTCCTAGCCCATGGTGAGATTTAAGTGGAATGGTGGCCCTGTGCCTGGTACAGAGGAGGCTCTCAGGAAATACAAGGCCTTCCTACCACCTGGTGCAGCCTGGGGCCCATTGGATATAATCCCAACAGCTAGTTGTTGAATTACATTGAATTTCTAAAACCAAAAAGAGTGATTTTAATGTGTGGGTGGTGGAGGAGAGGAGGGGAATTCCCCAATAAACATGTCCTAAATTATATTATGTGCTAAGAAGTGGAGATACTGGATGCTTTAGAGGATTCACAGTTGCCTGCTGAATACATCCAGAGTCAATTATGGGATTGATAGTCTAGGTATCAGCAGAACATGTACATTTCACAGTAAACAACATGACAAGGTGGTCTAGGCTAAAAGCCACAAGAGCGCTCATGATCAATAGATTCTTGAAGTGGAGGAGAAGGAGTTTTTCTTTTAAGTGGGGCTTATAGGACATTCTTTCCAGAAGGCACTAAGTGTGAGGTGGGCCTTGAAGGGAAGGCAACCAATCAGAGTTTAGAGGAGACTCTGTTGGTGGGAAGGCAGAGAGGGTGGGCTCTCACATGGCCTCCTGAAGAATGCCGTACAGTTTATCTGGAGGCAGAATTGTTAGTTGAATCAGAAGCTGGTAAAGTACAGCTAACTGGAAATTGTCTGTAATTGACATTCATTGATGCAGTTATTCTTAATCCCAAATCTTTTAGATGCCACTTTTCTAATTCCACCATATTGGTCATAGCACTACAGGAGAGGGGGTTGCTGAATAGCATCAAAACAGAAAAGCTATTGGTGGGTGGAACAAAGCATCCCCAGCACTTGCTTTGTTCATTCAACTATTCTTTTATTCATATTTTACACTGATTACATGCGGGGCATTGTCTTTGGCCAGTGGCACTGCAAGGGCAAATGGTATCCATGGCTAAGGTGATGTATCTGTGCTCTGTCTCCCTCCACCCACTGGGCTCATATTGCTCTAGAATGTTTTTTATCTTTGGAGATAGGGTCTTGCTATGTTGCCCAGGCTGGTCTCAAATTCCTGGGCTCAAGCAATCCTCCCACATCAGCCTCCCAAGTAGCTGGGACTACAGGAGCGCACCACCGCGCCCGGCTTAAGCTCTAGAATTTTAAAGAGTACATCTTTTTGGTGGCTTTATACACTGGTTCCAGAGACACATGTCCTCCCATGACTCCCACCCCTGGTGCCTGTATTTGGCACTGTGAACACCACAGTGATATACAAGACAGAGTCACGCACTCAAGTTTACTGTCTAGTGCATAAGTCAGATGAGTATAGAGAAAATGACAATAGAGTCACACCAAAGCCATGATAGACGTATGCACGACATGATCTGAGGGAACAGAAAAGGGGAATTGGAATCTGAATGGTGTTACTTCTTGGAGGAAGCAACATGTGAGATGGGGCCTGGAGGTAAGTTTGAGAGAGGAGTTTGGGCGATGCGAGGAACTGCTGTGTGCTCGCCACTGTTCCAGGTATTAGGGTACAGCGCAATGAGTGGGGAGATGACAGGCAGAGGGAACAGCACACACAAAGCACTGGAGGTGTATTTAGGGAGAACATATCGTTCAGTATGGCTAGATCCTAGCGTCCCAGGGCGGGCAGCTTGCAGAGGGCGGGGCAGCTTGGAGAGGGTGGTTTAAAGAGAGACAGGACTGAGAGGTAGACGTGTGTGTGTGTGTGTGTGTGTGTGTGTGTGTGTGTGTGTGGAGAGAGAGAGAGAGAGAGAGAGAGGCTTGTGCATGAATGGCTTGTGCATCAGGCTAAAGAGGGTTTGCCCTGAGGACAGCAGGGAGCCATTAAAGAGTTTAAGCAAGGAAATGACAGGATGACACTTCCCTTTTAGAAAAATAACTGACTGTAGAAATGAAAAGTCACTTTGGCTACAAAAATGAAAATTAATCGGAGGGAGGAAAACCATGCAAACTTGGAAAAATTATTTAACCTCTCTGAGCCTCCATTCCTTTATCTCTAACATGGGGGTGTTATCCATCTAATAGGGTTGCAGTGACATTAAATAAGCCATGGCTCTGGCATTACCTGGTCCTGAGTACTCTATGTTTCAAGATGATTCCTTTTTAGAAAGCCCAAGTGCCATGTGGATTTCAAGGAACAAGGCTGGGCGAGGGGCCAGGGTGGGGCTGGCGTGGGCCACGGTTACAGACTGAAGTCGGGAGCACAGACACTTGGCCCCAGGTTGGGAAGAGAGTTAAGATAGCTACTGTGTGTCTCAGGACTGTTGATGGAATAGAAGTGGGTGGTGGCAGGGAGGGAGAGAAAAGTTATCACTTTGAGACAAATGGCAGAATCCCTATAAAAGAGAGAAAAGCCTTTGTCTCGGAACACACCTGCGTGGGGGTGTTTGGTCATAAAGAAGCCTCTGTGGTCCAGCCAAGAAGAGCTGTGGGGAAGAAAGATCCAAACAGATCCCACATAAATAGGAATTTTGGGGATTGGGAACAGACAGAGAAAAGTCTAAGGGTGGGGCGAAGGAGGGGGAGGGAGGGAGGGAGGGAGGGAGAGAGAGAGAGAGAGAGAGAGAGAGAGAGAGAGAGAGAGACAGGCAGAAGGCGGGGGATTTTGAGGAGAAGGTAAACAAGTGAGAAATTCCCAGTGGCAGGTAGGGCCCAGAGATTTTAAAAACACAAATGTCTAATTGCATCATAGTGACTCAGGTTATGTGCTGTGCCGTTCTGTTTTGCAAACTCCCCCCATTGTTTTCCTATATTCTTAGTAAGAATAGAGGAGTGATGTTTGGGGATAAATCAAAGAAAAAGTGGAGTTTTGTATTAAAGTCAGCATGGAATAAAAGAAGAGGACAGATACAGGAAGGAAAAGCAATAATGTTTTATTTAGCAGGAACAAAAATGATTTAGCAGGAACAAAAAAATCTGAGTATCGAGAGACCAAGTATGTATAAACCCTATAATCCACAGAAATCTTGGGGAGCTAATGTGGTTGGCTTCTTCCTTCACAATTTGTGATCTAGTCTCCCATTTTTGAAGCTATTGGATAACATAAACTATATTTTAAATCCTCTTAGCTTGACCTGAATCTGTTATATTTTTCCTGTAACTATTCAGATTGGTTTAGATATTTGGGAGATTGTGTCTTTAGCTGCTAAAGAAAATGAACATTTTTTTTCTTCTTGAAAGGATCCCACTCATATTTACTATCCATTTTTATTTCATTCAAAACCATTTTGATGGATGGCCTTTATTTTATTAGTGAGTTTCTGAGGCTCCCAACATGGGTTTGAGCCTGTGGTGATAAACAGATCTTTGCATTACAACTCCATGAGTCTGAGCCTGGAATTTAAACTCGAGGGCACAAATGATTTTGAAAACAGGTTGAAGCCAAGTTTCCAAACTGGGGCTCTGAATATAGAAATCCATAGTGTGGATTACAATAGTGAGGTTATATAATAAAAAGGCAAAGGCAAACCTTAGCAAGGCCACACGGAGAGAAGCACCTGGAAGCTGTAATGATTGCTTGGCTTCCTGTCCCTGTAGTCCTCTAATCCCCCAGGTGCAGCCACTTAATCTGCACCTGTGGGCTCAGCCTTGCCCCAGAATCTGGATTCAGTCCTCTTCCTATTTAAGGGGAGTTTAAGGAACTCTAGTCCATTAGTTTAATCAACTAATGACTAGTACCCAGTGACTCAGATTTGCATCCTAGTTCCCCTGGTTCTTCTAGAGCTTATTCCATCCTGACTTTCTGATGTTGTGTCTGAAGTCTGGTTTCCTGGGAACCTGTTCTCTGCCTCCCCCACCCCCTACCCCAGACCACTTGAGTGTGTGGATCTTGCCAATGCTGCTGAGAGACACTACTAAAACCAGGATGTCACTTACAGCTAAAGCTTTCAAATGCCAGCTGCTTCTCTGCCTACATTTTCCCTATGTCAAGTATCTTCTTCATTTGTTCTCTTTAACTGTGGGTTGCCTAATTTCTGGATCCTGGTCCATTTTCATCTCTTTATTTGGAAACTTCTGTGAATCGCCCACTGTACTAAGTCCTATGGATACAAAGATGAATAAGACACACAGTCTGTGTCCTCTGCGAGTTCCCAGCCTGGCAGAGAAGACACACATGGAAACAGACAATCCCACCCAGTGGGTGAAGTACATACAAAATGCCAGGGAAGAACAAGGAAGGGTGTCTTACTCTTGGGAGGACTTGGGGATGGCTCCACAGAGGAGGAAACTTGAGCCTTAAAGGACAGGCAGAAGTTGGCTGCATAGATAAGTTAGATGAACATTTCAGTGAAAGAGTAATAAAAAGCAGTCATTGTGTTTGGGGGTATTTCAAGCAATTTGGGAAGGCTGAATTGTGGGATGGGGAGGATGTGAGGCAGGTGAACTGTGCAGGGTCCAGACCAGTGATGGCCTTATATGCAAGAACCATGCCTTTGGCAGAGATAAGAGCAGACAAGGATGCTGTTAACACCAAATCCAGTGTTTCTTTTTATAATGTTAATATTAGTATGAATAACCTCTACAATAAGAATAACTACTATTTATTTCCTAAAATGAGTTTCCTGGGATGTTCCTGAGTGTTGCTAACATCCACGGTCAGATGTTTGGGAATTGATGGGTTAAACGGAGTTAACCAGATGTCTCAGAGCCTTCGATGTGTTGATGTGCTTTGGGACTGGGATGTGTCCGGAAGCATTTCCCAAACTTATTTGACTGCCATCTTCCCATTCCCTGCAATATTGCAAGGGACTAGAGTTTTGAGCAGCACACTTTGGGGACAGAACTAGAATGCTCTTTAAAATATTGCCTAGTTCAGAGCATTTACAAATAGCCGATCCTGGCTGGTAAGAAAATTCCAGCTGCAGGGGCCTTGTCAAAGTGTCATGCTGTTCACCTTCTACCCTGCTTTTTCTATCATTCACGCCCTCCTAAGATGTTCCTGCTAATCACTTTGGCACTGCACAAGCCTAAGGCTGCCGAGTGTTCACAATTTCTGAAAGTAAAACACTGGGAAAAGAGTCAAAGCAGAAAGGGGTGAACTATAGGGAAGCACTAATGGTGGGAAGAGTAAAATGTGGAAGAAACTTTAGAATGGGTAAAACTCCCACCAAAAATTGGATATGGAGCCCATTTCCAAATTATATTCTTGGTTTAGAGACTTTAGTCCTTGGTTTAAGACACTGGGGAAAAATGTAAATCAATGTTCCTCAAGCTCTGGAAAGGCAAGACCCTACCTTACTAATTTTTGCAACTCCTCAGCAGTCACTGGTATAAGGTAGGCATATGATAAACGTGTTAAATTAAACTTAGGTTTTCTCTCTGGGGCACAGCCTTCTGTTAGCAGGCTTGCTGATTTCTGTTGATATTAAAAGTAATGTTCCTTTGAAAATGGTGGTTATCTTTGGGAGGTAGGATTGTGACTGATTCCCATTTTGTGCTTTCTTTTGATGTGCAGAAAACATTTTATTTTAATAAATGAATTACTTTTATAATCAGGAAATAATGATTTTTTTTTAAAAAAGGTGCATCACTAGTTCTCTGTTCAAGCAATTTCTATAGGTAGAAAGAATGGAAGACTGAGGGGGTTTGCTTTCATGGTCACCAAAATTAATTCCACCATCCTCCCTTCGTGTGGCAGGGGAGGGTGGAGGGAGAGGTTGGGGCCTTCAGACTTAACATTTACAAATATTGAGGCCAGCATAGTATCTGGCACACAGCAAATGCTCTATAAATATCTATTGAATGGATGAATATCAGGGTGGTTGGTGAAGCTTATTATGCCATTAATCCATTTCCCTTTCTAAAGATCTTTCCAGTTACAGAATTCTTCCTGTGGCCTATAGGTGAGGAACAGGTGAGGCTGAAACAGGGCCCAGACAGGCTGAGAGACCTGTCCCATAACTCCATAGGTTGGGAGGCCAGTTTAGCTTCAGGGCTAAATCCCTGGGTTCAACCATGGGACCAGGCCCCCCAGGTCCCGTAGGGGCTTCAGCCAGTCAGGGCGACGCATGTGCCACGGATTGCATGCGTGTTGCTTTCTACAAATGGTGTTGTTGTTTGGAGCATACGGCTGCCTCGTAAAAGCTCTCAACTCCATGGAATATGGAACAAAAGTAACTTTGAAAAAAAAAAAAATCCTCACACACTAGCACCCTTCTTGCCGGCCCTGTTGTGATTTTGCACTGAGGGTGCATTTTAATTGATGAAATGTGCTACACAGCCCAACCACATTGAAAAGGAACAACCTTCACGTACCATGTGGAGATGTGACGGAAGTGCCAGGAGTTAGACTCCGAGGACTACATGAAATAACAGAAGCTCCCTCTCCTCTCTTGAAGAAGCTCATTAGTTTCTGCTTTCTCACATTCTGTTTGTTGTGGCCTGCAGCCAAAAATGGCGAAGGCAAAGATAATAAGTGAGAGATAAAAATATGTGGAGGGTGGCTGGGACCGGTGGGACCCCGGACAGCTGGGGGAGTGGCTCAGGTAGGGGGAATCTGAGGCGGAGGCGGGAGGGACAGATGCCGGACAGACTGAGGGAGAGAAGCGGAGAGGGACTCCCACACTTAGAGACGCACACAAGAGATGGAGAGACAGAGGCAAGGAAACTGGGGGAGAGAGGAGGACGGGGACACAGGGCGTGTGAGAGACAGTGCACACGCACACAGACAGAAGCATCCACAGGAGACAGAGGGAGGGGGGAGGGAGAGAGACCTGGAAAAAACATGGGAGATTGTGCGTGCCTTGAGCAAGGGTCCACAGCAGCTGGGGCAGGTTCAAAGGTCAAGGCCATGCTCTGGGGTGTGTCAGGGACAAGGCCATTCATATCCTGTGGATCCCTCCCCATGCCTTCCCCGGCAGCATTTAGACACAAGGGAAATTGGACTTGATGTGAATTTTGAAGGCATCCAGAGAAGGACGAGTAGGAGAGAGGACGTCTCCCATGTGGCCAGCCAGGCAGCCAGCCCTAGCACCCTAGTCTGTGATGAAAGCTGCAAAGGGTGACCTCCCCTGTCCCAGCTTCTTCTCACCAGGTAAGCTGAGGGGCCCGTGTGGCTCATCTCCTCTTGTCACTAATTCCCTGGCTCCCCAGGCCCAGCACAAGACCTGGGCAGAGCAGACGCCTGCGAAGTAAGCGCCAGTCAGCACAGCGCGCGCGGAGACACCACCTTCTCCCTTGCTGCTGCTTCTCGATGTCACGCGGTTCACTCCTGTATCTGGCACATGCCTGAGCATCTGCTATGTGCCAGGCACCGGTGAACAGGCTCAGCCCCTTTCCCCAGAGAACTCCCGTTTCACGGGGAAGGACAGACTCAAACATCCGCACTTGCCCCTGAGGCAAAGCACAGGGGTCCCCATCCGCTGCGACTTGGGCCAAGTTTGCAGGAGCCTTGTGTGTACAAGTCTCCAACAAATGCCACAGCGTTCAGGCAGACTTGGGTCTGAAAGGAAATGTCAGGACACAAAAAAGGAAAAGGAAAAGAAAGGAAAAAGAAGCTAGCATTTACTCTTGTGCCAGGCACTGCCACATATGTTATTTCATTGAATCCACATAGTAACCCTGGCAGGTGGCTATTTTTATCCATTTTTTTTTTTTTTGGTAGATAAAGAAATGGGAGTTGGAGAGGTTAAGGAACCGGTGCAAGATCCCTCAGCTAGTCGGTGACAGAGTTGCTACCCTGGGTCTGTCTTTCTGTTGCCCCAGATTCCTCCCAAGTCCTCCTGAAACTCATCGCCCACCGGGGAGGCAGGCCTAGGACACATGGCCCGGCTCTGGCTGCTACCCTCCCCCGCCATAAATGTATTTTTCAACAATGAGGTTTTCTCTGCAAGTTAGTGATTTTATGGCTCTCAGCAAAAATCTGTGACACCAGATGTTAAATGCAGCAGGAGAAAGTTATTTTCATCATTGGTGAAATCTTGCACAGTGCACTGAGTCTGGTCACATATCTGACTTCAGGCAACATGTGATCTGATTTCTGTTCGCAGAAAGGGCGCGGCAAGCGCTGACAGACGTGCCTGGCTGCTAGGGCCTCTGGGTGTTGGGAAAGGGGGCAGCTCAGCCTGAGACTTCTCTTGTGACTTGACTGGTAAACAACACCTGGCTCTTTGTTTGTGGGCTCAGACCCCTTGGACAGAAACCCCTTGTAGGGGGCTTGACAATGGTGCTCTTGGGACTTGTCCACCTTGTGGTCATCACTCCTGTAGGTCCTAGCTAGTGTGTCAGATTGACCCCTCCTCTAGCTCACGGCTGTCTTCTCTGCTCGCTTCCACCATGCGTTCCATTCTGTCTAGGTTCCTGGGCCAACTCTCACGCAGACAGGAACTTTGTGGGGTTGCAGCACATGAAACTGACATTTTTTTTTGGTAGGTAAACAATAGCCAAATGTTGGCGACTGCATATCATTCATGCATTCATATATTGACAACCTCAGTATCATATCAGAGTGGTTTCCTTATTATCAATTAGGGTGCTGTTGGTGTGTGGATTCAAGGTTGTTGAAAGGTTAAATTAGATAATGTTTATAAAGACATTAAGAAGATGGTCAGTGCTCAATCAGCGCAAGCCAGTATTAGGATATGACTGCTATTGTCCCAGGTTCTTTACCCTGACTGCTCCCCAAAGGAGCCTTGCCCCAGACTCCTGCTTAAGGCTTACTGTGCCACTGCACAACTTGAGCGTGTCTGGTGCTCTGGCCTAGGTGCGAGCTTCCTACCGCCGAAGACTGTATCTCCAGCCCCCGCTGGACACCCCTCATTCAAGGCCACACCTTCACGTGTGACTGCCCCAGCATTGCCAGCTTCTGGGACAGTCTGTTCCCTCAGCGCCTGTGCTCACCGAGTTATGCAGGTCTTAGGTTCGCTTCCCATTGTCTCTGGAAGAATTGAGTGTCTTCTGGGGAGGAGGGACAGCGATCGCTCAAGCTGGGCTCTACAAAGCAATGTACTTTGCTGAGTTCAAAGGCCTGGTTCTCAGTTCTGTAAATTTAGAAACATGATATTTTTTCTTAAAGTCAGAATAGAGCAGGGTTTCAGGACAGATTCCTACTAGCCTGGTGCGTGAGCTGGGACAATTTATTCACTTTCAATGAGAAACAGAGCTGCTGAAAGGACAGGAATGCTTGGGTCAGCACATGGCCTCCCTGTAGGAAAATCTGCAGGGGAAGTTTATGGGATGCTTGGTGAATCTGAGAAAAAGAGTCCAGCATCTTGAAGGATGATAAGGCCTGCTAAACGTCCCCTGCCTGCAGCAGGGCACCTTTTCCAATGACCAGCCAGAGTCATTGACTGATTCTCTGATTTTCCCCTTCAGCAGGGCTGGGCAAAAACAGCTAGTTCTTCCCCTTAGATTTTTTTTTTTTTTTTTTTTTTTGCCTATTCCATGATGACCCCTCCTGTTTGGTGAACACCATCTTCTATCACACATGACAATGCTATTTGATGCTATTAACCATTGATTAGCTTCCTGAAATACAATTAAACCTCAGTTTTGCCTTTTAAGGTTATCTAAGTCATAATTCAATTCAATTCCAAATGATAAATATTTACTGTGCAACTACTATATGTTAGGCCTGCCTAAGATTTTTTCAGGTCATATTAAATTCATTCTCTTCAATTAAATTGAAGTTGAAAAGTATTTATTGAGCTAGACCCTGTTCCAGACTCTGGGGACACAATGGTATACAATGGACAATATATATGCCATCCTCAACCTGCAGCCTAGTTAGGGGGAGTTAGGCAGGCAAACAAGCAATTACAAAACAGTGTAGAAGGGTTAAGATAAGAGAAGCACAAAGTGCTATGGAAGTCATAAGAAAGACATCTAATTTAGGTTTAAGGTTTCTGGGAAGGCTTCCTGGAAGAAGTGACATCTGCTCTGGGGCCTGAAAGAGCAATAGGAATAGTGGGAAAATGTATGTGCGTTTGTGTGTGTGCATGTGTGTGCGTTTGTGTATGTGTGTGTGAATGTGTACATGGCACCGTGGAGACTGGAGTAGGAGAATCAGCTGAGGGGAGGCTAGGAAAGCGGGCAGACACCAGAGACTGCAACGTCTTGTCGCCTGGGTTAGGGAGTTAGGACTGTCCTGGCAGCAATGGGAAGCCATTGAGAAGTTTTAAGCAGGTCATGAAGTAATCCTATTTGTGGTTTAAGAAGATCACTCTGACTATAGTGAGCTTCGAGGGATTTCTAGTATCCTCTACTAATACTTTTATAGACATGTATTGATTTCTGCTACCTATGATTAAATTTTCCCCAGGATTTTCTAGTTCATCTCATCCATTATTTCCAAATTTTTGATGAGTGTGTGTATGGGGAAGGGGAGCACTCTTTGTTCACCCCATGGATGGAATATGTCCTTATTCCCTCTCTCGTCCTGCCTGGTGTGGCTAGAAATGACCCATAATGCCTGATACCTGAGACTAGTAGTAAAATACTGCAATAATGCCCACAGAAAAAAGGAGTATTTCCATTAGTGTTAAAACGCTTTTTTGGTGGAAGCAAAATGGCCATAAAGATGACTTTAAAATTAAGAACTTCTAACTCTGCATTTGGTTGTTTAGGTTACGAAATGACTTCTGGGTTATGGAGGAGTCAAGTGTGTGAATGACAGACTTCTCTAAATGAAAGGTCATTGATTACTTCATTAATGGAACAGGCTCTGGGCTGGGGCTGGGGGGTGGGGCGCAGATAATCCGGTTAGAGAAATCAGCATGTTCTAATTGACTTATAAGTAGCGAAAGCAGAGCGCCCCATTCCTTCTCCTTCACTTACTTTGGGCAGAATGAGAGGAAGCAAAGCTTGGCAGCTCTTGCCTGGAACTAGGTTTTCCTGCCCCAGGAGTAAGAGGGACCTGACCCTGCCCTGTCATGCACCATTACTTGCCAATTTAGGGCTTCCACAGTGAGGCAGGTAAGGGATCCAAATGGAACTTCTTGGTACTTACAGAGTTACTCTTTGCTGCAGTCCTGGCTTTAACCCATGGAGAAATGCCCTGCTTAAATTTCCCTTTTTTTTGCCATCTCATCAGCCATTAAAAAGTGTATGTGTGTTTGTGTGCTTGACGTGTGCGGGTAACGGGATGCAGCTCCCGATGGGACTAACTCTGGTTGACCCTGGGAAACAGGTGAACTTGACCTTGTGATTTCTCAGCCTCCTTTGCGGTGTGGGTCTCCATCTGCTGGCTTCTCTTTCTCTTCATGGTTTTTCTTTCTTTTCTTTTTTCATTCCTTTCTTTATCTTTACTTTTTTCTCTCTCTTCCCCTTCCCCTTCCCTCCCTCTCTTCCTTCCTTCCCTTGCCCTCCTCTCTCTCTTTCTCTTCTTTCTTTCTCTTCATTTTTTTCTTTTCTAAAACCTCGTTTCAGGAAAAATTAGTAACTTGCAACTTAAACCCATTCCATAAACATTTGTAGACTGCCAACTATGAGTTATTACCATGAAGTTTACAAAAACGAGTGAGATGTAGGCCATACCTTCAAAGGCAAGACACAAGAAATTATTCTGTGAGGCAGAATGTTTTGAGTGTCATAAGAGGGTAGGAGAAGGCACCGACATTTAATAAGCACCTACTACTGGTCAGCTTCTTTTCACACATTGTTTCTTTTAATCTTTATGAAAGCCATATGATGTAGGGATTTTACTACCTATTGTATTCATGAGGAAGTGAGATTTGAGGGAGCGAAATAATTTGTCCAATGTCACAAAGCTGGGAAACGACCACAGGTCCATTTGACTCTAGAACTCACATCTACTTTAGTAGAGTTTTAAAGTCCAGAGAGGATAAATACAACTTTTGTTGGGGGAAAAGGGCTATCAGTCAAGGCTTCATAGACGAGTAATACTGGAGATGGACACTGAGTAGGATACCATTTCAATATTTTAAAATTGGGACTTTATAGTTGGATAAGCTTTTTAATCAGACAGAAAGGGGAAATGTACAGTGAAATTTTTCACATGAATAGTAAATAAGAGAAAGTACCAAACAGAGAGTTTTGCTATGCAAGTTGAGTTTTTAGGCTGCAATAAAGTGTATTGGGGGTGAGGGGAAACAGGCTTTAAGGTCACCCAGACCTGGGTTCAAGTCCCAGCTTTATCATTCATGAGCTCACTTGTGTAATTTTTGGCAAATAGAACCTGAGGCTCAGTTTCTGCATCTGTAAAATGGAAATAGTACTGTCTGAAGTTATATCTGTGAAGATTAAATGAGTAAATGTTTATAACATGCCTGGTACATGGTAGGCCCTCAGTTGATGATAGCAATTCTCAAGATAAAAAGCTACACGTTGGGGTCCAAGTCCCCACACCCAGTCTGGAGAAAGACGTGAGGGAACTCGTAGACTCACCAGGGCATAGGTGATGGCTCACGGCACCACTGCTCCCTCTAACGGCACATTGCTCGGTCATGTCCGGGAATGTCGCTGTCCTTACCTTTTACTCTATAGTTAGTAAAAGCTTCTACAGGATTCTGTTTCCTGAGAGGCCACTTTAGAAGTGTTTATTCTCTCGGGTGTTTGCTCAGAAGCATCTTTACTTTCTTTTGCATCTGTGGTATGATACACAAACAAGAGGCCAGGCAGAGGCCCATGACGGGACGTTAAAATGCTTTGGTCCCTTGTGGACAATTTGGTACATGCAGTGGAAGGCCTGTGACGTTCTGGGACCAGGAAGTCTGAGGAAATGGGTCTGTGGAGCACAGAAAGATGCAGCCTCATAAAAACCCTGTTTAAATCAGCTTGGTATTGGCACAAAAACAGGGACATTGACCAGTGGAACAGAACTGAAAACCCTGATATAAAACCATCCTCATATAGCCATCTAATCTCCGACAAAGCAGACAAAACCATTCACTGGGGAAAAGAATCCTTATTCAATAAATCGTGCTGGGAAAACTGGATAGCC
>VBSM01000529.1:43447801-43490831 GCA_008086735.1 Cheirogaleus medius | reverse complement strand
GCAGTTGAAGACAAAGCAGATGAGGTGAGCAGGGGCCAGTCCAGGAGCTGTGGAACCCTGGTTAAGATCTCTTCCTGAGGTCATGGA
Organism: Cheirogaleus medius; assembly: GCA_008086735.1. Lineage (NCBI taxonomy): Eukaryota > Metazoa > Chordata > Mammalia > Primates > Cheirogaleidae > Cheirogaleus > Cheirogaleus medius. Next base: position 43,490,744 of record VBSM01000529.1, on the reverse strand, counting down.
TAAATACTGGGTTTGCCCCTAAATCTACACTCAACCCTTCTGCTGTTCTGTGCTGTAGGAGGCTGACCTCAATTGGCCACCCTGACGGGGCTCGCTTGCCCTCTGACTTCTGGTTGGGTTTGGCCATCAGGAGGCACCAGGAGAGATCGGAGAACAGGAGGAGAGAGGTAGGGGTATTCATTCCCTGGGCTGCCTCCCTGCTTGGCTGGCGGTTGGCAGAACAGAGTGGTGCGCTAGGGAAGGCCTCTGCTCTTGTTGGGTGGTCATCTACTCCAGGTTTCCCTTGGCTGTCCCTTTAGCCCTAGGGGTGGTACAGCTCTCTACTCTGCCCAGTTTCAGGTCACTTTACAGCTCTTGTTGGTGTCACCGGACCATGCCCATTCTTTGTAAACAGTCCCTCATTAAACCCTCTTCAATTGCTCCATCTGAGTTTTCCATCTGCCTCCCACAGGGTCCTCTACAAAAGGGCTCCTGCATCAAAGGGCGGCCTGCAAGGAGAAGGCCCTCAAAGCAAGGACATCAGTGATGTGCGTCAGTGGCTGTGGCTGCAGGAGGATCAGAGGCAGTCGACTGAAGGAGGGACAGGAAATCAAGGGAGGGGCAGCAGGGGGCGGGGGGAGGAACCTAGCAGGAGACCCTCTGAGGCCCCATGAAAGTACATCCTGCCAGGCCCAGAGATCTCAAAGCCATCTAAGGAAAGTTCCTATCAGGTTGGAACTTTCCTATACCCCTTCCCAGCTCCCTCTCCCCCACTCTGTGCCCCAACCATGAAGGGGCCAGAAATCAGGATAAGCAAGCTAGGGGAAGAAATGGAGGAAGAGAGAAAGAGAGAGGGAGAGACACAATGCCAGGCACACCCAATGTGTGAAGCCATGCCACCTGTCTGCAGCGGCCAGCCCAGAAGATTGATATATTGATTGATATCCTAATCTCTTTCTTGAGTCATTGTCTAAGAGATGTCGGAAAAGTCATCCAGGTGCAGGGGAATGACTACTATCCCCACCAAAGGGATTTATAGAAAAATCAGGGGAAACAAATCACCCACAATTGCTTTCAGGATTGCTCTCCATGAGATTTTCCCTTCTTGTTCAATTGACCAGTTTTATAACTTTAGGAAATGCTGCAAACTAAAACTCCATAGTGTTTACAAGTTACCTATTTCACTATTGAACTTATTTGACCATGAAACACTTTTTTATTTTGACTAAACTCCGATGTAACTCTTGTTCCTTGCGATGTACTTTGGAAAATGTTGCTTTTGATACAAAATGCAGAGGTAAATAAATAAATAAAACAAATAAACATTTTCTTCCTAAGAAGGGCATTAGAGTGGCGAGTTAGAGCTAGTATGATGAGGCAGTCTACCCCAAAAACACAGTTTTATTCTAACAATGTATTTGTAAATAAAATGGCATTATTCAAGACCAGGAAGTTATAAAAAATCATCAGAGAATACTTTGCATATGTGGCATGTTATATAAATCGTAATGTGTGTACTTTGTATTCCTTTAATTATCTCTGGGACCCCAGAGCTCATGCAGAGTCAGGGGAGGTACTTATCGGGCATTCAAGAGAGAGTGTTACTAGAATCATGAGTATTTGCCTATCATTCAGTGGCCATCAAAATGAAAAATGGTGGACTTCTCATTTATAAAGTAATGCCATAGTTTTATAACTAATTTAAAAGATTTGCTAGAATCATAGCAATGAAGCAATAAATGAAATCTAGGGAGAGAAAACACCAGGCAGAATTCACCTTTGCCACAGTGATGGTGAAGGGTTCAAGCGTGCACGGAGTCCCTCAGATTTCCAGCCTTTACATTTTTTCCCCCAAGGAATCAAGTACCGAGGGTTGTGGGTGCTAGTGTAGCAATCATCACAGGGAAGGTGTTCACAGAATATTTACTGAACGAATGATTGAGCCAACACCTTCATTTCATAGATGAGAAGGACACAGGTGCTCCTGTGTCAGTGTCTTCCTTCCTCTCTGCTCTGCAGTATGCTAAATGCTTTATGGACTTTAAGTCTAAATATCACAAAATCTCTACTATGCGGAAATTATGATTCTTATTTTGCGGATCGGAAGAATAAATCCCAGAGAGGTCACATGGCTGGTGAGGGTTAGATCACATTTGTCATTCTGATGTCCAAGTAAAACTTGGTAAAATGTGTTTTTTTCTTGGGTTTCTTGGATTGTTTTACTTTTAGCCTGAGACAATAACCATAAAGTATAGAGGAGACCCTTAGTACCTTCCTAAAAAGCTTTGAATGTGAGAGTTTTGGGCCCAGTAGTTCTGCGCTTCATGAAATCACATATAATCATACTTGGGCATTTCCAGGGGTGTGAGGTTATGACACTGGAAAGGAGGTCTTAGAAGTTGGAGAACAGAGTTAAGAGAGGATGACACATATTCTGATACTTGACAACATTTTGAAAGAGGTACAGATTGTCTTTGGTGCCTTCTCATCTCCATTTACTGCCTTCAGAACCCAAGGGGCTGCTAGGCACTTAACAGTGGGATTGTAGGCACTGCGGTAGGCAATGGAGCCATTGCTTTTGCTGTCAAATCATAAAGGATCCTCCTACTTTCTTCTTATGAGCATGATTTCTTGACTCTTGGAGAATGCCATCACTCATATTGTGTTCCTTTACCTGAGTACACTGGGAGTGTCTCGTTAAACGATGTTTATTTAAACAGATCATGGTTACAAATCTCTCCTACCTCCATTACCATCATGACCTCATCTCTTACTATTCTTCCCCTCCTCACTCTGTTTTGGGCACATCAGCCTCTCTGATGTTCCTTGAGCACACCAGGTGTGCTTTACCTTAGGCCTTTGCAGGTGCTGTTCCCTCTCTTCCCCCAGACACTCCATGGCTTGTCACTTATCTCCCCTCAGCATCTTATTCAAATGTCAACTTTTCAGACATGACTCACCTGATAGACTCATGCCATTTAAAATTGAGAACCTTCCCTTACCTGGTGTTCCCTATCCCCCTTCCCTATTGCTGTACTCATAGCACCAGGAATGATGCCCGATACAGAGAAGGTACTCAGTAAGTATTTTCAATTAATTAATACAAGTAACTAGCCTCTGCTTTCATTGGATTTTCTGCAGCCAATCAAGATTCTGAAATGCCTGTGCCTATGTGAGTCTTCTTGCTCAAACACCTCTCATTTTTATTAAGCTCTTTCCTGCTGTCCAGTTTGAGGTCAAACCCTCTGGCCAAAGGGAGCAGAGAAGGAAGACTGGCTTTATATCAAACATAGTGAAAATGCTACGAATGGCTATATATTTGAAATCAATCCCATATCCTACTTTTAACACCCTCTATAAAGCACTTTTCATTCCAAATAAGGCTGAGAATATAGTCATAGCTACTTCCTGGGTTGTGGTGAGAATTAGCTGGGCTAATACGAATAATGCACTTAGAACTGTATGGGGCAAGTGTTTAGTAAGTGCCAGAAATTCCCCTTCTTACTCAGCTAGTGAGAATACTGCTATCTCTCCATTGACCATAAGTGGAAGAAATGCAGCCCCTGCTCCCCTCACCCCAGTTATTCATGTCAGCTCCAGACCCCTGCTCTTGGGGGTGTGTGTAATGATTTTCTGGGTTATGTATTGGTGTAGCTTTAATGAGACAAGCAGAGAACCATGTCCAGTGATGTTGGTTACTTAAAAACACACCCTCTGGCCAGCCTGGCTGGGTCCTGGTGATCACCCTTGCTCACTGGCATCCTCTGGTAGCCACTGCCTATGCCTGTTGGTTGGAGAAAAGACTACACTTGGCACTTTTGCCAAGTCATGGATGAGAGGCAGGCTGGTGCCTTGCCCAGCCCTGTGACACAGGAGCCTGTTGCCCCAACTGAGATAATTTTCTTGTCACCAGGCCTGAAATCCTCACTCGAAGTCATCTTCAAACTGGTGTTCTGAAACAGTGCCAATTCCCCACGCTTGAGTTTGCAGGCTGGGGAGCTGGTGTTCCCTAAAATGTACCTTTCTAAGAAAAAGAAAAAACTTAATACAGCTTGCCAGGGGGAATTAAGTGTCAGCGTCTTTCTTTTTGAATGGCTACTTGCATGTAGACAGGAAGCTTCAGAGTCTCTTGCAAAAACGGGGGAAAAAAATGAAAAAAAGAAATCCCTTACCTCCCCAGGGAAATGTTTGAGGAATAGTCAAGCCTGAGGGAAGTTTGGATGCCAAGAAAGCCGTGTTCTGAGCGAGTCAGAACGTGGACATGGTGGGCGAGATCTGGGCAGCTGCACAGCCAGCTACCGAGCAGCTTTCTATTCAAACTCACTCTGGCAGAGGGGAAATGTTCTTTCTTTCATCACTTCTTTTTTTTTTTTTTTTTTAAAGGAAAGTCTTTTTTTTTTTTTTTTAAAAAAAGCAATTACAAAAGATCCAGAGATGTCACTGAGAGGGGAGACCCAGGTCATCCTCCAAAGTTGGTTTCAGGGAACCCTTACCCCATAAAAAAAAAAAAGATTAGCCCTAAAAGGCAGCCTAGACAATGGATCAGACACCAAACCATGTGAAGTGCCCAGAGGCAACTCCAGAACACCCGGCCCACCAGTGGGTGGAGGCTGCCAAGGAGCCAGATGCTGTAGCTTTAAAAATATCTTCCGCTGCTTGGCATCTGCAACTGCAGGCTGCTGTCTCCAAGAAGGAGCAGTGAGGGCTGGGACAGCTGGGCAGGCGGCAGCAACCGGCGTGTATGTAACGAGAGCGCCTCTAACCACGGGGCTGCCCATTTGGCCTTGTTAAATCACCCCCAGCATATGGTGAGAGACATCTGCCCAGGATTTGGACCTCACAGACTGGAAGAGGAGGGCTCGACACAGCATTCTGAGGCCTGAGAGGCTGGAGGCAGCTGGGAAGGCATTTCTGGGGGCCAGGGACCTCATTAGACAGAGGAGACCAAATTCTGAGAAAGAAGGGACTGGCTCAAAGTCATGCAACAGTGTGCTGTCAGTATGATAGGGAATAATTCATTGAGTTTCTTTGAGCCTCTGTTTACATCTGTGAAATGGGGCAATGTATATATCTTCTGGGCTTGATGTGCGGGTTAGATAAAATAATTTAAGTGAATGCCGCCCGATCAATACATTTTAGTTGACTATGATTCTCAATCTTCCAGTGATAATGGTTGAAACAGCCACTGACACGTTACATTTTCAAGAGGCTTTGGAAAAGATCCAATACTGTCCTTTCATCCCTGCCTAGTGCTGGATGAAATTCACCTGCACAGGAATTGCACCCTTTTTTGACTGCTATTAAAATGCAGCTTCACTTCCAAGGATAAAACTTTGAACTATGAAGAGTTTGCCCTCAAGGCAAGTTTTTTTTTTTTTTTTTTGGGATAGGGAGTCCTTAAAAAAAAAAAAAAAGGCAAACTAGGAGGGGAGCCAACACCTTCACTGGAAAACAGCTCTGCTTCTCAGAGTCATTTAACTTCCCTCTAACTCAAATCTCAACTTCAAATAGTAAAACTGTGGTTTTATTTGTTTATTTTTTTGGCTCCCAGATAACATTCTATTGGATTATTTTTATACCACTACCCTTCCATTTTATAAAGCTGCTAGTTTATTCTTAAGCAGGGCAATGATGCAGCCTGGAAGGTAGTGAGGAAATATACTTCCATGGTGGTATTAAACAAGGAGAAATTCATACATATGCGCTTGTGGACATTGGCCATGCATACCTGAGGTAGCTGGAAGTGCTTTTCCCCCCTTGCATATGGGTACTTCATAAACATCTCTGAAGACTATGACATATCCTTGGATGTACCCAACATCCTTTCCAGATGAAATCTAAGGACTTTCCATTATCGTGACATCACTACTCTGACTTCACTACAGTGGATATTTGTGGCTGCATTGCCAGCCTTTTTTCTCACCTGTCTCCAATCCCAACAGCCTCTAATTGCCTTTTAGAGCCTCAGTGGTTCCAAGTTCTGCTCCAGGTGTGGAACATGACTGGGTTATTTCAAAGAGTGTCTTTTGTTCTCTGGCCACAGTTTTAGTTTAAGGATGGGTCATAGGGCCTATGGATTCAGAGTGACTCTCAAGTTTTTTGCTGGCATGCTGAGATTCTTTCTTGATAGATATGAATGGGGAAGTAATGTGGCAGATTCCTGTCTTAAGACTCCAAAGAAGGCAGAATGGAGAAACTGGGTAGCTGTGAGTTGCTGGATCAAGCTATGACTGAAGGCCATGCTATATTTGGGCTTTTCAATGACAAGAGCCAATACAGTCGTTTATATTTCAAGCCTGTTTGTGTCATGTTTTCTATATTTAGCAACTGAAAATATCCAGATATGCTCAGGAAAGCCCTAAGAAGTTGTATTTACAGACATTTGGCTTCGGTTGATTGTTAGATTGTCAACTAAGACTTAAATGTTTTTTTTTTTTTGGTTTGTCACATATGTTACATGACAAAACCATTAGCGTTTGGGACAGAGCATGCTGATTGTGCTCTTGCAAGAAAAACACAATACCCCTAGACTGGGAATGAGGATAAATGGGGACAAGTTCTCACCTACCACCAAAGAATACCTTTTTTGGTCCTCCAAGTCCCCTCTTGGATTGACAAGTGGGTTGTATTAAATTAGGGTTTACCAAACTTCAGCCATTTATCTATTTTTTTTTTGCTTTTATTTCATCATATAATGGGGGTACAAATATTGTTAGGGTTACATACCAGCCATTTATCTATTAACCTCACAATTTTTTTCTATATTCACCTGTACTATTAGTTACTTGATATTTTGTTTTAACTCAATTTCCTTAATTTTATAAAGCATTTAGTAGTAAAATAGAATGTATATCATGATATCAAATGGGAAAATCAATATTTAATAGGCATTTAATGGACATTTAAATAAATACATCATTATTGACATAAAAATGTTTCTGTACCACCTAAAATTACCTTGCATATGACCCACTGGGAAAGTCTAGGAGTTGATCAATGGTTTTCAGCCTGTGTATTTATGGAATGAAATTGTTTTGTTGTGGCAGTGTTAGGTACAAATTTCATTTGGAAACATATTTTAACTACAGCCATGTATCACTTCAGGGCCAGGATACGTTCTGAGAATTGTGTCATTAGGTGATTACATCATTGTGTGAACATCATACAGCATCCTTACACAAACCTATGTGGTACAGCCTACTACACACCTAGGCTCTATGGTAGAGCCTATTGCGCCTAGGCTACAAACCTCTAACATGTTACTGTACTGAATACTGTAGGCAACTGTAACACAATGATAAGCATTTGTGTATCTGAGCACATCTAAACATAGAAAAGGCACAGTAAAAATACAGTATTATAGTCTTATGGAACCACCATCGTGTATGTAGTCCTTCATTGATAGAAATGTTGTTAAGGGGCACATGACTAGAATTTGAAGATTGAAATTAAAAATTCCATATTTAGTGTTAGTGTAAGTTTTGGGTTCTTATGTCTGATTTTCATATTTATGTCAAAGAATATATTAATATGTAAGTCTATGTGTGTGTATATATTACATTACATATAGACAATTATATTGGAGACCACCAACATAATTATTTGAGTTGCTAGGTTACTAATTTTTGTATGAGCTCATAAGAAAACTTAAACAATCTCTGTGCATATATTTTATTTTAAAAATAATTTTCATCAAATGTTTAATATAGATAAATACAAATAAATTAACCATAAATGGCCAATGATCCCACTGCCCACAGAATCCCTTTGACATTAAAAAAATAACAATACATGTCTGCACATACATTCTAATTTCTTATAAACATGTCACTGATTAGGAAGATTGTAGCTCTGCAGTGGTCTTTCTGGAATTCAGAGTTTTAACCTAAAATTGTGTGAGTCACATGTACCCTAAATGCCAGGCAAATATCCCATTGGTTGCTTGGCCAGTCCTTTTGTCAAGCTGTGACAGTCTAATTCAGTGCCTTGTGAACTTGTGACATACTGATCACCACAAATCATATTTTACAGACAAATTTAGTGTTCATGTGAGTTTTGGGCTCCTCGTGTCTGATTGTCACATACACACACCAAGGAATGCAGAGAACCATTTTAAGTATTATTCCTGGTTCAACTTTGAAACAGAAACGTCTTACTCTCCTGCCTTCAAGCCCAGATTAAATGGAGAGTATCTTGAGATTGTGAGTCAAGCTGTTAACAAAAAACAAACAAACAAGAAGCCCACAGATGTTACCACTTTCACTACTTATCAGTGCAGTCACAATCTTTGTGAGGCCAGGCGTTCAAATCAAAATCCCAAAATAAAGACAATACAGAGGCTGGTATGTTTGCAAATATCACCAATAATTCTGACATCCCATGTTGGGGTTCATCAGAGTAAACTCAACTCATTGCTCTTTATGGTTGAACTTGAAGAAATAACTATTATCATAATTTGAAATTATAACATAACAGTTTATTAATAAAGTAGCAACGTATGCACATTTATCCCACAGTATCTGAAAGTCAGGGGACCACAAGATTTTTAAGGTGTTCTTTCAGCTCTAAAAATACAACATCCTTATTTTCCCCTTGGGCTGACTTAACAGCAAAGTTGTGGTTGTGAAAAATAATAGGAAAATGACAGGTAACATTTGTACAGTGCTTTGCAGATTCAGAGTGCTTTTACTTGAAGGAAGAGTATGAATTTCAATCCTTAACTCCAGCCTTGCATTTTCTGTGCTGCCTTCTCCCAGCGCCCCAGGCGATGTTACACACCTCACTGTCTAGGCAGCCAGGGCTCTGGCTTCGTAGTTTTGCACTGCCCTCCCACACCATTTCAAAATTACCTCTTTACATGATTGCCTCTGCCCCTGGACTGTGAACTCCTCAAAGGAACAGACCGTGTCTTGCTCATCTTTGTATCTGCAGTGTCTAGTCCAGTGCAGGGTACTGACTTAGCAAGTGTTTGGATGCTGGAGTGAATGAATGGTTTCTTGAGAATGAATAGAAAAACAAACTGAGCCCTGAGTGATTAGGTTTTTTTTTTTTCATCAGCTCTGCACATGACTTCCTCATCAGGAATACTTATTAAGTAACAGCATATGTTGTCCTCATCAAGGAATATTTATGAAGCAACAAATTTGCGCATAAAATTTGGCAAGGTATCACTGTCTCTGACATCTATTCTCTTCTCTCGGTTTTGACACCATCCAAGTTCATGTCCTCATTAACTTCTCTTGGGTCTGTTGCAAGAGCCCTGAACTCTTATCATCACACACCTGACCCATTCCTACCTGTGAGTCTCTGCTCATATGTTTCTCTCCACCTGGAACAGCTTTCCTCTTCATTTCTGCACATTTGTTATCACCTGAACTTCAAGCCCTTCCTGACAGTCTCCTCTGGCCCAGTCCTAGCTAGAGGTAACAGAGTTCAGATACTCCATCTCCTGAAATTCTCTAAATGCAGCATGTAACTCTTCCACTGTGTGCCGTAGTTACTCACAAGCAGGCTTTCTTTACTCTTCTAGATTTTATTATTCTTGAGGGAAGGAAGAGTTTGTGTTGAATCATTTGTGTGTCTATCAGAGTATCCGAAGCATATAGTAGATGCTGCAAAAATATTTGCTGAAAGAACAATTTTTTTATAGCCCCTATGGCTCATTCTGCCTCTGTCTGAAACAACATAAAAGGACTGGCATAGAATTCTAGAATCTTGAATCAAGCTCACCCCTCCAACCAACAAATGAAATAATTCCTGCTCCTCGTCGACGCCTACGTGTTGCCTGCTGTGTGTTCCTGGGCAGGTTGCTTAGTGTCTCCAGTTCCCCAGGCTTTCTTTTGTAATCATAGTTAGTAGCATAGGCCTGAAGAACAGAATGAGCTAATAGGTGAAAGGATTATTACAGGGTCTGTGACGTGGCGAAGACTGAGTCAAAGATCACTGTTGTTATAGTTGTGGTTGTTGTTATTGCCACATCATGCTGCAGAAAAATCTTATAAATGTTGGAAATTAAAAGGCACGTGAATAGAGGAAGAAAGTGAAAACTATTTTGTCGCGGATGAGCCAGTCTCTCCCAATGGAGAACTCCCTGAGGACAGGTTTTGTATCTTATCTATCTTTGCATCCTCAGCATTCAGTATGATACTTGGTACGAAAAAGGGGTGTATTGAATGGCTTTCTGATGTAACCATATGCATTTGTTGATTATGATAATAACAACCTTGGCATACTGAGTGCTCAGCAGTGACTGGTAGTATCCTAGATTCTTTACAAACTGTCTTATGTAGTCCATACAGAATTGTTAGAAATGGGCTACCTTCCTAGCTTGTGGCAGAGGCCACGACGAGGAGGTAGCTGAACCATGATTAAGATGCAGATCTGTTGGATTCTAAAGCCCATGCTCCTAACCACTGCTGTGCACACTGGGATACTGCCCCCCACAGTGCTGGAAGGTTAAATGGTATTCCAGGCCCTGAACTAAGGAGGGGACAGAGGTGATGGTAGGACAGAGAAGAAAGTAGTCAATTGACTCTGGTGACCGATTCCTTGCAGAGGGAAATTAAGGTTGGGTGCAGGAAGAGGGAAACTGACAATCACAGAGAATTCATGATAGAGGCAGGCTAGAGAGCTAGAGTGCCCAGTTTCTAGAGCCATACACTTCCCACCACCCCAGGCGTGGAGGCGTCCCTCGTAGATTTCCTAACAGGCCATGACCGCAGTTGGCACTGGCGGACTGCAAGGCAGGCCCGAGCTGTAACAGCAGTGCTAATGGGAACTTGGCCCTGCCCCAAGTGGGTATGGAAAGCGGCTGTTGGCTCTTGTAAAAATCCTTGGTCCAGGCCACTTCTCCACAAAGAGAAATTCACCGTCCCAAAGAAACGCCATCGCCTGTTCCTGGTGCCAAACTCGAGGAAAATCAAGTCGTGAGACTCTCTCTCATTTGCCTGGGTGAAATGACAGATAGCAAAAGAGCTTTCAGTTTCCTCTACCCCAAAAAAGTCTGCCAGAGATATAAATATTTAAAAACAGGAGCTAGACTGAGAGGGTTAGCTTTCACTGTGTCTTCTTTGGCAAGCTCTCGATCCACCCACCAGATATCATTTTATTCTGTGTAATGGAATGGCAGTTCTGGGCCGCACAGCCTAACTTCTGACACACTGAGTGGAAAAAAATGTCTGTGACCCTTGTAAACTATTTTTGTAGTTTGAAACTGATACAGACCCAGGTTGTGAATGCCAGATTGAACACAGCTATAAGAGGTTTAAGTGGTTTTTTTTTCCTGCTGTTTCCTTATTTTTATCTCCTGCTAAGAAGTCCTCTTTCTGATTCTGTCCAGTAGGATAACTGCTTTTCCTTGTTAAACAGGATTTTTTTTTCTTTTTACAAAACTGCTCTCATTTCAAATTGGTTAAACAAAGTACAGATCCATAAAAGTATACAGTCTGTATTTCTTTGTTTCTCTCACCTACCAGTCTCCAACATTGTAGATACAAAAGACAATTCTTCTGTTATTAATTCTTATTTTTCATGGAGAGAAGTGGGTGCAAACCTCCATGAAATTAAATAGCTTTGAATCATCACAGATGACCTTCACAAACCAGGCCTTCATAATTTTAGATGGATTAGAGGAAACTAATGAGGATTTTGAAACAGGCTTTGGACTAAAACTCTCATCATGCAAATCCACTGAAAAACCCCATAACTTTAAAGCACAATTAACCCAATCCCCAGTACCCACCCTCCTGTATCTGACTCGTTTTATTTCTTCTTATTCTACTTTCCTCATAAAACAACAACAACAATGCAGTGGATATTTTCCTCTATTTTTCATTAGATTCCGCAGTCCTTCTGCTTTCTTGTCTTCTTTTCTTTTTGTTCTAAATTGCTCTGTCCTCAGAGTCCTTTTTAATATGGTTTAGGACTCACAAGAGTTAATAGGCGAAGGGGAGGGAGGAACCCACTTGTTTTAAGCCTGGAGCCTGTCACCTTTTCTTGGCAATTACACTGCTAATGGCTGGGTCCCAAGCAAAGTGGCAAAGAATATCTCTTCTCACGTTCCCAACTCACAGTGCATTCCCAAATACCAGATGGTGTTTTTGGAATCCATTTCACTATGTTTGATATGACAATACTTTTGTATAATGTTAAATTATATATAACTATTGCAAATAGCTGAGATCAGAACAACCAAGAAGCGGAAAATTAGACACAAGAAGGAAAGATAGAAACTAAAGACTGTGGACTTTCATCTGCCCCCTTTGTGCCCTGTTTCCCTTAGATTTCCTTTTAATCTGAAGAGGACTGGCAGGAGGGGCTGGGGTGTGGGGGTGGGGGGGTGTAGTGCGGAGAAGCCTGGGGGATGGGGAGGAGGGAAAAGTAGTGCTGCTGTGTTGTTGCAATGAAATTACATCAAATTGGGAACCTCTCCCTGCTAGAGTTTGGTACATATCACATAAAACTTGCCAGACATTTCGAGAGCAGCGTCATCTCATTTCAATGGCCAAAAACCTCAAAATAAGCCAAAGAAGACTGATAAAGCCCCACGACGAACCATTTTGGAAACTGTGTGTGTTTTTATTTTTTGTTGAGAGACAAGCAAATGAATTACCAGACCTGAAAACACCAGTCACTGCCTTAGGAACCATTAGAGGTACAGGGAGAGAGAAAACAAATACTGACTCAAAACAGTACAAAGGAATTCAACAGAAACCCTCGAGAGGCTTTCCCTTGTTTGAGGGCACATGGATATATTGATTTGATTTCTAAAACAGTGGATGGAACCGGACCCTTGCAATAAAAATATCTCAAAGAATCCACCCTTGAAAAACATAACACCAATAAAGCAGTCTTTCTACTCCTGATGGCCAAATGGGGTAAACACATCACTTTAATTTTAATTTTCTGGCTATTTGACAATAGGCAACCTCTGGTCCTCTTTCCCCAACCTTCAAACAGGCCTTATCTCCACATTGCAGGACTTATTGATTTCAGCCCAGAGCGAATGCATTACAGCCAAGTGATAAATTGCTTAAAATTATTCTTAAATGAAAATGCTGGAAAAAAAATGTGGCTTTTTGAATGGAGGGTGGGCAGGGCAATTTCCAAACTGCATATATCAGAGATTCTTCCAGCCGGTTGATTCCTTCTTCATCAGTCACATTACCAACCTTCAGAGCCGATCGTCGGAACCGAGGGCTTACCCTATTCATGCCACTCGGGTTTGATGTGGCAGATGAGTTTTTGTCCCCTAACACCAGTCCTTGCTCCATGCTACTGCTTCTCTCAACAATTACCCCCTCCCCTACTTCCTTCTTCTCCCAGCATATAGCCGAACCGTCTTCCCCGGAAAGCTCCTACAGCTCCAGTGACTACTACATAATTAACAATAACTTGTAGTAATGCAATTTAAGAGTCCTTTTAATGGGCAGCGATGGTAGAATGTATAGCCCATCTTTCTTTGTCATCTGAGAAAAGCGGACCCATGCGGAGCCGCTGGTTGCTGAGTGACGCTTTGTTGTCTGCACCAGACATAGTACCAGCTGCACTGGCAGGTAGCCGAAGTGCAAGGAGATAGCTGCCAAACTATGCTATACAAAGGGAGCCGTGCCAGAGAGAAAGGGATCTTTGCATGCGATGACCTTTGACCCGCAAGCCAGCATGGATCCCATATTCATCCCTTCCAGACAATTGCATCTTTCATTCCACCACAAACTATGATTAGAAAGGGACCATTTGTGATCGGGATTGGTTAGCCTATAAGTTCCCACCAATGGCGTTATTGCATTTTTTTTCTTCTGTTTTTAACAGTGACAGTATTTCCTTCATCTGGGGTAGGAAGAGATAAGCAATTAAACAGGGAAAAATTATAAAAGCAAAAGAGTAACCTCAGCCAATGGTGTGGGGCAGGGATTCGGGGAAAGGGAAAGGGATTTAGATAATGACCATATGGCATTTAAAAAGTCAAACGGAAATTGAACTCTCACCTGATCGTGGGGAAGCTTCACATAAGGAGACTGACAGAACTGTGCATTTTTAAGGAAATTGCTAACTTACTCAATACTGCTATATAATACTTCTTTCATGCCACTGGCAAAGCTTTTGTTTGGGCAACTTCGATTAATGAGAAACTAACAGCTTGTATTTGAATATGTTCTAGCAAGTTCACTTTTGTTCTTCTTTGAAAAACATCAGCGCTCTTTGGAAAATGGCTTTTATTTTGTGTTTTAAAGCCATTCTACACCAGGACCCGTGAAAAGAAGCCTAAAGCTCAAGTAAGGACCACCTCAAAGTCACAGCAGCCTTTTTGAACCTAACTCTTCACCATCTTGTCTAGTGGGCAGAGAAATCGGTTGTCAGCATCGCCTACCTACCACAGCCGCATACCGCCGTGCACCTAGGAAACGTTCCCACGGCAGCCAGGCTGCAACGAACCAAAGTTTCAAATTCTACATCTTTCCAGGAAAAAAAAAAAAAAAAACTGGTCTGTGGTGCACATGGGCGTGCACTCAGAGCTTTTGCAGCAGCGGAGGCCTTTCTGGAACAGCACTTCTTTGATGTGCCTCCCTATCAAAGGCACTGTTCCTTTGAGGCAGGGGAAAAAACTGATACCTGCAGGCCAGCCTGGAGGAGCCGCACCTGACTTCAGGCTCCCATGTGAAGCCGTCTGTTCTTTATTTTCACTCTGTATGAAGCTAATGGAATTTGCAGTTGATTAACCTCAAATCTGGAGAAGTGATCCAGTCTGGGATTGCAGCTGGCAGGGCTAAGACTACTTGTACTTCTTAACTGAGTTAGACAGCAACAAGTGTTCTTCCCCCAAAGTAGAGGCCCAGAGAAATGGGTATAAGAGGGAAAGTCCCACGGATCCAAGGACAGCCAGCAGGCACTGAGACAGACGGCGTCTAGCATCTGAACTTTAAAAATAAAATGCTGGTGTCTGGATCTTCTTAAAAAAAAAAAAGAACACCTAATACATGGAGGCTGTGCTCTGTGGAGAGGCCGCAGTGTGGTGGTTAATGGATGTTGGAGCTTTGACTCCTGGCTGCCCTACATATTGCTGTGTGACTTTGGGGAAGTTACTGAATTTCTCTGTGCCATACTCCCCTCCATCTGTCAACTGGAAATAATCCTAATAATATAGGAATTGAAGTGAGAGCTAAATGAATTAATATTTGTAAAGTGCTTAAGAATAGTGCCCATTGCAAGCTTATAAATATTTCCTTAAAAGATTTTTCTTAAAAATACTTGCATTTATTTTCAGGAAAATGTGCAAATATATATTTTTCTGTTAAAGTCATTACTCTTACTCATATTGTCTTAAGAGAAATTCATCAGCTTCCAAGTATCCTAATGTTCTGTTTGGCTAAAAAAATTTTGCAAAACTAACTCTCATATTAAAAGCAGTTGAATAAGCAAATAAAAGACATAGCATTGGTCCTTATTGTTCCGCGTCAGACAGTAAAGGTTGCTGTCGAATTTTCTGAGGGGAAGCTTCCACATATGGTATATTTAGTGAACGAAATGTGGCAGTTGGATTCCTGTGTGGTTTTTTTTTTTAAATTGTCATATAAACAAATAATTCCAAACATATTTCTTCTTCATGGATTTGTTTCTATTTTGCAAATTGTTTCAGGCATCAATAAACAGGATTACACAAATGTGCATACAACTGCAAAACTCATTTAGTTTAGCAAGTGCTTCTCACATATTCATTTACTCAACAATGCTACTTTCAAGTCATGTCAACATTACTCCATTTCTGCCTCATGACTAATACAGTGTTACTTAAACCCATTTCGCATCTTACATCCAAGGAATACCACCAACCTTTTTGGTTTTTTTACCACCTGGTTTCTAATTAAAATCAAATTGAGAAAGAGGCCTTCTGCAGAAGTGCAGGTTCTTCCCTAGCACACTTAGGGGGCCCGTGTCCTTGGCAAGGGTTTAAAATATAAGACCACTAATGTGAAAGCTCATTATAGGAAAAAAGCAAAAAGTGAAAAGCACATTAGACCAATTAAGAGGCTGCAAGCGAGAGGCATATGGGTATCCACGAGTGCCATGCTTTCATTGTCCGTTCTTTCTATCGAGGAAAGTGAAAAGAATTTTTCACTTGTAACATAATATGCTGCCATTTTCAAAGATTCAAAACTGGATCTCGAATCTCCATGGATGGTAGGACGGGGGGAAAAGCAGACTGAAGCCCCTCACCCTCAGCGTGGTCATAATGAGAACATCTACTATTTTGTGTGCCGAGTCAGAGATTTCTAAACGCGCAACCGCTCTAACCAAGGCAAACAGGGAAACAATACCCGTTATTCACTCAATTTTCTTGAGCTAAAAAAGGCGAATGATAACAACATATGCTCTAAATGTGACCCATGCAGTTTAGCTTAAAGGCAAAATAAGATAAAAGTCAGCATTGCACACAGAGTTTAAACAGAAACATACGTATCTATACACTTTCTTTCCCTCTCCATATGTTACCCTGTGGTGGGAATTATAATACTGTGCATCACACCTTTCACTCAAGGATCTCAAGCCCCTCTCAGAAATGAACACAAACCCGTACACCAGCCCTGGGAAGCAGGTGGTGAGTATTATTATTACCATTTTACAAATGGAGACACTTAGCGTTCCTGACTTCTAGTTGATTGAACTCAAGGCACTGTCGCTCTTTATTTGGGGAGGGGGAGAGTATTCTATCTCTTTTTAATTTCAGTGACAACACAAATGAATTGTAGCACTTAAAGGTGGCCGTAATTCAATGATTGTAAAAGGATTTGTTTCCCTTCCATTTACTTTTCCTTCACCCCGGAAACTGCTAAATATAACTGTTGACTCTAAGAATAATGATCCCCGACTTTCTTCTATGTATCTCTTTTGGATAGAGCTTGGAACACTAACAAATAAAAGTCACAACCCAGGGAAGAAAGTTCCCGAATTGGATGTTGTTATTACCAAGAGTAAAACGTGGGCAGCTTAGAATTGAAACTGACAAGTAGCACCCTCTGTGATGCAAACGCCCAGTGCTGTGCTTGGGG
Organism: Cheirogaleus medius; assembly: GCA_008086735.1. Taxonomy (NCBI): domain Eukaryota; kingdom Metazoa; phylum Chordata; class Mammalia; order Primates; family Cheirogaleidae; genus Cheirogaleus; species Cheirogaleus medius. Next base: position 43,473,720 of record VBSM01000529.1, on the reverse strand, counting down.
AAGTGGACTTGGACAGCCTTCCAAAGCAGCCCAGACTCTTAAGTCCAACAAAGATTGGTGTGTTTCACAGCAGTGTCACCCAGGGTAGTTTCAGCTGAAGTCTCAGCTGCTAAACTTTAACCCAAGCACAACTTCTTAGGAGCCTGAGGTCCAAGTGAGTACACATAGAGAGAGGTCTGGAGAGCAGGCTTCCCTGGGAAAATAGACCTCTAAAGTCAGTGAGCTTGTCCTAGTTTGGGGGTTTCCTTAAGAATCATTAACTCCCCGCCAGTTTCATGTCCTCTGAAATCAGCCTTCAATTTGCTGTAACTGGTCTTGTGTAAGTGATACCCTTTCTGAATTTGACACAATGGATTCTTGGGAAAAAAGTTTGTAGAAATTATAAAAAATCACTTTGTTTGTCAGTCCATTGTATCTAATTGAAATGCACTGGTTTTGTTGATATCACATTTACAAAAATTTCTGTCTGTGGGACAGGCTGTTTTTATATTCCCGCTGAGATCCAGTGCAGAGTAAAATACATAGAGACACTTGATAGGGGTTTAGGAAGTCCTTGATTTTTTATTTCTAGGAGGACCATATAGCCATAGGAGAAAAAAACATGAATCAGAGCTCCCTCCTTCCTTCCTCTGCTAAAAACCAAAACCAAAGCTAACAACCAAAGAACCCCAAACAAATGAATAAATAAAAGGATGTATTTTTCTAACAATAGTAATGATGATAGCTAACATTTTTGAGTATTTATTATGTACCAGGCATTGTGCTAGACACTTCATAAGCTTACACCCTTTAAAAATTATGAGAAAATTGAAGCTAAGAGAGTTTAAGTAACTTCCTCATGGTCACACAGGAAATGTTTTTGGGTACTACGTCTGTTTTCAGAGTTCATGCTCTTCATCACTGCTTATATTACCCAAGGACAGTATATTATTATATTGATGTGGATTACTATGTCCTAATTAAAATAGGAAGAAGTGAGGTAGCAAATAAAATAGTTACATGTAAAATCATTTCTTTATGAAGACATGCCTTTTCTCCTCTGGATTGATCTCATCTGATTAAACTTTTACAAGCCCTCCAAAAGGCTAAGGGACTATATTATAATTGCCTTTGTCTTCTTAGTAACTAAGCCAGTGCTGGCACAAGTACAGGCTCAACAAAAATTTATTTAATGAATGAATAAATGAAGTGGCTCTGGCTTCTCTGGGAACACATTGACCCAGCAATTGATTTTTGGTACAACTTTTAATTACTATGGCTAGTTTTCCCTAGTGTTGGGCCAGCCTCTGCTTTCCTCTAGTTTGCGTGTGCTCATGGCAAGCAAACTCATCAGTCTGAGTAAAGTATGATTAGGTCCAGGGATAGTGGGGCATGGCGAGAGGTGACCCTGGGAGGAAAGCATACTATTAGCAGTTAGAGGAACTCAGAGAGACCTGATGCTCATTTAGAAGAGGTGGCAGTGAGAGATAGAAATTCTGGAGAAGAAGCAAAGACCCTATTCAAACCCTACAAGCTCATGAAAATATGCTCAATATCACTGATGACTGGAAAAATACAAATAAAAACCACAATGAGATACCCCTTCACATCCACTATGATAGCTGTTATCCACTCCCCTCCCCTATCCCCAAAATACTAGAAAATAGAAAGTATTGGCGAGAATGTGGAGAAATTAGAATCCTTGTGCATTGCTGGTGGAAATGTAAAATGCTATAGCTGCTGTGGAAGACAGTATGGTGGTTCCTCAAAACACTAAATATAGAATTACCATATGATTCAGCGATTCTACTTCTAGTTATATACCCAGAAGTACTGAAAGTGGGGACTTGAACAGATCTTTGCATGCTCATGTTCATAGTAGCATTATGCACAGTAACCAAAAGGTGCAAACAACCCAAATTTCCATCAATGGATAAGTGCATTAACAAAATGTGATATATATTTACAATGGAATATTATTCTCAATAAGAAAGGAAATTTTAACATATGCTATAACATGGATGCACCTTGACAACACTATGCTAATGAAATTAAGCAATACAGACAAAATATAATATATATTATAATAAAATAAGGACACATAGTATATTATTCCACTTACACGAGGTACCTAGGGTAGCCAAATTCACAGAAACAGAAAGCAGAATGGTGATCGCCAAGGGCTGGGAAGAAGGGGGAATAAAGAGGTGCTGTTTAATGGATACAGAGTTTTAGGTAACAAAGTGTTGTAGATGGATAGCGATGATGGTTGCACAAGAACGTGAATGTACTTAATGTCACTGAATTTTACACTCAGAAAAGGTTAAAACGGTAAATTTCATACTATGTATCTCTTAACACAATGAAAACAAAAACCCACCCTCAAAGTCAGTGGGCATTGGGCTGGACGTGTGAAATTGATGGTAAGCTTGGGACAGGCGTAAGGCCTCTTGGTACTTTAACAAACTCCCAGTGCCTGCCGTGGCAGGAAGAGTGTGTTTGGTGAGGGTGCGATGGCCCCTTGGCAAGCTGTCGGGCCCAGGGAAGTGGATGGCAGCTGCGTGACCCCAAGGGTGTGGTGTTTCCCGAGCCTGTTGGTAGGATCCACCCTCTGGCACACAGGGCCGAGAGTTCCCAATCTCTGCTTTGAACACCTTTTGAATTTGAGTGAGTCTGGGGATGCTGAGCAGAAAATCTCTGGGCTAAAGAGCTGGTTCCCTTTCATCACTGTTTTTGGCTTTTAACAGGATTTCTGTGCCAGACAAAGCCGTACCTTTTGTTCCAAGTTGACTTAAAGGACATCCCTTTTAGGCAAGTTCTCCCTCGTTACAATGAGGGCATTAATAAAGGCCATCTGAATCAGAGGTCTAATGAGGTTTTGAAGATTTAGACTAGTTCCTTTCATGGGAAGTGATACTATTTCTCTGAATCTAGAAAACTTTGTAAAGATGAAGAGCAAAGGGACAGAACTGAATTTTGGTTACATCACACCTAAAGTGTCAGGAATTAAAACTACATGGATAATGACATCCATCTCTCCTTGTTTATATTGTTTTCTGTATTTACAGCTTTGCTTTTGCATCTGCTGTTGCTGCAAAGATCCTCACACTAAACCTGTGAAGGAGTGTGAGGAGTCCTGTGAAGGAGTCAAGGCAGAAATTTTGTCCAGTCTACACAGGAGGAAATGGCTAGAAGTTCCTGAAGACTAGGGCTTGTGTCTTATTTGCCACTGCACTGGCAGTACCTGGCCTTTCCACCCCACAATAAGTTTTCCATTAAGTGCTTGTTGAGCGACTCAATGAGCGTACAGAAAACTTTCAGTTAATTGCTTAAGCTTGTGCGGTAATGAGAGCAGGGCTGGGATTTCTTCTGCTTTCTTTTCCTATAACAACACCTTGATATCAACAGCAATTTTTCTTGCCAAATTCCTTTTGGAGAGTATGTCCACCTGTAAGGTTAAATATGTCTTAGCCAATCAGCCACTAGCCTGGTGGGCTGCATGCCCCGGTGGTTTCTCCATGAGTAAAAGATGCACAGCTCGATTGGAAGCTGGCAAGATAACGGCTCTCCTCTCGGACCCCTCCATGCCACCGGGCACCTCGCCACCCTTCCTCTTGTGCTGAGCTCTCTGGTTGGCCAGCTTCTGTCACCCTTTGCTGTCATGTCAGGTGATTCCTTGCCTGCCTTCTAGACTAGCTGCTGCTGGCCAGACTTCTTTTATCGCATGGTTTTCTATCGCTGTCTTATCAGGCAACCCCACTCCTGTTGCATCCTTCTAGGCCTCCCTGCCGGTCCGAGCCTTTGGTAGCTGGGCCCCCCTCCTCCCTCCCCTGCCCCCATTCACAGCGAGCTGCTTCTCCCATTCCCTTCTCTCTATCACAGTCTGCTCTGTTTCCTATTAGGGGAGCATGCATTTTAAATGTCTCAGCAGCGTCTGTCTCCACAGTTCCCCTGCTCCCACCATCCCCCCCGGCCCCTTTCCCAAGTCAGACACTAGAGCGGGTAGCATCAATTTACAGTTTCTGGCCAGATACCAGATGTTCTGGATGGAAGCAAATTGTCAGAGAAATGTTTGTAATTTCAGATAAAGATCGATGCTAAAACTGGTAAGGATGGAAAGCAACAAAAAAGAGCTACAGTTTTTACTGTTGTTATCACAATTAATAATAGTCCCGAGCAGCCCACTGCCCCCCTTCCTCATCCTGTTGGAAACGATTATAAAGTTTCTTTCTGAAGCTTCCCCAGTAGACAGCCTTCATCCTGTCCTGACACACCACAGTCATGTAACCGGGGAGGGATTTTTAGTAGATAATGGCGAAAAGCGATAGGTAATATCTCCAGGAGAAACCTTTGTTTCAGTGAAAAGCGGCCGTAGCCTCTTAGGGAGGGAAGATGGAAGGTAACGAGGAAACGATCTCAACTAACCTCTTAATTTTGGAAGTGGGGAGATGGAGACTGAGCCTCATTCAAAATAAAGTAACTGGCCCGAGGTCACATGGCAAGATGGAGAAATGTTGCTAATTATAAAATTGCTCTTGGAGAATCACAAAGTCCAATAGCATGTTAAAGACACTGTGAGATTCAGCAGTGGATGAGGAAATTTAACTGTAGCTGGTCTAGCATATTCCTAATCTATTTAACCACAGACACTTTGTTTTCTCTAGGTAATTAGGAATTACTGTTCTGCAGAATATACTTTTGGAAAACCTGGCTTAATATAACAAAGACCAGCACTATCTGTAGTCATTTAGAGGTCTTTAAACTGTATATTTGCACCCAAAGATGCTTAAAAATAACTAGAATTAGTCTTGAAATAATTGCAGGGGGCGTATAGAGAATACTGCGCCATCTCTCTATGTTCCTTGGAGATGGTCGCTCGAGATATGTAGCCTTCACACTGATTTGGGGATTTACGTGACTAAGGTTGATTTTGTCTCCAGAGGGAGAAAACAACTCTTATTGTAGTATATCCAATAAGTTCTGTCTTACAAAATTAGAGTGGAAGCCCAGGAGGAAAATCTTCAAGTGAAGATTAGGCGAAATAAGTGTCACTGAGTTATTAATAGTATGCACCAGGTTTGAAAAATGCTCGCTGGTTACCTACACACATTTATCAGAGACTGGGGACAAGAACAAGTATTTGGTCATATTTAAAGATTTTAGAGGGAAGAGGTAAGATAATAGAATTAATTTTAGGTCTTTGAAAAGAGAAATGGGTGATATTTGCCTTTGCGGCCGTCTACCTCTGTTTTCTAGTTGCTTCTTCCTCTTTCTTTTGGTCTTCTGTCTCCTTCCCTGGTGGGTGCAGGATGAGTGAACCAACCCAAATACTCACATTGGCTCAGGCGACCCTGGGACTCCACTGGGATCCAAGAAAGAGGACTGAGAATCCACTAAACTAATTCGCTCACAAGGTGAGGGACATGCTGTTACCATAGGGAGTATTTCACCCATGTGATAGCTTGTTCTAGAAAGAATTTAGAGTGTGCACCTCAAATTAGAGTGTGTAAGCAACTACCTACCCCACCTATGTGTCATAATAGTGAAAATAATGTGAACAAGGTAAAATGGCAGATTCTTTATTTGATTTTTTGGGATTCTTTAGTTTTTACTACCATGGAATCAAGGGAAAGAGCTAGGCAAGTAATAGGTGAAATAGAGTAATTGCCCTCATTTTCAGGAGGAGTGTTTGGGGCAACTTTAACTCCTCTCGTCTATAGGACAGATGTGGCACAGTTGTCAAGTTCTTACAGATGATGGCAAAGGGAAAGAACAGAGAATATTGAAAACGGAAAGGATGAGGTGGTAACAAGATCTTTACTCCTCGCGAATATCAATGCCCATCTCAAGCACTCCTACAGAAAGAAGGAAGGAAGGAAGAGAGGGAGGGAGGAAAGAAAGGAATATATGAGAGATAAGTTAGTTCACCACAGTGTTATGGCACATAAAGTATAGCATAGTGAGGGTAGAGGGAGTTTGATCGACAATTTGGGCAGATGAGATGATTATAAATCTTGCAATAAGCTTATACAGATATTGCTGTAAGCTTAAATTCATATTTGTGAATCTTATTTAATTTAGCTCATTGCAGACTTCATTTAATGCACAGGACCTATGGTAACAAGAGAATTCATTCAAAAGCAAAATAAACAAAATACCTTGATTATTCTAAATTAAGTGGAAATGTACATATTCCTCATGCTGTCCAATTATTATAATACAATAGGCAGTCATAAGGATAGAAATTGAAATCAATTTTTCTGGAAAGTGTTACTTGGTGTATCAAAATTAACTGGGAAGACATTTTGAAGCACACCTGCTTGTCTACCCCACCCTGCCCCATCCAGGATGGCAAATCAGAATCCGGGGGCTATGGGCAAGTGTTGGGATTCCCCAACTCACAGATACACTGATAATGCTCCCTTCTAGAATCACTTTTAGGGTATTGTCTCCAGCTTAGGCTCAAAGAAAGACGGCAGGATTTAGGACCACTTTGGAATAGTTTTATGACATAGGGAAATCTATTAACTCTTTGAATTTCAGTCTGGAAAACAGGGTTAACACTAGCTGCACTTGAAAGAGTGAAGATCAATGTGTTTGAAAATGTCAAGTAAGTGCCTGGCACACAGTATAGTGTTCAATAAATGTTAATTTCCTTCCATTTCTAAATTTAAAGTCACATATAGTCATAAACTGATCTTCAGAACAATGACTCTGAAAACTGCAAATCTTCAGGCATTAAAGATTCGGTATAATGACTTGTCGAGGCAGAAATATGTGCTATTATATTTCACAAAGGATCTCAGCTTCCAGATTGGAAAGGGTGTTGGGGTTTACTCTTAGCTAATCAGAAAGTAAAATCAAGTGGACTAGCCCTTCTCCAAAGATACTGATTGGTTGAGATATTTTTGTAGATATTGACATGTGCCCAAGAGGGTCAACCTAAGGGAACAATTTAGCTTAGGAAAAGCAAAAGGTCTATAAATAATATTCGAGCTCTCCAGAATTAACCCTTTACAAGCACAGAGTGTGTACTTCTTTTTAGAAAAGTCAGCATTTTAAGAGTTGAACTTTCAAAGCAAATATATTTCTGGATAGGGAGGGTGGATGGGGAAGGATGCTCACTTCAAAAAAAAAATTCCACCTTTCATTTCTTTTCACAGCACCCTCCTTAGAGATCTGATAATTGACTGGTTGACTTAAAAACTTTGAGTAGTACAAGTGGATGGAGCACAGAAACTTAAAATGAAACTACATACTACTAATTAAATACCAATTGAAAATAAAAGAGCATTTCCTAAACACGGTCTATCCTCCGCCTACCCCATTAGCTTATCTCTTGCCAAGTCCTTGAACTCTGGCTCTAATTACATTGGATGGATCACATCGGATGCTCTTTCCACTCTTCTTTCCCATTACTGTTTCTACAGGTTCTGTTTACTTCTCTGAGATGTTCCCACTTCTTCTTGGTGAATTTCTATTTGGTCTTCAATGTTCACATTAGATCCTGCTCTTCTTAAAGAATTCTCTGATAGGCCCCAGACTGGATTTTTGCTTCTTTTAAACATTCTGTGCAAACTTTTATCATGCCAGTTACCACATTGTACTGTAATTATCTGTTCCTGCATCTGTGTCTCCTAATAGAAGTTACTTGGCATTTCATAATAATTCAATAACGATTTACAAAATTAATTTATTCTACAAATACTTATTAAGCATATACTATGTTGCAGGCACTATTCTATTAATAAGTATAGGAGATATAGCAGTGAAAGAGATTATGTCCCTGTCTTCCTAAAGCTTCTTTTTCAGTAGAGATAGACAGATACTAAGTAAATGGTGAAAAATAGCGGGGAGAAAAAATTGGTAAGGAGGAAAGGAACTTTGTTAGTGTATGTGCTGAGGCTAATTTAGGTAGGGCAGACAGGGAAGGCACTTGTCACGTGATGTTTGAGCAGAGACCTCAAGGAATTAAGTGAACAAACTCTGTGGATATCTAGAGGAAAAACATTCCCGGTAGAGGGAGAAGCAAGTGCAAAGGCCCTGAGGCAGGTGTATACTTGTCCTGATGGCAGAGCAACAAGGAGGCCGGTATGGCTGGATAAGGGAGTAAGAAAGAGAGTAGTAGGAAATGAGGTCAGAGTGGACGTGGGGCATGCCCAGCTGGCCTCTGTGCCCCCAGTATCAGCTCCCTCCCACCCTTCTTCCACACAGCTGCCACAGCAATTGTTTAAGATGTGGATCTTACATTACTTTCCTGTTTAACATTTTTAAAAAATTCAGCTCATACAGAATGATTTCCACATGCCTGTGAATAGCTCTTCCAATACACAAACTTCCTTCATCTGGGATTTTGTGTTTTTCCTCTGAGAAATGGTCTCTACTCTCAATGCAAATTGTCGTGCAACTTCATCAACCTTCAAAATTCAGCAATAATTGTTACCTGTTTAGTTTCCTGACATTGAACTTTATCTCTTTCCCCATCCTTATACCTCCTCCTAAACCTAACCCTAAACCCAAGTTGAACCCAAATTTTAGCCCCAATTCCAATCCTAACCTAATCCAGTTCTGACTGTATGCTAACCCTAACCCTAACTTTAACTTAATTCTAACCCTAACTCTAACCCCAGTCTAAACCTTAACCCTAACCACAACCTTGATTCTACATTGGCCAGCCAAGGATACATTTCTTGTGATATGTGTGGCTCTCAGTGAGGTAGTGTGTGAAGTCCACAATTCCAGTGCTGAGCTCACTTCCAGGGAGGAAGGTCTGCTGCACTGGCTGCGCCATGCTCCTCCACGCGGGCAACTGCTGTCGAATTGCCGGGGTCTGTGGGTTCTCCAGTTTGAGAGAGAAATCCATCTACCCCTCTTATTTGTTGTCTGCCTACATTGGGTACGTTACTAAATTTCTTTGTGTCTCAATAAGCTTTAAAATGAGAAAATTTAAATTTTTGTTACAGTGCTTCAATGAATATGACACAATCAAAGTATCAAAGGACATAAGAGGCCCTTGGAAGGTTAGCTGAGTCTGCCTCCTTGCTGAACCTGGGTTCTCTTTGAGGCCTGGCCTTTTGTGTACCTCCTATGGGTCCCTACTCTCAGTGAGCAAAATAGCGTCCACATTAGAAACCTAATACATTTTATTTGGTGATATTGTTATCCTTGAAACTTGGTATAATAATACTTGATTCTAGTGAAGACAATGATACTATTCATCTCTTACAATTATATAGAATTTTGAAGTTAAGAAGCTTATTCTCTGTTATGTAAATTCCAGTAAGCTTCAACAAAGCAACAAACAAACAACACTATTACTTTAGGATTTTGACATGGATGGCATTGAAACTGTAAGTTAATTTGAGGGAAAACTGTTATGTCTACAATGTTTAGGATATAGTGTGTTACACCCCCACAGTGGGAATATGTTTATTAAAATCTTCTTAGGAATGACTTATAGTTTATTTATTTAGGTTGCACATATTTCTCGTTGGGGTTACTTCTAGGGTTTTGTTTTTGTTATTGTTGGAAATGGAGTCATTTTCCTATATGTCTTTTAACTGTCATTATTTTATATAATTAGCTTGTGGCCATCACTTTAGTAATCTCTTGTTAATTTCATCAATTTTTTATTTGGTGCCTTTGGATATTCTAGGTATTTCATCAGGTCATCTGAAAATAACAGTACTTTAGTCTTCCTTCAATGATCATACACTGTATTTCTGTTTCATATTTTTGGAGTTGGTCAGAACTTCTAGGAGAACTTTAAATACTAATGATAATTGTGGGCATCCTTACATTGTTACCGATTTTAATGGGAATGATTTTTGTTTTGCCATTAAGTATGAAGTTGACTATTCTCTGTTATTATCTCCTAGCTTTATTGTATGTGGCTAGACAAGAAAGCCTGTGCAATATTTACTCTTGGAATTCCTTATTGTGTGTGTATTGTTATACACACCTGCATAATATAGTAAATTTTTTGTAAAGGTTTTACAGATGCTTTTAAAGATGGCATATTCTATGTTTATAGAGGTCAACATTGTCTACTAGCCTTGATATTATTAATTATATTTACACAAATTTTCCATGTCATTATTTCTTGCCTAATTGAACTATTTAAATTGGATGAATTTGTGTTAATATTAAATACACACACACACAAATTGTGGTCTTGTCAGCCTCTCCTTGTTTTTCTAATAGTTTTTCATTTATATCACTAGATATTGGGATGATTGGTGCATAAAGAGATTAATTACTATTGTAACTTCATTATACCATTCTCCAGTTTATCAACATAAATAATATCAATAATAAATAATATGAATATAATCTATTCTTCCATATTTAATTACTTTTGCTTTGAAGCCTACTTTGCTAGGAATTATCTCTCCTACTTTTTATTTCATTCTATTTATACCATTTTACCCTTCCTTTTATTTTTAATGTGAAAAATTAGGAATTTCCTTTTGTTTTAGGTTATGTATCCTAGAGATAGCAGATATATGGATTTAATTTTTTACTCCAGTCTGAGAACTTATGCTTCCTAATAAGGGGATTTAAACCAGTTATATTTATTGTCATATGGATTGTTTTTGTAACTGCTGTTATTCTGTTGTTCTACATGATTTATTTTCTTTTCGATTTTTTTTTCTATTTCTTTTGCTTTAGGGGTTTGCATATATGGAATGTTCTTGTGTTTTTAACTTCTTTAGTAATTGAGAAGGTGTATGTCCTCTTTTCTATTTCCCTTTAAATTTCCAGAAGCCAGTCTTTGATCTTTATTTTTCTAATCATCAGGGTCAACAATTAAACAGAATTTTAGAATCTCTTTTATGTGAGATAAGACATTTTGTGATATTTTACTCCTCTTCACACTCAATTTTGTAGATAATTGTTTTTTCTCCTTTCTAGAGAACAGGCTGAGTCTAGGCAATAGTCTAGGCCAGGCGTCTTCAAACTACGGTCCACGGGCCACATGCGGGTGTTTTTGCCCGTTTGTTTTTTTGCTTCAAAATAAGATATGCGCAGTGTGCACAGGAATTTGTTCATAGTTTTTTTTAAAACTATAGTCCAGCCCTCCAACGGTCTGAGGAATAGTGAACTGGCCCCCTGTTTAAAAAGTTTGAGGACCCCTGGTCTAGGCAATAGTCTCTCAATAGTTTGGGCCTGCAATACAGTAAACTTGGCTCAGCCTATTAATGTCTTGCATGTGCTCCCTTTTTTACTCCCGTCTAGTTCAGAAAGTTTTTTTTTTTTTTTCTGTTATGTCTTTGATTATTGCTTCCTATCTAATCATTCTTGTTTTCTTTGAAAATACTTTTGTAATTCTTGAGTCAGATCTTCAGTTTCTGGGATAGGTGTCGTTCTCTTTCATATGTGTTTTATTGTGTAATATGTCTGTGTCTGGGAAACTTATTGTAAGTATGACGTTCAAATTACTGGATCGATGTTCGCAGTGTTCATTCTGTTCCATAGCAGTCTTAATACTGCCAATGCATAATTTGTTTTCTTGAATTGCTACCTTGTCAATCTCATTTAAAATTGTATTCTCCAGTTTTAATTTCATCTTGTTTCCTTCTAATGGCTTTCGACTCTTGTTTTAGGGAACATAAATATTTCAATCTTTTTTTGATGGTATTTATACTTTATGACATTCAGATATTTTCATTTCAGTCACCCTTTACTCTTTTTCAGCAGCATTTAATCCTTTTCATTTTTGCATGTTCTTTCTATTTATCCATTTTCAAATGGGGAGAGCGTTGTCTGGATCTAGTATTTGCTCACATACAGGGTATGTGTTTGCTCCTGGAAATCTACTCAGTCTCTAGTTGGGTTCTGGTGAATCCCTTTCCCAGGTCTATAGCTGTACATCAGACTGATCTCTTGGACTGATTTTCTTTCTGCTATTCTGCTGGTCTGTAATAAGGATTTTTTGCTTAACACAGTCAATGCCTGGCTCTTTAATTTTCAGAGAAGATAGAACACATACAATTACAATTCCCAGTATGCAAGGACACTAGGATTTTCTTTATTTCTTCCCTGTCTTTTGGGTTTTACTAGTTGGACTACTCTTCAGACTATGCAATGTGTCACTGGTGGCTTCCCTGCTACCCCTACTTGATTGTTTTGTGATATTTATGTTATTTGAATGAGTATAGAACTATTAGTGGCAAAATAGGAATGGCTGTCTCGATGTGTTTCAGAATTTGTGGTTTTGAATTAGTAGAAAGACAGTGACAAGGGATCTTCCTACCTATTTCCATGAGCATGTGGAAATATTTATTTTATTTTATTTTGGGAGCATAGCAGTCATGGGCCACTCATTTTTAAGAATTCTTGTCTTCTTCCATGTCTTTAGTATTGCAAGGTTCGAATGGTTCCATTTGGGACTCCTAGCTAGAAGCCTTTTAAAGTAGAGGTCTCCAATTCTTTCAATTGACTCAGCATCTAGAGAGGCTAAAGGGGCTTAATTATGACACTTTGCAGAAGATCTTTAGTTCTGCAACCTTAAGTCCTGGATCCCAATGACAGCTTTGTGGTTATTATTCTCCATTTAGACTAGGGCTCAAATCTCAGATCTGTCACTTACTAGCTTTTTGAGCTAACTTTAGGTAACTTACTTAACATCTCAGCTTCTAATCTGTAAAATGGGAATATGTCATAGGTTTATTATGGAAGCAAAATTATATAAGACAAAGTAGTCAGTAGAGGGTCTGGTCCATGGATATACTCAATACATGTTATCTATGATTATAATTTTTAATATTGTTATTGAAAGTACTCTTATAGTTTCCTAATATAGTTCTCTTCAATGAGGGGATATTGTTATTATTGTATTCTTATTGCTGCCTGCAGTAATTAAAAACTCGGCCAGGCATGGTGGCTCATGTCTATAATCCTAGCAGTCTGGTAGGCCAAGGTGGGAGGATTGTTTGAGGTCAGGAGTTTGAGACCAGCCTGAGCAAGAGGGAGACCCCATCTCTACAAAAAATATAAAAGTTAGCCAGGCATGGTGGCACATGCCTGTAGTCCCAGATACTTGGGATGCTGAGGCAGGAGGATCACTTGAGACCAGGAGTTTGAGGGTAATAAACTATGATGATGCCATTACACTTTAGCCAGGGTGACAGAGCAAAACTCTGTCTCAAAAACAAAACAAAACAACAACAACAAAAAACCCCTTAAGAGTTGTACATGGGTTATGGTTCTATCTCCCAAGGGAACAAGAGGTCACTGATGTTCCAAGAAAACTGTTGAGTAAAGGTTTTTGAGCTGAACTGGCCACGTGACAATTTCAAATATAGAAAGCATGTTTGTAATACAGCATGAATTTAAGTGACACAGAAATTCTTCCACAGGCCTCTCTCACTGAGTAATTGTCTTGGGAAATGGAATAGTGTAATATCCTGAGAAGGGAGCACATTTGCTTGGATAAAGTTTTATCACAAAATGGTTTGATTTCCACAGTGTGGGATAAAGCTATTTTTCGTTGGACATTTATTGATAAATTCTCTGTTTCTGAGAAGGTATTGCCCAGACTGAGTTGATTGGGCAATTTCTTTGCCTCAAAACCCGAATACAGCATCTTGGAGGAATAAATTTGTTAGATATTCTTTAACCGCCTTGCTATCTTTCTGAATATTGATCTCCTAACATAATGGTTAACAAAGTAATGATAATGATAACAACAATGAAAATAATTACAAACGTAATAATGGCTGATCTTTATTAAGTGTATGGCATGTGTTAAGTGCTTTTCTCAATGATTTATATGCATAATTTAATCCTGACAACAATCTATGAGGCAGGTACTATCATTTGTCCAACTTTACAGATGAGCAGATTAGACAGTTTGCTTGAGGTTACACTGCAGGAAAGTTGCAGAGAAGGGATTCAATACAGGCATTTTCATTCTAGAATGTGTGTTCTTAAACTAAACTCTCTCTATTAATTTCTCACTTCCCTTCAACTGATGCACATGCCTTCTGTTATCCACTACTTGAAGTTACTGTTGACTAGGTGTGTCCAACCACTTCTCATTCCCGCCATATAGTCTATCATGAAGAGAAGATAAAGAAAAAGCCATGAGGATTTTGGTTGAATGTGTCTCTTTGGAGCCTGTGTTTTTAGGGTTAGCAATAGTGAGCTCTTATATTTGGATCTCACTTTATAAATTTCAGAGAGGCTTTTCTCCCTGCTAATTCATTTCATCTTTAAAACAGCCCTGTAAACTATATAAGGAAACATACTATTATTTCAAAGATGATAAAAGTGGTAACCAGAGAGGTTAGAGAGTTTTTTAAAGGTCATACAGATTATTGGAGGAAGATTTGGGTCTATTTATAATATTGGTAATAATATTTATGATAAAGCATTTGCTAAATGTTTACCGTGTGCCAAGTACCATGCTAATAACATCAATGGCATTAACTCATTTAACCTTCAATAGTCACAGATGTGAAAACACGTGGCCAAAGTACATTCCTAGCATGCAACAGAGCCAGGTCTTAAGCCCAGGTTGGAGCTCTTGGCTTTTCATTTTAGTCTCTAGTTTTGATTTTACTAGGGAGAAATGAATTTTCTTTAAGGATGTATAGGGGAAATTTTATCCACTTTTAAACACCTTTCTGTATGTGGAGAATATTAATTATGATAACAACAATTAACAATATCTTAGCGTTCACTATAGTAGACACTCTACTATCCATGTGCTCATCAAATCAATAAATATTTACTTACCACCTACTATGTGCAGGTACCGTCCTGGACACAAGAAAACCTATATGAGCAAAACATTGTCGTTCATGGAGCTTATGTTATTTTGGGAGAAACAGAAAGTCATCAAATAGTCACACACATTTATAAACATAAATCGTGCTCTATTTATTTATGTATGAAGGAATGTTACTGTGTTCATCAGTAGTGTTCTCTGATGAAGTTTGGGGACAGGGCAGTTTTTAGGAGAAGGCCATGTTCACATTGAGAATGGTAGATAAGGAAGTGTTAACTGCAAAGAGAGAAATGTTCTCTAGGCAAATCAGAAGCATGTGTGTAGGATCTGAGATGGGGGGCGGCTTTGAAGAACTGACAGAAGGTTTACTGGCTAGAGTATGTTTAGGGAGAAGAAGAATAGCTCAAGACAGGCTTGGAGAGGCAAAACCATGCAGGCCTTGTTAGGGATTTTGCTCTTTATCTAAGAGCAAGCCTAATCTATTGAAATGACAGATTACTTGTGTCTGAAAAGATCCTTTAGCCTTAAGTGTAAAGAATAAATTGCATGGGGCAAAGATGAATGTAACAAGACCAGTTAGTGAGCGTCTGTAGTAATGTGGACTAGACCAGACAGTAGCTTCGATAGGGGAGAGTGATGGAGATAGAGAAAGTGGATGGATTTAGGAATTATTTAGGAGGTGACTTTGGCAGATTTTATTTTGAATTACATATATGAAGTAAATCAGAGGAAGGTGTCAGAATGCCTCCTAGATTTGTGGCCCGTGTAGTAAACATATAATCCTCCCAATGCACTATGATTATTATATTTACAATTTTCAGATGCAGAAACAGATTCTGATTGTTTCTAGTCACTGTCCATTCCTGGTCATACAACTCATCCATGACAGAGCCAAGATTCACCCAGGTTCCACCTGATCTAAAATCTATGCTCTTGACTGCTGCTATACTGGGCAACAGGAAGAACTACCTGAGCCATTATAGGAAGGGGAGTCTTAAAAACAGCCATCGAGTACAAAATTTAATGAAGGAAATGGGCATTATTCAACTTTGAAAATCTGCACATCTTCAAAGCCCAAGCTCTCACAATGTCCCTGCATATTTGCAGCTGCTGCTACTGTCATTTTTATGTGATGAGAAGAGGACTAATATTTTCAGTGAGTATGATTTTGCCACATATCATTTTTTATAAGTGAATAATATGTGTTCATTGTAGAAAAATAAAAAGATAACAGGAAGGCTGGCAGAAAAAAATGAAAATCTCCCATTAACCTACAACTCAGTGAGTGGGAGGTGGGTGGTGGAGAAAATGCTTGCTTCATTTTAATTAAATGATGCCGTACACCATGACTGACCACCATGGGCATTTAGTAGAAACATCGCTAGAGACCCTAGTTCTAAACTCAGACTTTGTGATGATTTTGACTTTGGGGGAACTGTAGCCTACAGGACTCTAGTCTTCTCCTCTATAAAATGGGATGAAACTTTACCCACATTTAATTATCATAGCCTTTTTTTGTGAGCCTTAGAGTATGACATCGCTAATGTAGGAGTGAAAAGAACAGCTTCAGAGTTTCTCAGATGACGTAATGGACTCTTCACCTCTATGGCCCGGTGACCTCATCGGTGGAGTGGAAATAATGACATTGATCTCACAGGGATGTTTAGAGGAATAGCTCACACGTGTGCAGAGTGTTTGCTGGGCCCAGTGCCTACACATAGCAAGCAGGCAACACGTGGTAGTCACAAATCTCTAGAAATACGTGGCAGGGAAGCAGTTTGCCGAATGATCTCCCACAGCCTCGAGGCTCACACTGGCGGGGGGGGCGGGGGACAGCAGAGTTGTGGAGGGCCTGCCAGCCCTTCCTGCCTTAATTCTTAACTTTACCTACTGATGAGCTACACTTTGTTTTTTTTGTTTTTTTTTTTTTGCGGGGGTAGGGGGGCGGGGGCATGTGGAATACTTGCCACAGACCAGACACTGGAGATATGAAGAAGTGCAAGATCTAGATTTTATTCCTAAGGAACAGCAATGTTATCAGGGTGGATAACAAACAGAAAAACTCCAACACAATTTAATCAGTGTCCTGATACCTTGAGCAAAGGGCTGTGGGGCTGGAGGGCAAGGGAGGGGAGAATGACTCATTTTGCCACCGGGAACCTGGGAAGGCTGCACAGAGTAGCCTTTATTTGTGCTGGGCCTGGCAGAAGGGGAAGAGTTTGTAGGGTGGGGAAAATGGGCCTGAGCTCCAGCCTGTGTGCTAGAGATGAACCTTTTCTGGGACTCACAGCCCATGAGACCCTAGGGATGCCAAGGCTACTTGGAAAGATCTGGGACCAGAGTGCAGGGAACTGGGGCGGGCAGGTGAGAGTTTGCAGGTCTCTGCAACCACCAGGATTCCTTTTCTGCATCCTCTACCCATCTCTAGTATATCCAAGCTCCCTGGTCTGCTAAAGGCCTTTTCTGCTCCAGGGCGCTTCTCCTATTTTAGATACTCACATGTTCCTCTGTCTCTCTTCTCCCACCCACAAAACCTGCCAGGAGGAAAGGATCAGCTGTGAGTGGTTTAACCTGCAGTGTAGTTTATGTTGCTGTGATCCCTTTCCCAGGGGTATTTGCCTTCAAGTTTCTTGCTTTTTGTGCATTAAAGCACGTTGAGGCTGGAATCCCATTTTAACATCTGATCCGTGGTGTATGCTCAATAGCTTTGGGTTCCAGGTAGCGGATGCATTCTGTTTGGTTAGTACAATGTTGCATTTACTGTTGTTGTTTTGTGCTAAATAGACAACACATTTCAGTTTGTCACAGACTCCACCATTCCCTGCTATATTTATTCTAGCCTCATTGCTTCTTCCACTTAGCAGACCTTCCTAGTCTGAAGATATTTGCTTTTGTGGCCCCCTGTGTTAAGCTTTGTTATTTCTTGATTTTTCAATTGAGAAATTATATCAATAAAATAGCTCCTATAGTTATTCTCTTGCCTCAATTATTTGTATTTTTTCTTATGCAGTTCTACCAACAATACTGTATGGACTTGGCCCTCAGTATTGGGCAACATATTACAAGTGTTCAAAGATTCCCTGCTATTTATTAGGAGGGAGTGCAGACCATAACGCCTGTTAACAGGTTGTTTCTCACATGCTTACAAAAATGAGAACTGTGGTTGCTGGTTTATTAAAAAAATAAGACACAACAAAACAATTTATGACAATTTCACAGTAGTCCTCCTTATCTGTGGTTTCACTTTCTGTGGTTTCAGTTGCCTATGGTGAACCCAAATCTGAAAATAGGTGACTAGAGTACAATAAGATATTTTGAGAGAGTGAGTGAGCAGGTGAGCACATTCACATAATGTTTTTTATAGTAGATTGTTATCATTGTCTATTTTATTAGTTATTGTTAATTTCTTACTATCCCTAACTTATAAGTTAAACTTTATTATAGATATGTATGTATAGAAAAAAAACATAGTATATATAGGATTCGGTACTTTCCATGGTTTCGGGCACCCACTAGGGGTCTTGGAATGTGTCCCCCTTGGATAAAGTGGGACTATTATAATTGATTCTTAAACGAATAGGTTAAATCAATTATTTAGCTAACAATGCTTATCTTTTCAACATTTAAAGGGGGCTTATCAAACACAGCTGCGAAGGCATATATATCATCAGTGCATCATGATATATGCACTGATGATATATATGCCTTCCACATATCTGTGAAGGAGCAGGTGGTTGAGGGATATTTGGGAGTGTGGGGCGTGGGGAGGAAGATAGGACCATCCTGGGAAAGGAAGTGTTCTCATTCCCTACATGGTTTCGACTTTGTCCACACCTAGGTTACGTGGGGAGATGGGATGTATAATGTGGTATCTACCACCAGGTGAGGAGCACGTATTGAGTGTCTGATTCAGCTTACAAGCTCTGGCTCCTCCCTGAGAGTCCCCCCTGCATTTTCACTTTGGAGAGGGCTGCTCTGCACAGGACTATGTATCCCCACCTCTGACCTGGTCATTAATTCCAATTATCATCCATTTAAAATAGTCAGTGGGGCAATAGCGTGTGCACATCAAGGATCACAAAAAGGACTTGGATTATGAGGAATAAAAAAAATCTGTCCAACATGTGGCACCATTGAAGAGCTCTGGCTTAGATATATTGTTTATAGTCAGCGGTTGTCTGGAAAATAGATGTTTACTTGTAGTGACTGTATTAAGATTTTTGCCATTAAGGCAGTATACATCCTGCATTGGGTCTTTTACAGAAAACTCTACATTGGAACAAACCTTTCATTAGCAATTCTGTGGCAACAAAAAATATTAAACACCAATGCTGTTCTATGTTGGCATTTCTGTTTATTAAAAAAGAGAGAAAGAGAGCCCAAATCAGGAATCTTTCTTTGGAAAGATAGCCTTATTTTTCTATCTTTTTGGTAATGGTATGCTCCATTTGAAACTGTAAGTGCAATATTTGCTAAATAAAAATTAACTTATAGGAAAAATGTCCCTAATATTTGGCAAGAACTTAAAGCACACTGGGTTTCCCTGAACCATGTATCTCCTGATGAAAAGGTATGTGTTAATATGACTAGATGCATCTTAGCATGAGACTCATGTATCCCATTTCTTTAGCTGATGAGGAGACTAGATTTCTCTGTTTCATAACAGGAATATGGACAACTCTTCTGGAACAAGGACCAGATGTTACAAGACTCATGCCCTATTTTTGCTTTTGACACAATATAATTTTTCTGCCTCTATTATCTTGGTAAACAGACTTGTGCCTTCCAAATACCATCATATGGATGGATAGTCTTAATTCTGTGAAGTTCCGAATAACATTACATTCTAGTGCTAAAAGAATCAATTAATTTAAGACAAGTTTTGTCTACGGTTAAGCAAGTGAACTCCGTAGTCTGAGCAGCCCATCCTCAGTGTGTGCACAGCCTTGGGCAGTGGGCAACCTTTTCTGAGTCTTGGTTCTCATATATGTAAAGTGGGGCAATATTGCTTACTTCATAGGTTTGTGGTGAAGATTAAATGAAAAATAGATGTATAAGGCCCGTAGCACAGATTCTAGCAGATAGTTCTCAATCAATGTTATCAGTTAGGTACAGAGGGATTTCTCAGTGCCTTTAAAGCTTGAATGACGGCAGCTGACAGAAGCTGCTGCTGATTCTCTGTCCTCTGGCCCTTAGTAGGGGTCCAATACATATTTGGTAAACATACGAAGGAATGAAGGACTGCCAGAACAAGCCCCTAAATTTTAACTCCTTGCTCTATCAGTCTAAGTGACCAACTCATTTTGCCAGATCCTGCACTCCTCTTCTCTCTATCTTCTATTTTTCTCATTAGAACCCAATATTGCCATCAGAAGCAGGAAAAACTGTCATATGATCCTCTAGAGCTCTATTAAGCCAAATCAACAAATACTTATTGAGGGCCAGACAGGTGAGCAGAGTAAGGCCAAGAAAGATACTTCTCATGGTGGTTTCTAGAACACTGCTCTGCAAAGATATATGACACAGTAAAAATCTAGAACGGTGGTTTGTTTTTATTATTTACTTTTAATTTTAAATGATCTGATGGCATAAGATGAATCCTTACCCTCTCATCCTGATCCGCTCCTTCAACCCCTGCCAAGCACCCATTTCATAATATATGCTCACCTGGGACATACAGACCTGCTGTCACAGTCAGAAAGATTCCTTTCTCGGTGCCAAGGGGATCTCAAAATGGCTTTGGATGCCTATTAGATGAACTCTCCCACTCCTTACGGGTCCCCTTCTCTACTCACTCAATAATATGGGTGTTTGGGACTTCGAGCAGAGCTGGGGAGCGATGGACTGCATAAAGGCTACTGCAATCTATTTTTCATTCCCCAAATAGTGCATCTAACATTCTCCCTTATAGTATTTCATTATTTGCTTGGCTTCACAGAACTGTTTTAATAAGAAAGTTTTGAGAATATCCTAGGATTATAGTCTTTGAATGAACTTTCATGCCTACAGTATAAGCCCCTTAGGTTTAAAACTATCCCACTTAAAAGCATCTACTTATAACTACCAGCTGCTGGTTCATTGCTCTTCCTACTCATGAGTGCACACACAGACACATACGGATACATGTGAATGCTTGCGTGCGTGCACACACACCACACACACACCGCCTCACATGCACTGTATATATGTAAACATCCAGAAGGAACAATGCATTGTAAAAATTGTCCTGTTGAGTTTGTAATCTAGAGTGAGTTACTGAGTGCTGATAAGTAAAGGAAGTGCAACCAGACGGTTTAATCCTCCAATTTCCTGTCTTCTAATCAGCCCCTGATTCTTTTGGTTTTAAATTAGAAACATTCCTGACAATATTCAGGACAGGTGAAGGAAAATCAACTAGAAAATGAGTAAGGACAAAGCATTTATTTCACTGTCTAAAGTTCACAGGAGAAATATGAGCGTAACAACAGGAAATCAAGATTTTAAAAAAGATAGTAGAAGTACATAGGCTAGCTTGAGTAACCAATCACATCTCTGAATGAAGTACATTTGGATCATAATTTGATTTAAAGAAAAAAATAGGAATATAGTTTAATGTATTTGCTTCTCCCTAAGAATAGTATATGATACTTTAAAAGATGTTGTACAAGGGTAACCTAAAAGAAAATGATAAGGATAACTTCTTAATGTTTGTGGGAGAAAAACAATAAAACCCTACCTAATTTGCTTGCAATTGGTTAGTGCTAATATTGTGAGAAAATAATGTTTGGAGTATACAAAAACCTTTGATGTCAATGCATAGTCTTAGAAATTAATATAGTTATTCATTTTTATAATGGTGGATAAAAATTTAAAAATTGTGCATTTAAAAATAAGCTCAGGTAGAACCATTGCATTCTGCAAAAATATTTAAAAATTGAGTGTACAAATGCATGAAATAGAATGCATATAATTATGTTTACCATGGACTCTTATAAATATCCTGGGTGCTAAGAATATGATATGCTTTATTATTTATTGAATCTTCTCATTTTGAGTCTTTCCATTTATAGCCATGGTAGCAATTTCCAACTTATTTTAACCATTAGCATGAAAGAGCTAGTGCAAATTCACAGACAAATCTTCATTAGGCAATGCCTTCAAAGGAATATAGAAAACAATCATTAACAAAATTCAGTAAGCCGGGAATTAGCATTTTAAAAACTGAAATAGTAAATACAACTTAAGATGTGAATCCAAGCAAATAGCAACAAAAAAAGGTATGAGTTCTTAATTTTGTGTCTGCAGTGGTTAAGGCTGCCAATCATTTGGAAGTAGGCTGGAGTTGAGGGTTTTTTTTTTTTGAATTGTTAAACATAGTACGGCATATTTCATAGAACTATCTTGCTAATTTTCATATGTATATTTAAAAAATAGGTATTTACACTACAAGGCATACCATATCCTGCCTGCCCAAATATTTTCCCGGTATAGAAAGTTAGATTGTAAAAATTTGGATTAAGCGACAGACAATTCTTGATTGGATAACTGTATGGCAATTTTTAAAGAGAGTGCTCCCAAAGTAAGTGCTTAGGAACCTAGCAAGGGGTTAGGGGGGTGACAGGATAATTTAGTAGCCTTCATTTCATAGTCACCAGGAGTTTTTAAATTGGGTGGCAGAAACAAGACAAGTGTAATATGTAATTCACATAAAAATAGTCTCATAACACATTATTATCACTAAATCATTACAAAGAGGAGAATGTTTATTTTGCCTTCATTTTAACACCATGTGTGTAGAATGGAGGTAATTCCTGGACAGAATTATATTTTGATGCATATACATGCATCCAGGGTGCTGTTTCCATTTTATTTGGAGTGGAGGAAAATTTCCTGAGGATTTTCTTTAGTTTTCTATCCAAAGGTTTCTACTAGAGATGTCACAACATAGCTAGATTAAGTTGATACGTAATATCTATTTCTTGATTTGCATGATTAAAGCATTAGAGAAGTGGCTCAGATATCAAAAGGTTTCTGATAAGTGGCAGCGCCAAAGGTAATTACTGTTAAAATGTACATACTCGATCCCTGGTCGCTTGTTAAATTCTAAGTTGTTTACAACTCTGTGGGTTTGAATAAACATTTTTATTTGGCTTTTTAGTATCAAGACCTCTTTCTTGCTCCATTTTGATATAAATAAAGTATTTATCCTTTCTTATATCCCATGTCCCTCAAGACAACATTAGCTTCAACCAAAAAAAGTGATAGAAGACAGAGATGGCCTTTCTTAGTATTTCACATTTGAAAAATAACTGTTTAAAACAAAAGTAGTGTTTTTAAGACAAAGCTAAAATTTCTACTTAAAAAGATTAAAGATTAATGTAGTCAACTGATTTCCAGTTAGTTATCAAAAAGTGTAGTTAGAACACTACTGTAAGCTGGAGTGAGTTATGAGAGGGGGTGGGTATGGAAAGGGAAAGAGAAGAGAGGTTGTTATTCTCAGTCTTTTATTAACCAGTTTCTTTCATCCTAGTGTGTCTTTATTATTTAGAAAAATAAAAATGATCCAGGGCTCTACCCATTCTCACCTCAAATTCTGGAGTAGGTAACGACTATCTACAACCTGGTCCAACATATGCCCCGAAACTAAAACAAACAAACTCATTTGCCATACAAATTGTTTACGATTCATTAAAAAGCAAAATTGCATATCCCGTCGCTGGCAGCTGAGGCGAGTCTCCACGGGCGGAGGGGGCATTCACTGAGTTGCCTTTGTATGCTGGGAGGACCAAGCCGGAGGTTCTCACTATGAGCCCGGAGTCTGTGCAGCCAGATGACGCATGAGGTAATTTTAAAGCTTTATTTGCCTTTAGTGTGAAACTCCGATCTTGTACTGTCCTTTGGTTAAAGAACTATATCAGCCAGAGGGAAGTTTAATTTTTTTTTCAGCTGGGGAAAATTGTCTGGGGTAACAAGGTGGGCATATGAGGGAGAGGGAGTGAGTGCTGTTCAAAGAAAGAGATCTAAGAGAAAATGTGAAATTTGTATATTTTAATTAGTTCTCTCCCCTTTTATCAAAGTCCTCAATTTCCCATCAATAATAAGAAATTTACATTAGAGTTATTTGTAACTGGCAGATCTAAAATGCTATGGTATATGGTCACCTTTGAGGAAAATAAACAAATCGATTTATTCCCTGTGGTAAGTTCTACAACTTCTTTAAAGAGCGCTCTGATTTCTCATCCCTTTTCAAAGCAAAGATCTAGAAGCATTGAAGTTGAGAGAAACTTCCCTGTAGTATGTAGCCTAAACAGCAGCATGTGAGCTTTCAACATTGTTTATTTTTAGGCAACTGCATTGCTAAATGTTTCCACCACTTTTATATGTTATATTCCCGGCGGTAAAACATCTGTAAAATAATTTTAAATGAAAAACAACTTCCAAGTAAAGTTTACAAAAAAGAAATTACAGTTTTCCAAGTTAAAAAAAGAGAAGCATTTGGTGATCTTTGCAAGAAAAAAAAAGGATACAATTTTGCCATAAAAAGTAACAGTCTATAAAATCCATAAGCTCTTGAAATATAAGGAAGTAGAATGTTTCACCCAGAATATGACCTCAGCACACAGTTTTTAAAAAAGCCTTATAATTTAACTTAGAAAATAATAGCTAAACCAATCAGTATATTCATTTCTAGTGTTTAACAAGCTGTACAAGGCGAAGCAATAGGCAACATCACAGCATACAAGTAAACCTTGCTCTTGCTGGCAGAAACTCTAATGGGAAAACAAGTGCCCTGAATAGAAGTTCAGGGTCGAAGTAGATAGTTTACTGCTAGTCTAATTAGCCAAAAGCTGCATGTAACATTGTCCTGAAATCACTGGAAAAGTTTCTACTGTCTAGTTAAGAAATTGCAAGTTAAAACACACATGTACACACATACCCACAACCACTTTAACTCAAGGGTCCTTAGGATGGACATACTGTATCCCAAGAAGCAGCTGAATAGAATCCTTCGGTAGCTCACTTTTAATAGTCTCTCAGTCCTCCGAATTCCTAAAACTTGCCAAAAGGATACCACCATTGGTCCAGGAAGGGGAAAAGAGAACTCTTTCTGCAGATCATACAATGAAATCGACCATGCCCTGTTTTGTAATTCCATTCGCCAGTCTCCCCTTCAACATCACTCTCTCTCTCTCTCTTTTTTTCTTAAACTGATATCTATGTGAAATGAGCTGAAGTTCACGGTCCAGTTAGGAACGGATAATACATTCATTGTCCTGGCAGCAAACTTTTTTTTCACTCCCTGGAAGAATTCACGCTTGCCGCAAGAATAATAATTACGGAAAACTAGAAATGCACTGCTAACGAATTAATCCTTAACGGACACCACCCTAACGAGGGCAGTAATGATTTGAGGACACTCTTCCTCACAGGACTTGCATCTCCTGTGACAATGAGCTATTGTGCATCCTCCCAACTCACTCCACCTCTTATAGATCCAAGATGTCAAAGGTTGTCTGGCCTGGTTGACCATGACATGTGAGTTAACTCATTCTGCGGCCGCACGGTAGAACTTTATTAAAACTTTATTTGTACCCAGAGTAACTAAAAGATAGAGTGTATGGATCTTTTCCACTCAGAGCTGGAGTTCCTTAGAGACTTAAGACCTGTTCTGACAAAAGGGGAAAAGTTAGGTGAGAGCTATGGGTCCCCTGATGGAAAACAGGGAGTGGGGACCCAGAGTTCTCTCACAGGTAACTTCAGGCAATCCAATTAATGGGGCCAGACCGGAATTCACTCAGGGCTTGCTTCTCTTCAGTGCTCAACATTCGTCCTCAGAAAATACCACAGCCAAGGAAAACCATGCACCCCATAGCCCCTGAAAACAAAAGTAAAGGGCTGTGAAACTAAAGAGAGGGAGAAAAACCTGAGGGCCAGGACAAATGTTTCACTTTTTGCCCCAAGACTGGCTTGGCTAAAATATTCACCTCTACCTTAAAACTGATACTCTTTAAAAAAAAAAAATAGAAAGCCCCAAATACTGTCCCATGGAAAACAAGGGCAAGCGTTCCTGAGAACTCAAGTCGCAGAGTGGCAGAGAGAGGATGGCAAGAGGAAGCAGTGTGAGGCTGCCTCACTGAAGAGTGTGAAAAAAATCAAATGTGAGTTTGATGAATGTGAGGTCTGGGACATTTTGTCAAAGAGGGAGGGAAAGTAGAAAAGGGAAAAA
>VBSM01000529.1:43364428-43439075 GCA_008086735.1 Cheirogaleus medius | reverse complement strand
TGCGACAAGCTCTTGTTTTGTTGCCCCAGCTAGAGTGCAGTGGAGTCAACACTTCTCACTACAACCTTAAACTCCTGGGCTCAAGCGATCCTCCTGCCTCAGCATCTTGAGTAGCTGGGACTACAGATGCGTGCCACCACAACTGGATAGTTAAAAAAAAAATTTTTTTTTTTTGTAGAGATGGGGGTCTTGCTATGTTTCCCAGGCAAGTCTTAAACTCCTAGCTTCAGCAATCCTCCTGCCTTGGCCTCCCAAAGTGCTAAGATGACAGGAATGAGCCACTGTTCCTGGCCCAACAGCCACTTTTACAGGGGATCATGGACTGCCCCTCATGAGAAACAGAAAAAGGATTTCTACATCTACATTTGACAATTTTCCTTCCACTTTTTTCGTAATGGCCAGGCGTAGGTTCCTCTCCTACCCTCTCCATCTGTCCTTTTCCCATTCAGAGCCTGTATTTACAGTTAAGAACTTTCATTTGTCTCTTCCCCCTTCTCTACTTCCCTTCTTCCCTCTTGGCCTTCCTCCCCACATTTACAGAACTCCTCTTCTATTCCATATGCTGTGCTAATTACTAACTACGTACATTTATAATCAAGACAGAAGCCTGCCTTCATGATGCTGGACCTGGAGCAGACCGACTGGTAGCCAAGTCATTCTAATCCTTTCTGATAGACCCTATGTATGCATAGGGCACTGAGGGAAAACAGAAAAGGGGTACCCAACTTAGCATGGAGGTGGTGGTAAGGGTGAGTTCACTGCATTTCCTGTAAGAAGTAACAGTGAAGTTACACTGGTCTGAAGGATGACAAGGAGTATGGCAGACAAAGGCAGATGTTGGGGATGGTGATAGCAGGAGTGTTGTAGGCCAAATGGATAACACAGAAAAGACTCCAGGGAGAGTCTGGTAGCTTCCACCAATTCTGAAAATTGTCCAATGTGGCTGGACATTCTCACATTTCCTGATCACTGGATTTTCCCTATAGTGGATCTATAGTCTACCAACTGTTTTTAATATAGCCCCTGAGCTGAGGATAGTTTTTACTTTTAAAAGTGGTTGGGAAAAAATGAAAAGAATAATAATATATTGTGATACATAAAAATTATATGAAATTCAAATTTCAGTGTCCATAATGAAGTTTATTGTACACAGTCACGCTCATTCATTTATGTATTGTTTATAGCTGCTTTTGCGCTACAATGGTAGAGTAGTTAAGAGGGAGACCATATGGCCTAAAAAGCCTAAAATATTTATTATTTGGTCCTTTAAAATAAAAGGTTGGCTGACCCCTGGACTAGTGGATGGGGCTTGGATTTCAATAAGCTTCGATTCAAATCTTGGCTTTTCAACTTCTAGCAGTGTGACGTTTAGCAAATTTCTTAAACTGTCTATTTGAATTTGCTCATTTGTTATATTAGTAGTTATACTTCACAGGCTTATGAAGATCAAGGAAAATATTGTCATATAAAGTTCCTGGGAATAGTAAGTGCTGAAATATACTTATTAAAAATAGTTAATGACAATCTCAACCACTTTGAGCTATTAATAACGTTTGTGATAAAATAAGTATGATAACATTGTGAATGGCTGTATTCATTGCTATAATGATTGCTTTGGGAATTATCAGTTAAAAAAGTATTTTCTGTTAACAGATCAATGGGAAAAAGAGAAAGTCATATTTGTGAAAGAGGAAAAAGGCTGTTGCCAGAATTCCTCGAAATAATAATTATAGCCGAAATTGAGTGAGTGCCTGCTATGGCACAGAACTGAATATTTCACATGCATTGTCTCATCTGATCATCCCTTCAAACCTGGGCAGTAGCTGCTGTCACTCAATTTTACAGACGAAGAGACTGAGGCTTAGGGAAGTTAAGTAAGTTAATCCAAGTCTCACAGCCAGTAGGGGATAGAGTCATGACTTGAACCTGGCACAGTCTAATATCAAAGTTCTGTCTTAACCACTGTGCTTTTGGAAACATCTGATGGGAACCAGAGAATCAAGTTTCAGGGCCCAGAATACCACCCTGAGCTCTGCAGAAGTGTCACATTAGGAAAATGCTGTTGCAACTGCCTGTATCCACTTGAGTCAATTTTTCAGAGGCAACTCATGAGAACTACAACCAAGATGACTACTTGAGAGTTGTCCTATAAGAGTGGTCCCGTATGTAATCTCTCTGTTACTTGGATGTGGGACATGAGTGTAACTGTATTGGGAGTGGACAGATGGGAGTGCGTTGGGCTGTGTGACTGGAATACTATGTTGTGCTTAATAAATAAAATCTGTTTGGCCTTCAAGTATTATTTATTGACATGGGAATACGCTTACAAACTATTCTGCCAAAAACCACACTATTACACACCCATACACAATAGTCTTAATTTGGTAAGCACATATTTGTGTATATGTATGTATTTTCAAAGAGATGAGGAGGGAATATAGCAGAGTATTCAGTGCATATCTGCCTCTAAGTGAAGGGAATGATGGTAAATACTATTTTTATCTATATTTGTTTCTATTTTCAGAATTTTAAAACAATGTTTATGTAATCTTGCATAAATAAAATACATAAGTGGTTTGACACTATGTACCAAAAGACTTAAAAATCTTCAAATTCTTAAACTCCATAATTTCATGTCTGTTATACTACCATAAACATGGTTAAAACATTATACAGATATATGTTCATTTTAGCATTATTTGAAGTGGTGAACAATTTTAGAAAAAATGTTCTGCATAGCCTGACTACTTCAAAGAATATTATGTAGCCATGAAAGAAAATGTTGTTTACAAATGGAAAATGCTTATGCTATGATATTGTGAGAAAAACAAGACACAAAATTGAACATACAGAATGAACACTGGTTCAGTGAAAACCCAACAATCTATTCATTAAAAGACAGAAAGAAAACACATTCAAGTGTTATTGGTTGTGTATATAATTGGTAAGATTATAATTTTTCTCCTTTTTTTTGCTTCTATGCAATTTCAGAAGTCCCTTTAATACATAGGCATAATTTCTATTATGGAAACAAATTGGACATTAAAAAACTGTTGAGGGGGGGAGGGGTGGTAGGGGCAAAAAAATAAATAAATAAAAAATAAAAAAAAAACAAAACAAAAAACTGTTGAAATCTGGGAGGGGGAAAAGGGGATGGGTATATACAGCTAATGGGTGCAGTGTGCACTATCTGGGGGATGGTCGTGCTTGAAGCTCTGACTCGGGTGAAGCAAGGGCAATATACATAAGGTAAACATTTGTATCCCCATAATATGCTGAAATAAAAATAAATAAAAAATAAACTGTTGGAATCTAAATCTTTGTCAAATGGTTATTGGTCTTAAAAACGTCCCCCTCCCTCCATAGGTCATTGCCTGCACCTTCATCTCTGTTGCCTCTTATGGTTAGGTGGGTCTTTCCCAGGTTAGGCACAAGAACCTTAAAGAGAATGCAAAGAACACTAAGGTGGGAACCAAGACATGTCGATTCTAGGCAGAGCCATGCCACCGACTCACTGTGTGCTCCAGGGTTAATCCATTTTCCTCCTACAGCCTCAGTTTCTTTATCTAAAAAATGAGGAGCTTGGATTAGATAAGGGGTTCCTGGGGATTGGACTGCTTAGAGAGAGAGGTTGCAGCAGGAGTGTATGCTTTCCAAAATCTGGATCCCTCTCACCCAATCCAACTCAACAGAAATAATTCTTTTTCTATAGTTTCCTTATTGGATTTACCAGACAATTTTAAATGGAAAATGATTCCACTGTTAATAAAAGTTTTGAAAACCACTGGACAGGATAATCTAGATTAGCCTAGATCACTAACTACTTTTAGAGTGTAGCTACTGTTTAAATATTCTAAAATTTTTTATTTATTTTTATTGTGGTAAAGACCATATAAAATCCACTTTGTTATTAATAGCAATTTTTAAGTGTACAGCACAGTGTTGTTAACTACACACACATTTGTACCACAGATCTCTAGAACTTTTTCATCTTGCATGACTGAAACTCTATATCCATTGATCAGCAACTCCGTTTTTTCCTACTCTTGTCTACTGGCAACCACCCCTCTATTATCTGTGTCCAAAAGTTTGACTACTTTAGATACCTTGTAGTAATATAAATGGCATCATGCAGTATTTCTCCTTCTGTGACAGGCTTATTTCCCTTAATGTAATATCCTCAAGGCTCATCTTTTTAAAGGCTGAATAGTATTCCACTGTATGTTCATAACACATTTTCTTTATCCATTCGCCTGTGGATGGACATTTAAGATGGTTTCCATCTCTTGGCTTTTGCAATGAATCAGTAATCAAAAACCTCAAACAAAGGAAGCCCAGGACCAGTGGCTTCTCTGGAGAATTCTACCAAACATTTAAAGAAGAATGAATGCCAATCTTTCTCAAACTCTTAAAAAATCGAAGAGAAGGGAACATTTCCAAACTCACTTTATGAGTCCACTATTACCCTGGTACCAAAGATAGACAAAGATACTACAAGAAAAGAAAACTACAAGCCAATATCCCTGATGAATATAGATGCAAAAATCCTCAATACTAGCAAACAGAATTTGACAGTGCACTGAAAGGATCATACACCAGGACGAAGTGGAGTTTTTCCCTGGGATGCAAAGAGGGCTCAACATGAATCAATGGTCTCTCTTTTTCTCTCTTTGTGTTTTGTTGTTGTTGTTTTTTAAAGTGATATGTTTTGATTGCTTTCTTATTTTCCTTTGTAGATCTTCTATAGGTATTTTCTTTGTTGTTATCATAGAGCTTACATAAACATCTTATAGTAATAATATGTTTTAAGCTGATAACTTAACTGCAATCACATACAAAACCTCTCCTCTTTCACTTCTTTTCCCTCTTTACATTTTGTGTTATTGACATCACAAATTATATCTTTATATATTGTATATCCATTAACATATTTTTATAGTGATAGTTATTTTTATATTTTTGTCTTTTAACTCTTATACTATAATTAAAAGTGATTTATGCACCACCATTACAGTATTACAGTATTTTGTATTTGTATATATATTTGTATTTACCAGCAAGCTTTATACTTTCACATGTTCTTGTGTTGCTGTTGAACATTCTTTTGCTTCAACTTGAAGGATTCTCTTTAGTATTTTTTGCAAGGCAGGTCTAATGGTGATACATTCCTTTAGCTTTTGTTTATCTGGGAAAATATTTATTTCTCCTTTATTTTCGAATGCCAGTTTTGCCATATATAGTATTCTTAATTTTTTTCTTTCAGCATTTTGAATATATTAATTTACTCCCTTCTGTCCTGCAGAGTTTCTGCTGAGAAATCCATTGACATTCTTATCTAGGCTGCCTTGTATGTGATGAGTTGCTTTCCTTTTGCTGCTTTCAAAATTGTCTCTTTGTCTTTGACTTTTAAAAATTTGATTATAATGTGAACTTATTTAAATTAATCTTAATTGGGATCCTTTAGGCTTCTTGTACATGGATGTCCATTTATTCCCCTACCCAAGTTTGGGAAGGTTTCAGCATTATTTCTTCAAATAATCTTTCTGCACTCTTATACCTCATATTCATATTCTCTCTCTCTATCTCTCTCTCTCTCTCCCTCCCTCCCTCCCTCCCCTTCTACCTCTGGAACAGCCATAATGCATAATTAGTCTTCTTGATGGTATCCCATAAATCTCTTAGGATTTTTTCATTAGTTTTCATTCTTTTTTCCTTTTGCTCCTCTGATTGATTAATCCAAAATGACCTGTCTATGAGTTTCTTGATTCTTTCTTCTGCTTGATCAAGTCAGTTAGGAGGTTAACTGCTTGAATCCCTCTAGTGAAATTTTCAACTCAGTTATTGTGTTCTTAAGTTTCAATTTTTCTGTTGGGTTATTTAAAAAATTTTCTATCTCTTTGTTGTTATTCTTATTTTGTTCATGTGTCACTTTTCTGAGCTTGTTGAGCATTGTTATGATGGTTATTTTGAATTCTTTTTCAGGTAATTCATATATCTCCATTTCTTTAGGCTCAGTCATGGGAGATGTATTTTGTTCCTTTGATTGAGCTATATTTCCCTATTTCTTTGTGTGTCTTGTAACTTTGTCTTGGGATTCACACATTTGCAAAACAATCACCTCTTCCAGTCTTTACATAATGATTCATACAGAGAAAGAACTTTGCCAATCATCCCAGCTAGAGATTCTGGGATCTCTCAAATCTTTTCTCTGGATGTGCCTTCTCTGGTCTTACTAATGTAATTTCCCAATTAGAGAGGTTTCCAGCTGCTTTTTCAGAGCTTGTAGGCTCTTGCTCCCTCTGGTGTCTGTCTGCAGCATTACAAGTTCTCCGGTACAGCCACAAGCTGCTGAGCTCTTTTTTGTTCTCTGTGGCCCCACACAAATATGGTAGGCTAGTTCCTCATCAGGACTATGAGTCAGACGAGACAAAAAACAGTCCCTCAGGAAGCTCCCTGAAAAACCAAAATGCTGGATGCATGTACCATCTTTCTCTTTTTTCAAAAGGAAGAAGCCACAAGCTGGGTACTTACTCCTGATCATGACAAGCTGTGCTAGTTTCTGTCTGTGGTATTACATGTTCTCTGGCACTGCCACAAGCCCCTGAGATCTCTTTTGTTCTCTGTGACTCTCAGGGAATAAAAGTAATGTCAGTTCCTGTGAATGCTCTGAGTCAGGCAGGACAAAAACCAGTTCTTTGGGCAGCCCTCTGAAAAGCTGAAGCTCTGGGCATGCATTCCATTCTTTTCTTTACCTCCCAAGGGAGAAGTTGTAATTTGGGCTTTTCCTCCCAGAGATGTGATGGCTTGGGCGGGGGGTGACATGGTTAAAATGAAATGGATGTCTTACCCATTTCAATGCAGCTGTCTTGGCTTTGAGCTTGCCTAGGGTACTGCGACTTCCTAACTGATTTCTGGAGTTCTCACAAAGACTTTTTGTCTGTATATGGTTGTTTAGTTGGTGTTTCTGTGGGAGAATGGGCTCTGGGATTTCCTATTCTACCATCTTGCTGATGTCTCTCTCCCACATCTCTTAAAATAATGAGAAACAAAAACTTACTCACCCCACACTCATATGTGCAAAGACACGCACACTTCCCATCCCTTATTCTTCTACTTCTAGCCTCCATCTCATTTATCCACTCCTCCCTCCAAAGTGCCCTCTCCCTCAACATTGCCCAGTAAGTGTGCCCTGAGGTTTCATGAGCAGTTTTACTACCATATTTAGCCGTATGCCATAGGAGGAGGGCCTTGCATTGGAGGATAATGCATACCACAAACACAAAGAGCCAGATTTATTCAAGAACACATGGCCACCTCTGTCACTTAGAATCTGGTGTTGAGGGCTGACATATGCAACCCTAAGCATCTGCTGTCATGCTAACACCTTAAAGACCTCAAGGAAAAACTTTTTTTACATCTCTTACCATATGTCCTTGAAACACGCTTTAAAGGTTTATGGTTTGTGTCATTGGCAATGGTGAAGATAGTCCCCACTTCAGAACGTGGGGAATACTTGAACAGCAGAACACTTGAGGGAAAAGAAGAGGCAAATTAGTCAATTTGTCAAATCTTTCTTCTCGAAGAGGTTGAATGTAGTGGACTTCTGCTCAATAAAGAATCATTTTCCAATAATATGGAGGTCCCTTTTTTATCACTTCTCTGTCTTCTAATGTGGTTCTAGAGAAATATCAATTAGTGTGGTATTTATAACAGTTACAGGTGGCAGAGGAAGAATACTTCATAATAGTTAAAATTTATATTACTCAAATTTGTATATAAGTAGAAGCAATAGGTATAAAGTGTGATACTGATTCTTTACCTTACCGTACGGATCTGGCTTATTGTTTAAAAAATGGTGAAAATCATGAGATAAATGATAATTTATATAACAAAACTAAGATAGTTTGTAAAGTTTTCTATGATAATAATTTGTCATATGGAATCCCATTCCAATATTTGAATTATTATATAAAAAATTTACAGACATTTCTAAATCTAAATATTACTCTAATAATTTTATTGATAATTCTAGTTGCTCCTGCATCTGAAAAGTGAGTTTTCTGTACATTGAAATTAATACAAATATATCTAAGAACTACAGTGATTCAGGAATGACTGTATAATTTAGCATTACTATTAAAGGAACTAAATAGTTATGTGACAGTCATGATTATAACTGTATAACTAGGGCCAAGTGCAGTGGCTCACCCTTATAATCCCAGCACTTTGGGAGGGCACAGTGGGAGGATCACTTGAGGCCAGGAGTTCAAGACCAGCCTGAGCAAGAATGAGACCCCATTTCTACAAAAATAGAAAAATTAGCCATGTACACCATAGTGCCAGGAGGATTACTCGAACCTAGGAGTTTGAGGTTGCAGTGAGCTGTGATGATGCCATTGCACTCTAATCTGGGCAGCAGAGAGAAAGACCCTGGTTTTTTTCCTTTTTTTAAAAAAGCATAACTAAAAATTTTGCCAAAATGAAGGAAAGAAAAGTAAATTTTGTGGGATTAGTATATAGCAATTTATAAATTATATGTCTTTATGTTTGTACTCAATAAACATCAACCATCTGTGGCACAGCCAGACATTACAATAATAATTGAATTCTGTTATCTTTGATGTCTTGCTTATTTTCAGTCATATAAAAATGATAGCTTTACATGTAGATTTTTGTTTCTATCAAAGTATGTTTGCCCAGGTAGGGCTATAGAATACATTTTATTTAACAGTTTACTAGCTTGATCATGAATTTTAAATTTAGACATATGGTATGTGGGCCTCAAGTTGTACTCTTGTCCTGAACCCACAACATGTTTGGAACTGGTCTGAGGAGGTTTCGGCATGGCAGCCAACACTTGCTGTGCCATTGTGACACCGAGAGAGTGGACGAGAAGGTATGTTGCAATGTGAAGCTGTACCTTAGCATTCTGCTGGTCATGCCAGTGGAGCTATTTGAGGAGTGTTCTAGAAGCACAGGGAAGGTGGTAAGAAAAGGTGGATGTGGTTGAGGGTCCTGGCCTGGCATATTTTTGTTGCAGGCTTTCTATCTTCATTATATCTGATCCTCTTAACTTCTTGTAGCTGTTGTCCTTTGAGTGGCCTCAGTCATGCTGCAGAATGACTACGCCCATCGTGAAAGCCCATTTGTAGCTTCATCACTGTTTAAAATTCTGGGTTTGAGAAAGTTTGAATGGTATCCATACCAATTCACATCTTCAAAATAAATTTCAAGATTACCTTTGTCAATGAAAGAAAAGAGAGCTCTTGGAATCTTCTTAGGATTTTTATTTATTTTTTTTTTTTTAGAGATGGGGTCTCGCTCTTGGTCAGGCTGGTTTCGAACTCCTGACCTTGAGCTATCCACCCGCCTCGGCCTCCCAGAGTGCTAGGATTACAGGCGTGAGCCACCGCGCCCGGCCCAGGGTTTTTATTTTTAATTGACAAATCATAATTGTAATCTTTAACTATGATTTTAACTGTTTCATGTTTTTAACAGTTGTAAAAGTGGTTGGGATTTTTTTCTCACCTATTTGTAAAGGATAAAATTTCTTTTTTTAAATAGTGATCAGTAAGAGATTGGTTTCTTAAAAAAATCTTGATCAAAGACTGCATGTAGTTATTTCAGGCATAAAAATATCTGATAATGAAGTTTCAGTCACAGACACAAACTCCAGTCTTGCATTATAATTTGCAAACATATTTGTGAAAGTTTTCTATAAATTCTAAATTTAAAATCATTCCTAATGTTTTAAAATCATAATTGTATAATAATGAAAATGTATTTTCTAAAACCAGGTCTCATATCCCCATATAAGCCCTTTAATTTTTTAAAATTTACCCTAGTGTGCCTTGTAAATAGTCATTTTCTATGTCTGCCATGACATAAAGAAAGTTAGAATCCCTGCCTCATCTGATAAGCAATGTTGGCTGCACTCTGTAGTCACCAGGGGAGCTTTACGGAGTACTCAGGCCTGGTCTACCCCAAGAAATCCTGATTCAATTGGTCTGGTCTTGGGTAGGGGTTGGAAACTCAGTGTCCTCTTTCATCTGGGAGTGGATCTGGTTACTAGATGTCCAAAGAGATTTGATAATACAGAACCTGAGCCTTACCTAGACCACTGAGTTAGAATCTCTGGTCCATGGGCTTTGGACACCATAGTTTTTCAAAGAGAACCATTGTTTAACTGTCATCCCACCATCTCTTTCCATGTGACAGTAAGCTCCTTGCTCAGTCTTCTAGGTAGAAGGCTACCAAATGAGGAATTGAATGACATTGGTTTAAGGTTTGTAAAATATTATCTTCATTACATCCAATGACTTGAAATCTGGGTTGCAAAAATTTAGGAGTATTGGAAGCTGTCTTTGAAGTAATGCCAGCTGTATAATACTGGAGGAGGATGATGACCTAAAGAGTAGTTTCAATCTTGACTGTACATTAGAATTGCCTAGAGAATTTAAAAAAGAAAAACAAATAAACAAAAACCAAACATACCTGGACTTTACCCCAGACCAATTAAATGAAAATCTCCAGGGATGGGGCCCATATATAATCCTTTTTTTTTTTTTTTTTTTGAGACAGGGTATCACTCAATTGCCTGGCCTAGAGTGCAGTGGCATGATCATAGCTCATATAGTTTGTTTGTTCAAAAGCTTCTCAGATGATTTTAATGAGTAGATAAGATTGAGAGCAATTGTCTAGTGTCCTTACCCATTATTATCTCCAATTCTGTGGTTCTTACTGATTGCACTAACATGGCCCAGCCATTCCACCTTCCTTATACAAGTCATCTCAAACTTTATTGCCCAGGTAATAACTCACTTTGTCTGCAAAGCCTCCTTCTATTGCCCTAGCTTTCAGTGACCACTTCTGTAATTTCCTCTAATTATAATACATATTCCCATCTGTGAGAGAAGAAATAATACTGCGTCCTTCATCACATACCATCACAAGCAATATCTACCCATGGTAGGTTTTCAGGAAATGATGTTTGTGTTTCTGATTGTGCTTTCCTTAGGATAAGTGATCAGATTCCACTTTTTGGAGGTGGTGAAGAACTGAAGAAACCCAAACTCTTATTTATCTCTGTTTTTTCTCTTATCTTTTGAGGCATTATTAGAGTGAAGGTGAGAGTCCAGGCTGTTGGAGAAGAGTGCTACAGTGCTAGGATTTTCTATTTTATCATGCTTATTTCACTCTCATGCCATGTGTGAGTAGATGTTAGATGAAGAGCAATGTTCATGACAACGAAAAATACCTTAAGCCCTCAAATCACTGCCTGGTAGGGACCTGGAATCATCTATAGCTTGGAAATACACCTCTTGGTTCTAAATCTCTTTGGGCATCTTCTAAATATCTCTTTACGGTCCTTTATTTGGAAGAGGAATCTTAACTCTAGCCCAAAGCTCATGTGAATCATTTTTCAGATTCGTTTTATCATCGATTCCTAATTTATTTGTTGAGTACTTTGTGTGCCAAGGCCTGTGTTAGGCCTTGTGCAGCCCATGTAAAGCCTGTCTTCTTGCTGAGTGAGTACAACTTTCAGAGCTGGGGTTTACAGAGTAACGGAATAGTAGTTCCTTACAAAGCTTTTCTGCCCCATTTTATTTTAAACTCATTTAAATTTATTAATGAAACATGTTAGCTAAATTGTGCAGGCTAAACACATTTAGAAAAATGAAACTTTTACCTAAAATAAAAAAAAAAGAAATCTTTCTGAGTGTTTACCACTGTGAGGTAAACAGATCCATATTCATACAAACACAGAATTATAAATATAATGCAAATGCACATATGATATGTGTTGCTAATGCATATGCAGACCCTTGTAACATGTCCATTTCGACACTAAATATTTAAATTCTTCTTAAAGATGCCAACAAGTTGCTAATTCATGATAATTTCATTCTGCTGTAAAACCTTAAAACAGTTCCAAATATAACTGATACATAATTTTCAGTGCTGTTATTGAAGCCTCAAGTTAGGAATTGGATAATTACTGTGTAATTGCATGGCTTTTGGTATGTATGCACACTGATAGTGGCTGAAAAAGGGCTTGGTTCATTTTGTACACTTATAAATTATTCACCTGTTCTGCTGGAGTTCTTGAATTTGCATTCATATATTCAAATAATATCTCATTTTATGAGCATTTGCCTGCAGATGAAAAATAATAGAGTCTAATGAAAACTAAAGTGAGTCATTGGTCTTTGCTTTACAATGTTCCTGAAAAGTGAATGTCATTTTAAAATGACCATTTTTAATCTCTAGATCTTTTGGTGAACTAAGCAACTACTCATTTGAATTTTGGAGGTTGAGCCTGTTTTTTTTTTTTTTTTTTTTTTAGATTCTGGGACTATGACTTAGATATAACAGATACAGTTCAATGAAAACTTTAAAAGGAATATACACGGAGCCATTTTAGAAATATGAGCAAAGCAAAGTGACATCCGCTTCTAATGCTATTATATGCTTGTCTAGAGGGGATTGGTATTAATAATCTTTGCCTGCTCATGACCATTTCTGCCTTTGGGGAACCATTCTTCCCCCATGGTGTATTGTCCTTGTGGAAATGTCAACAAGTTGCTTTGTTGCCTCCAGCCAGGATATTAGAATGCAGCCCACACTAATCCAATTTTAGTATCACTCTTAGGGATTTGGATCTTCAGTGGAATGATAGAATCAAAAATGAAGCTGATTCATCAGATAGTGCCTAAAGTGAACACCCTACTGATGAGATTCCCAAAGAGGCTCTGTTTTCTGTCATTTTCAATTTTGTTCTTAGTTTTTCCCCTTAGATTCTATGTCTTTCATTTATTTTCAACACGTTCCTTTTTTGTGGGGATGGAGTGGGTGGAATCTTACATTATACTGAGTTTGTTCGTGATATTTGCAATCCAAGGACCCTAAAAGAACTTTGAATTTCTGAGATAATAATAGATTCAGAGATTTTCTATCTAGAATATATCCAAGAGATAATTTAACCCAACCTTCTCATTTTACAGATAAAGAAACAGAAATCCAGAAAAGTTAGCTGACTTGTCCAAGGTCATACAGATAAACAGTGGCAGAGCAGAAAATAAAATTAGATTTGTTCAGTTCTACCAGTGTGCATTGTTGGAGTTAGATCCATAGCCTCTAAAGATGCAGGAAAACTTAAAAGAGAACTCAGTCCATTTACCCAATTTAGATAAGATTATGTATTTTTACTATCTTCTGGGTGAGCTGACACTCTAAACCAGGCATCCTCAAACTACGGCCCACAGGCCACATGTGGCCTGCTGAGGACATTTATCCGGCCTGCCGGGTGTTTTTGCCCGCTGCTGCCTGTCCTGCTTAGCAGCCAATTCGTCCGGGCCCACAGTGCGCATGTGTGGAATGTGCTCCACACTCTCCAACGGCCCTCCAATGGTCTGAGGGACAGTGAACTGGCCCCCTATTTAAAAAGTTTGAGGACCCCTGCAACATTTCTGACTTGTATGGTTTTGTAGGTATCAGATAGTTTTGACTTCAAACTCCATGCCTACTTAGATTTTCTTTTGGGAGCTATCTCTCCCAAACTTCTAGTCCATGTGGTTCTAGTGAGGCTGACCCCACCCTCAGGGATGGATACATGAATTATGACAGCCAATTAAAACACTGCATTTCCCTGGCCACAGTTATTGGTGATCCTATAACTAAAGCTATGGCATGAAAGCCAATGAGCATCAGCCCTTTTGCTAGAACTATTGGGAAAGAGAAGTTCATCTTCCAGGGGCCTATAAATCAGTGTTCCAACAGGAAAGAGATGACACATTCAAATTAGATAATTCAAGGAATATCTATTTACAAAGTGACTTTCTTTTTTTATTTTATTTTTTTAAGGGATAGTTCAGTATCCTGGAGCTAGTAAGAGTGGAGAAGAACCTGTTACCCTCTGGCAAAGGGATGAGGGGAAGGAGCAGTTATGAGCAATCAGGTAGATAGAGTCATATAGAATAGGTCACTTTTGGTCCTGGGTTAGATAGTCCAAGATGATCTCTTAGGGAGAGAGCCAGCTAAATGAATACCTTGACCTCATTTTCTTCCTCTTTCCCCCTGCTATGGATTACTATTAGCTCAATATAGACAAAAGCTATAGCCCATTAAAGGCATCCTGTCAGGAACAGAGCAGGATGAATAAGGCTGGATAATGAGCAGGAAAATGGAAGATATCTACCATAACTGGAGATACTAAGCTATTAGGATAAATTTTTATGGTCATTTTTGCCTCTGTGAAGAGAGTCTATGACTGGGACTTAAGACAACTTAAGTTGTCCCAGTATGGCATAGGCTTGAAGTCCATTATTTCACTATCTGTGTCATGTCTAGTTGGAGATGAGCTTCTAAATCAGCTCCATGAGGGTGGCTGCTCTTGATTCAGAGACCTATGAAATAAAAGGACAAGATTTTTTCCCCTCACAGCCTCAACAGACAAGAGCGACACCAGGATAACTGCATTTCCAGGATAACCGCAAAAGACACATTCAAAATGGGGAGGATTGGAAAGTAAATACCAGCAACTGATTTATAGAAATTCTGAAATACAATGGGACATATGTTGTCAGAGCACTCTACTCCAGTGGTAAAGTGTGTTTCTTGATTAGGGTTTAGTTCTGCTCCCAGCTTGTGTTTCTCTGACCCACTGTTCTCCTTTGCTCTTAACTCTTCTTTTTCAATTGAGTTCTCTTAGCTCTTTATTTTTTTGATAACAGATAGCCTGCATATGCAGATGAGTACATTATCAGCTTACTTTCTGACAACAGAAATTTTTGAGATCAGAAATCCCTTCTCCTTTTGAATGGTTCTATTTTTTTAGTCCATTTTAGCAGTGCTTTTCTTAGTATAAATCTATTAAAATTTGTATGGGTTTCCTATGTATCTTCCTAGGGTTTAGTTCATGTCCAAAATCCAAATCAATAAGTTCTTTTGAGAAATAATTATCTATCTTATACTGCAAATCATACCATTATTGGTCAACACTGTTGAGATTTTTAAACTCCTTTTTGATAACTGAAAAAAATCTATTAGTCACTTAAATTTTCCTGAGATCTTAATAAAACATCTTATAACTACATGCTGGCAGAGAGTCTGGGGATGCTGTTGTTCAGCAGAGTGTGTTTTATGGAAGAAAAACTGGACCTGGAGAGGAGAAGAGTGAGGATAAGCTCAAAACCACTAGGATCTCTATGTCTATGTGTCTGACCACAATAAGATCTGCAG
This sequence comes from Cheirogaleus medius, assembly GCA_008086735.1. Lineage (NCBI taxonomy): Eukaryota > Metazoa > Chordata > Mammalia > Primates > Cheirogaleidae > Cheirogaleus > Cheirogaleus medius. The sequence continues at coordinate 43,423,835 of VBSM01000529.1, read as the reverse complement.
AGGGTAATGGCCACTGTCCTACGTCTGCTATTCGCATCTCACATAAATTCCTCTTTTGGCTGACTTTAACTCAGAATCATATACAGAAGGAATTCTGGGGAAACATTTTCCAGTTTACCAAGTTGACAATAGAATGATCCAGCATAAACTCATTCATATATTATGCATCAATAGTTACTGCGTGTACATACAATTAGAAAATATTGATGCTGTTCTGTTATTTTTCCCCAAAGGGACAGTCTTTCCCCCTTTTTTGATTATCTAGACATCAATTTAATATAGTTCATCTTTCATGATGGAGAAAAATCAATGTCCCTTATAAAAGCACTGTTTAAATATCCCATACATTTTAGTAGCACCAACAGTGGCTTTTTGTGTACTATGTACTGTCTGCTGGTACACATTTAATTCTAGGAATGTCAGGAAGAGACTCATTCTCTATGTTAATGGAAAATTAAACCATCCTAGAGGGAAGGTTTCTTTCTTTTCTAATTTCCTCTGGGAGAAACCTGTACCTATGTTGTTATAACCAATTCTTCATTCGACCTAAAGTATACAAGATGATTTGATGCTTTTTCCCACTATCTTTCTTGTGGTGAAAATTCAGCCTGCACTGAGGAAGTTCTTTCAATTCCAGCAGCAATTTTAGGAAAACGATTTCAGGGCTTGAAAGGACATATAGAGAGCATATAGTATAATACATGGATTTTATAGATGAGGAAACTGTAGACCACAGTGGCATACCAACCCCAGAAAGTAGGTATTATCATTCCATTTTACAAATGAGAAAAGACAAGATAAAAAAGTTAAACAAATTGCCCCAAATCACATAGCCAGTTAGTGGTGGTGCTGATGTGTTTACTTCAAGTGGTATTTTTAACTAAACCATTTTGCTTGAATCACTGGGCCATCATTTCAACTTCTGACATGCTATAGTTGTGTTTTATGCAATGCAAAGGATGCACATGAACCCTGAACTTAAAGATAACAACAATAAAAGTAAGCATTTTGGAAATGTTTACTCTTCTTCTTGCTAGAGCTTTTCCTTTTCTTGCTACCTTCTGAATGGGTAACCATAATGATGACTGATTTGAACATTATCCTGGACACTAAATTATTACCACCTTGGATCTCTCTTGTTCTATCTATCCATCCTTTGATCATCTCTGATACTGTCCTGTATTTCTTCTTTAGTCTTCGTGCATACATCAGAGTGAATTATTTAAGGTCTTAGGCAACTTTGATGCTAGAGTCAGTTCAGTAATTCCCCCAGAAAACTTCTCTGGAATTCACAGTTTGAAATAACTGCCTCTTTTCTGAACATAGTACATTTCATTTTTTATTATAATGATTCAACTAGTTTTCTGTCTATAGCTTAGACTATGAACTTCTTAATGACAGGGATTCCATTTTCCATTTTTGTTTAGGATTAAGACACTGCCTGACCCCATGTGTGTGCTAATAAATATTCATCAATGTGAATGGACATGAAGGACATACTCAGTTGGAGTTAGTCTGGTAAGTACAATAAGCATAGTAGTGTATTTATACTTAGGAGTTATGCAATTTTATAATTTCCTCATTCTATTGATGAAGAGACTGACACCAGAGTTGAAATGAATGACTCAATGCACACAGCTATATTTTAAGAAAATTGAGAATAGAATTCTGGATGTATCCTTATCCTACAGGGTATTTCTATAGCAACTGTGTTTTTCAAACACCTTTTTTTTTTTTTTTAACTGTAAGAGTCTTTGAATGAAATGGTACCAAGCCCACCACATTAAACTGTTAGAAGTAGAACTGCTCTGATTGTGTGGTTGGTGTTGGTGGGGAAGAGCAAGGCAGATGGAAGGGCCTGGAACTGCACCTGCTGCTCTCACCCACCCCATCCTTTGCCTCCAGCCCCTGGGGTTTCCAACCTTTGGAAGGGTTCCATGGAATACAGTTTGAAAAACACTGTGCTACATTGGGCTCCCTTGCTTTCTCCTTTAGCTCTATAAATAGCTAAACAAATTCACAAAGGAACAAAACAAAATCACCCCCCCCACCACCACTGGCTATAGTTCCTCCTCTAGGCAGGAAGTTTTGCCCACTTAGTAACCCCAGTGGGGATCAGAGAAGCAAGTGTCATTTTCAGCTCAGCAGTACAAAGTGCCCATTCTTGCACTTTTATGGGAGGCAGTGCAGCCGGGCGGGTCTCCCATGACACATCTGCAGGCCTGTATCGCACAGGAAGTAGTGCAACTCTTCAGAGATAAGTTTCACTGGGGAACAAAGAGGGATTTTGTTCACTGCTTCAAGAATGATGCATTGAACCTGGACCTGACTTTTCAATTCATGCAGCTGGAAACAAGGCAAAAATGACCCAACATGCTCCTTTCTTCTCCTTCTCAAGTCAGGCAGAGTAGTTTGCAAATCCTCCTCCTGCTTTCCAAAGAGATTGAGAAATCATTCTCTTGCCTTTTCTGTACCAATCATTTCAGCTACCCCTACCACACTTGAACATTTATAATTGTGTTGATTTCACACATTTTCCCCCTTTTGTGAAGCTGGGCAGTTCATCTGGTTAAGAATAAGATGTCCCAAATTGTGGAAGCCATTGTGAAGGGTTTTTGAATTTAATTTTTTTTTGGCAAAGCACCACAGAGTCACAGCTTTTTTGTTTTTGGCAGAACATGCTGTGAGTCAAGACAGACATACTTGGGTTTGATGTTCAGATTCCTTTTGACTAGATATTTGACTTTGACCCTGAGCAATTTTTAACCTCTCTGTATCTGACTTTCCTCATTTGCAAAATGAGAATAATGATACCCCCAACTCCCATTTTGAAGCTAAAAATATGAATCCTGGAGAGGTAGAGTGTTTTACCTGATGTCCCATAACATGTTAGTGCCGGAGGTACCTGGGCAAGGGTGTTAACTGCGCTCAGGAAGCTGGACAGCTGGTGCTGCAAACATACAGCTCTCAGTTTTGCGTCTCCACGCCAGCTCTGGAGGCGCAAGTCTGACCACATTTGACTTTCCAGATGCCGTACATTTCCTGTGAGATAATGAGGTGTGGTATGTAGGCAGAGAGGATTTATATGGCAGTTAAATGTAGTTTGGTATCAAAAATATGATTGCATTATTCACTGTGGCATAGCAAAGATCACCTCTGCCCCCTTGCTTTTGGCTGGATCAGCAGATGTAGACCACGATTAAGGAAACACTGTCAAATATTTCTTTATAGTTTCATTTTCCTCTTACTCTCCATTGGCTACAATGTCCTTGCCTAAGGGAAAAGTGGCGAAATAAACATGGCTTTTCTTATTGGTTTTGTCCTACCTGCTTTTAGGGAGTGATTTAGGAATTCAGATTGGCCCTGGATTATGACCTTCAGTCTGTCGCAGGTGGAAATGGGTTAGCTAAATGGGGACTGAGAATCTCCATTCAAAACAAACCAAAGGCCTTTGAACAGCTGAGAAAGTCCTGGATGGAGAGATCACTACCCTTCTGAAGCAGCCTATTTCATTTCCAGAATGCTTTCACTGTTAGAAGCAAACACTTTCAAATAATCAGAGAAGTTCCATGATGCATTGGGTCAAATGTGGAGATTATGAGCTCTCAGTCCCAGGATGCGGTTAAACATAAACTGAATGTTCTCTTTTCAGGGAAGCTATCAATGGGATTCCTGCATGGAGATTAGGCAGCCCTGGGTTTAAATATTAATTCTGCCACTTCTGAACTCTGTAAGTTTCAGTTTGTCATATGTAAAATGGAGCTAATAATGCTGACCCCATTGTGTTGTTCTGTCAGGTAAAGTGAGATAGTCTATATAAAATGTCTAGCATAAATGTCCTTCTCCACTTACTTCTTTACAGCCATACATATTTGATCTTTCGGTAAATGCCTTTCCCAATGGAAAGAGTTTATAATGGAAGAGTTTCAGGAACTGTGGGAAATGGATGGGAAAATCATTTTGGGAATGGTGATATGAGCACATATGTATGAGGTCAAGCCTCCACATTGGAGAATGATGCATCTCAGTGTTCTAGGTCATGTGATGCTCAGGAGAGCATCAGTGGTTGGGGGGGCTATGTCTCTCTTGAAGGATAGAGGTACTTACATTAGCAGTAATACCATGGACATGGGCTGGATTGGATGGTGATGGTGGGATGGGGCACAGAGTGGTGAGAGACAAGTTTCCAGGTTTTTGTGAACTTAGTAGAGCTTGATTCTTGCTGGTCCTTATAATCTCTATACATGGAATAATTAGAAAAAAAAACAAGTGGTTGAAAAAGGAAAAAGAGATATAAAAATGTGAAAAATCAGAGTTTCTGTCACCCATAGGCAGGACACTCTGGGCAAGAAATGGGAATTAGAGGTTAAGTTGCACCTAGGACTTGAATTCAAACTATTTGAAAGAGGGGTCTGGGTCTTAGGTAAGAGGGGCTGATATCTTATAGTTTAATCAATGTAAGTAATGATAACAACAGCAGGGACAGAGTATACTGATCTATTCTTACATAAAAAGTGAAATAAAAAAGAAAGGGGGAGGGAAGTCGGTAAGAAGAGGAAAAATTTTATTTCTATACTCCATACATGACAGTTACCCAATACTTGATACACATTTATAGATTTAATTAGATGGATGTTGCCATCCCATTTACAGATAAGAACGTTGAAGTTTAGTAGTAGTATATTGTTTAATGTTGCAAAGCTAGTAAGTGGAAGAAATTGGCTTTGAAATTTGTGTAACCCCAGAACCTGTGTGCTTTCCCTGGTTCTAGGCTGCTTCTGAGCTATATAAATCCCTAGATTTGCTAAGGGGTCAAGACTGATGGTCTATGGACATATGAGTGGCTCCCTGAGTGAAGGAAAATGTCACTTTGTTTCCACCGTAGGTTATCACCTAGGGTTATAGATGGAGGGGAGAGGCTGAAATCCATCCTCTTCTTGGGAAGAATTTTTCTCCTAGATCTGTGCTTCTCAAAGAGTAATCCCTGAACCACCTCCAATCTATAGATAAACTGATCCTGGTCTGTGATGAGAGAAAGAGTTGAGCCAAACTAAAAGTCAACTTTGTAATTAATCACAGTGCTTAATTCTACTGATACACTTTTTGTAGCAAGAATTTTTGGATGAAGGAAGCAATGCATGGGTTCGTATTGTGGTTCAATCTCCTTATCTTGTCTCAGACAAATAGAGACATTTGGCAGATTGGCTACCTAGCAAAGCCCTGTCCTAGAACCATCCCCCATCCCCACACGGACATGGACATGGCCAGCATCTTAGCTCATGACCCCTCAGGGGCTCTGCCCCTCTCCCTCCGTCGAACGTCCTCACTCTGAGAAGAGTCCAGATCACCTGTGAACTGAGCCAGGTGCTGAGGGACCTCCAGGGAAACACAACTCAAGACTCTGGCAAATGGGAGATTTTAAAGGACACAGACCTATATTTTCCCTCAGAGATCTTTTCTTAGCCTCTTGAGCAAGCTGCTATTATGAACAAATATAACAGACGACAACTTAACCTGTGATTTTTCTTCAATATCTTTTATTATTTCAGGAGAAGGAGGAATACACGATTCATAAGAAAGCTTTTTTTCTGAGGAATTTATTTTAAGCTGATTGAAATTGAGGGCTGGCTGATAATCCTTCAAGACTTAAAAAAATAAAAGCCCTTTTTACTTACAATAAACAAAGCATCTTAAGACTTTGGTGTTTTTTGGTCAGGATAGATGATCATACAAAAGGCAAATGTATCTTATTTTCAGGGTATACAAAGACGGGAATGAAAGCAAATACATGTTAGATAGTAGGTCTGGAGTTCACAATGATTTTGTATGCAGGATTAAGAAACTGAGGCTGGTGTGGTGGCTCATGCCTATAATCCCAGCACTTTGGGAGGCCAAGGTGGGAGGATGGAATGAGGCCAGGAGTTCAAAACCAGTCTGGGCAACATCATGAAACCTCGTCTCTGTAAAAAATAAGAAAAATTAACCAGGTGTGGTGGTGTGTGCCTGTAGTCCCAGCTACTCAGGAGGCTGAGGCAGGAGGATTGCTTGAGCTCAGGAGTTTGAGGCTGCAGTGAGCCATGACGATGCCACTGCACTCCAGCCTGAGACAGAGCAAGACCCTGGCTCAGAAAAAAAACAAAACAAAAACACAACACAACAAAAAATAAGAAACTGACTTCCTTAAGATAACATTATAGGAGGAAAATATGGAAAGTCATTAACTGAGATTAACAAAACATATTTGCATCTTATAGAATTGTTTTATGACAGGTCATGCCTTCACTGCCCTTATCTCTCTTGTATTCTAGCAAATTCCTGCTTTTGCTTCAAGATCTGTCCTGAAGTTTACCTTTCCAGTCAAGTTAACTGACTGTTGGTCAACTGACTGTTGGCAAGGGTACCATGAATAATTAGTGGGGAAACAATAGTCTGTTCAACAAATGGTGCCAGGACAACTGTGTATCCAAATGCAAGAGAATGAAGTTAGACTTTTACCTCGCAATCTATACAAAAATTAACTCAAAATGGATCAATAACTTAGACATAGTTAAAACTATACAATCTCTTAGAAGGAAACTTAAAGGTAATCTTCATGACCTTGGCTTTGGCAGTGATTTCTTAAACATGACACCAAAAGCACAAGCCACAAAAGAAAAAACAGATAAGTTGGGCTTCATCAAAATTAAAAACTTTATTGCATCAAAGGACACTATCAAGAGAGTGAGAAGATAGATTGGGAGAAAATATATTCAAATCGTATACCTGACAAGGGTCTAATATTCATAATATACAAGGAATTCTTATAACTTAACAAGAAAAATTGCCCAGTTAAGAAACTAGGGAAAAGACTTGAATAGACATTTCTCCAAAGAATATATAGAAATGGTCAACAGCACATGAAAAGATGCTCAATGTTATTAGTCATTAGGGAACTGCAAATCGGAACCACAAGGAGATCCCCCTTCATACCCACTGGGATGGCTATAATTAAAAAAAACAAAACCAGAAAATATCAAGTGTTATCAAGGATGTGGATAAATTGAAACCTTCACCCCTTGTTGGTGGGAATGTACAATGGTGCAGTTATGGTGGAAAACAGTTCAGTGGTTCCTCAATAAGTTAACCATAAAATTACCAAATGAACCAACAATTCCACTCCTAGATGTATACCCCAAATAATTGAAAACAGGTTTTCAAAAACTGTATATAAGAATTTTCATAGCAGCAATATTCATACTATCCACAAAGTGGAAATAACACAAATGGCCATCAACAGACAAATGGGTAAATAAATGTGGTGTACCCATACACTGGAATATTATTCAGCCATACAGAGGAGTGAAGTACTGATACATGCTGCAAGGTGGATGAACCTTGAAAGCTTTGGTGAGGGAAAGAAGTCAGATACAAAGACACATACTGTGTGATTCTATTTATATGAAGCAACCGGAACAGGAAGATCATAAAGACAGAATGAAGAATGGGGAGTGACAACTTAATGGATATGGGGTTTCCTTTTGGGGTGATGAAGATTTTCTGCAACTAGATACTGATAATGGTTGTATAACCTTGTGAATGTATGAAATGCAACTGAATTATTTGCTTTAAAATGGTAACCTTAATGTCATGCGTATTTTACTGCAATAAAAATAAAGAAGTAGTGAGCTGCTTTTGGTAGCAGGTATTCAAACTGACATTGAAAAGCCACCCACTGGGGGATGCTGTTCAGGAAACTCACACAGGGTGCTGAGGCTTGGACAAGATGACTTCAAAGGAAGTCAACGAACTGTGCGTGAACAGGGTATCTGCCCATGCTGTTAGGCAGGCTGGGAGCCAGTGCGCTACTTCCTGGCTCTGTGACCCTGGGCAAGTTACTTACCCCTCTCTGAGCCTCATCTGTAATGTGAGTACAATAATTACAGGGTTGTTGGAAGATTTATGGTGAGAGCACAATGCCTGACACATGGTAAGTGCTCCATAAAGGCCAATCCCTCTTCCGGTTTTGAGATTATATAATTCCTTAAGGGAACCTTCCTCATAATCAAAACTGCATTTTCAAGATAATGAAAGGGTATTTCGGGTGCTGTGAGAGGTTCACAGAAATCAGGATGATGTGAAGAGAAATCCCTTCCTTCCCATCTTCTCCCTAAGGAAACCCACTGCCACAAGACCTTTTTGCAGGCCTTGAATGATTTTGTTTCTCATCTCTGTTTGTCTTTGCTCTATTTTCCTCAGCATCCACCTCTGAATGGGAAGGAAAGCCGAACCAAGCCGGCGTCAAGCCTGTGAGGAGAACACCTCTTTAGTTCTTTCACAGTTGGTTCTGTACGATGTCTCTACATCCAGCTTACGTTGTGGGTGCCTGCCATCCCTGTATTTTGGCTTCATGGTTTCTGTGATATTTCAATTCATTATGATCCTGACTGTATGTGGTCAGTCACCTTCACTCTAATCACATCCACAAGGATTTTCATACGCATTTTCAAAGAGCTCACACTCATGGATTTGCCAGAAAAATACAACGGAAGTTTAAAACTCAGGCTTTCACTTATGAATGCTCAATTTACTACGGTCAGTATCTGTGGAAGCGTGGCCCTGCCGGGCAGGGAGCTGCGGCAGACTCCCCCTCCTGTGGGTGCTGGAAAGGGAGAAGGTTTCAGCTGCCATCTATATTTCACTCTTACCGTGGAGTCGGTGGTTGAGGAGTCACTGAAGGGGATTGGAAGGCCAGGGAAGAGATGTGTTTTTGAGAACCTGACATCTTCCACAGGCATTCCATGATGGCCATATACAACAGAGCCTGGAATTTGGGAATCAGAACCAGATTAGAAATCTGGCTCCACCTTTTAAAAATTATCTTTTATAACTGTGTTTCCCTGGGATAATTATATAACCTCTCAAGGCTTCAGTTTCTTCATCTATACAATGGAAGATAAATGTATTTACCTTGAGTGATCATGGCAAGGATTAAATGTGATAAAATATGCAGCCTTGTCCCAAAAATAGCTGACTTTTACTGAGTAGTTATTATGTGCCTGGAATTATTCTATGTGTTTTGAAGCAGTAACTTATTTAATCACAACAACACTGAGGGTACAACTTTAATCTCCATTGTAGAGATATAGAAGCTGAAGCACGGAGTAAAAGAAAGAGCCTTGTCCAATATTAAGGGCTAAGAAGTGTTTAAGGACAGGAGTCAAGCCTAGATATTCCAGTCCTACCGCTCATGCTATAAATACTACACTATCCAGCCTCCTCAGATACTCTTTCTCTCGCTATTGCATGGCTTTCAAAATGGTCATTATCAGGAGAGAGAGGGAGATGAGATATAATTCTGATATTTCTGAGATTCTTGAGATCTTACGTAGCACTGCACACCTATATCAACACCATGACTTATCTTGGCTTTTTTGGATCCTACTGGGAATCTAACTTTTGTCCACGATCTTATTATGGGAAAATGCATTCGACATTCTAGATTACAGATTGACCCAGGATAGATATTTTTCACTAGTACTTATATTAGTAGTAGTGATATAACAATAATTTTCCTCACTCTTAGTGAAGGATAATATGCTTAATATTTTTTTTTTTTTTTTTTGGTTTCTTAAAATGTTTAGTGTGAGAGGCAGAGGGAAATTGGAAAACTGGTTTTGGTTTTCTTTTCTGAAAGCAGAAAACAGTGTAATTAGTGGGAAATTTACCCATAATCTTGATCTTCAAAATCTTCCGCCCTTTCATTCCATTAAGATTGTCTTTTTTTTTAAAGGATGGAAAAAAAAAAAAGCATAAATAGCCAGGCTACTAAATTCTCTTTAATGACTAAAGCTAATAAGAAATGGCTCTGGTATTTCATCCCGTCTCTCAAATAATGGCTCTGTTGTTTTGATCTTAGAAGTGTAAGGGAAGCTTTATATTCAGGGATGGGCGTCCCTGTCTCAGGCACCTGAGAGGCTGCATTATATATTTGAAAACCATTTTACAATGTCCCTTCCCAGAGTGTGAGGCCATTGATGCTTTGATGTGGTTAAGTAATTTAGTACAATCATGTAGATTAAATTAGATTTCAGCTTCCCTGAAAAGTTTTAAAGAATATACATGAAATGAGCATGTCCATAATCTTGTAGCACTGGGAGCATTTTCCATTTTTCTAATTTTATTTTTCTACAGACTCCCTTTCCTTAATCTTGAATAGAAGAAAAGGAGAAATTGATGAATTTTGTTCTGCAGTATCTATGCTTGAGTGGGGGAAAATAAATGAGTATGGGGAAGAAAAGATAGAGAGATTTTCTAAGATAGAATGGAAGAAACTGTTTCATTTTTCATAAAATAAATGTTCTATGTTGAGGGGAGGGTAAGAACAAAGACTTTGGAAGGGATTTGTAAATAGGTAGATCTGAGTTTTCATCTTGATTCTATGATTTCTTTCTTGTGTTAATCTCCCTGAGCCTGTTCTCTACTCTGTAAAATTGAAACTGCAGTATTAAAGTTCGACTGTTGCTGTGGGATTAAATGAGATGATGTAGATAAAATGCCTGTCAGAATGCCAGTTAGAGTCAACACTTAATAAGTGATTGTTTGCTTTCCTCTGATTCCAAAGTAGCCACTTAATGAATATATACTGAATGTTTATTTTGAAACATATACTATATTGAGTGCTAGATACTACACTGAATAAGACAAAGCAAACTATCCATTGACATTTCCAGTTAGAGAATTTAGAGTCACCGAAACTTAAAATGTTCCCAAATGAACCCATGCTATCCACTTTTGCCATGTTCCCTACCTCAGCAAAGGGCACTTTCTTCACCTCGGTGTCCACAAAGGAAAACTAGGATTGATCCATGGAATTTCCTTCTCCTTCACCCCTTACAACCACTTTCTCACCACATACTGTCAGTTTTCTTCTAGAATTTTCTCAGATCCATTAATGTCAGAGCAACCTCTCCAATTTTACTTTTAGTAGCCACATCCAAGTCATCTTTACCTCTCTGTGGCATTACAGCAATAGCTCTGCACCTCTTGTTCCTGTATACATCACCAGCGTTCTCCAACCTGCTCTTCATAGAGAGAGCTTTCAGACATGCAAATCTTATCATGCTATTCCTCTGCTCAAAAACTTTTCATCATTTCCTATCGCTTTTATGAGAAAGATAAAATCTATTTTGTTATCACTGTGTAACAGGTTCCTAGCATTCATGCATTGCATATAGTATTAACTCAATAAATATTTGTTAAATAAACAATCCCTTTTCTTTCAGCATTGACCTGGCTGCTGTGTGGAGAATGAAGTGGAGGGAAGGAAGAGGGCAATGGTTAGGTGCACATGAAAGACTAAGGCTATCAAGAGGAGAAGAGATGAAAGTATTCCAGGAAGGGGGAACATGATGGGCAAAGGCATGGAGTAGGGTAGACAGGGCAAGTGAAATGGGAAAAAAGTTGAAGTAGAAAAGGACTCTGAAAATTATATTGAGGGCTGCTATCTAAGGAACTTTCCTATCATCTTTAAGGCATTGACTTAGCTGTGGGCCATTTACCCTATATGTTCCCGCTTTCCAAGTTTGCGAAATTTTAATGCTAATAAATAACCTTAGAGGAATGTACAAACATATGTTATTTAGTTTCTAGTAAAAAATATGAACTTGCATTTATGCTTTAATATTATAGAACAATGTCCAATGACCTCAAAATAACTTGATAATTATTATTATATTAACTTTTGCTATTTCTTTTCTATTTGTACCATCTGATGATTTGTTACTTTGTTTCTCCTTTACTATATTCTTTTTACTATTTGATTATTTATTTTAGTGAATTCTGAAATAAAACTGAATTGTTTTATCTCTTGATTTTTATACTAATATATTTTCGAATTATCTTTTTCTTGTAATCCCTACCTTTTTGCTGTAGGGATTACAATATACATTTAAAATTTTAATATTATCTTGCCACTTCACGTAAAATGTCAAAAATTGCAACTATGGAGATCCATCCCAGCCACAGCTACCCTATATGCTATGATTTTCATATATATTTTATAAACCCACCAGAACAATATCATAATTTTTGCTTTAAATAGTCATATATAAAGAAATTATGAGGAAAAGCAATCTTTTATATTTACCTGGGCATTTAGTACTTCCTTCCTGAAGACTTGAGCTTCCATGTTATTGCCAGCCTATAGTCCAAAGAATTTTTTTGAGAACTTCTTATGAAGTACCAAATTCTCTTAGCCTTTTTTTTTTTTAAATCTACAAATATCTTTATTTTAACTTCATTCTTGAAGGGTATTTTTGCTAGGTTAGAATTCTGGGTTGACAGTTATTTTCTTTCAGTACTTTGAAGATGTTGATACATTGTCTTCTGGCCTCTATGAGAAGTTGGCAATCATCTGAATCACTTTTCTCTTACATGCCATGTATTCTTTTTTTCTCTGGCTGCTTTCAAGATTGTCTCATCTTTGGTTACCTGTAGTTTAACTATGATATGCTTTGGCGAGATTTCTTCATATTTATTATGCTTTGAGCTCATTGAGCTTCTTGACTCTATAAATTTATATCTTTCATGAAATTTGGGGAAATTTTAGTCATTACTTTTTCAAAAATATTTTCTGTTTCTGTTATCTCCTCTCGCGATTCTAATTACATATATGTCAGACAACTTAATATTGTTCTATAGGTTCTCAAGGCTTCATTTATTTTTTTCTATCTTTTTTCTTTTTCTTCAGATTGAATATTTTCTGCTTATCTATCTTCAAGGTGGCTGACTATACTGTATTCTTGCTGTTCAGTCCAAACTGTGAATTTTTAAATTAAGATATTATATTTTTGGGTCTAAGATTTCCTTATACTAATTTGAAGAGATTTTTTATTTTTATTTTTTTTGAAAGAGAGTCTTGCTTTGTTGCCCAAGCTAAAGTGCATTGGCATCATCATAGCTCACTACAACCTCAAATTCCTGAGCTCAAGTGAACCTCTTGCCTTGGCCTTCCAGAGTGCTAGGATTACCAGCATGAGCAACTGTGGCCAGCCAAGATTTTCTATTTTTAAATTTATTATGAACATATTTTCCCTTATATCATTGGGTACAAAGTATAATAGCGGTTTAAAATACTTGCTTGCTAATTCCAACTTCTGGGTCATGTTGGGGTTATTCTCTATTGAGAATAGATCACATTTTCTTTTTTTTTTTATGTTCAGTGATGTTGGATTGTATCTTGGACATTGTTACTCCTATATTGTGCATTCTGTGTATTCTTCTTAAGAGTGTTAAGTTTTTGTTTTGATAGAATGTTGACTTAATTGAGCTCAAACTGAAAAATCTGTCCCTTTGGAAGCTTTGCAAATTTTAGTTGAGTTTAATTATTCTTATTTTAGTTGTTAATAATATTCCCCATGTATACATGATTCAGAAGTTAGCCAGAGATTTGGACAGAGTTTATATAGAGAATTTGGGGCTTTCCACACTTTTCTCCTTTTTTGAGACCACCCTCACTAACTTTACTGCAGCTACGGTTACAGGACAGAAAGACTGTAGATTTTCTTTTGGGATTTCTATTGGAGTTTTAGTTATGTAGTAGTGCCAACTATGGCCTGCCTTCATAGTTAAATCTATTTAAACAAGTGACATTTACTCTGTTCTCTTCTCTACAGAATCTATTTTTTTTCTTTACTCTCTAGTAACTTTAGGTACTTATTTCTTCATGTATTGTTTATAGTTTGCATTTATCTGCAGGATGGCTGGTTCAGCTGGAGCTTACTCAGCCATACCAGAGGAAGAACCCTATTATTTCAAAACTTTGAATGGCTCAAATTCACAGGCAATGTCAATCAAGCGTTACCATACATTAAAAAAATGTGGTTGTGTATACATCTGGCTTTATCAGTGAAGTATGGGTGATTCATATTTGAACTTTGATGTATGCAGATCAAACTCCAGTGTTAGACCATTAACTAACAAAATATGCACATATCCATCATTATGTACTGCCTGGTAAACCAGACAACCCACAATAAATAGCTTGATGTGGCTGCTAAACTAACAGTACATGATAATAACAAGGTGAGAATGGCAGAAATAAAACCATGATCAACTCAAAGCAATGCAAGTGATGCAATGATAAAAATGTTTCCTTTGTATACTTGTAAATGGCAGGTAATCCAATGATCTGTTTGAGCTACAGTAGGAACTGTGCAACATAGGAAAACATTTTGAGGAAATCAGTCTTCTCAGTAGAAAATGGAATTCATATCCTTGGGAAACTCTAGTAATATGCTCATTTTAGCTTATGAATATTAAAATTTTAAACCTTTACTATCTTAGTAGAAAATTTCTTAGTAAGTTGGAGAGAGATGGAATTTTCACCTTTAATAACTATAGAAAAGACATACATTTAAGGGCTATCTGTAGCAGGCTGTCATTTGGCCACTGGCCTGTCTCTATGTTGGAAAACTCCAGGCACTGAGGTATTTGCTCCCTTTGGTACATCTTCCTAGCTCTTGGCTGAGGAGGTGAGATGGGACAAGGGGCTACTTCCTGCACAGGCCTGAGAAAAACTGAGGTGGGTAGGGTCAGGCAAATCATGTTCTAGGCAATAAGGCCAAATCTCCTGTGCTCTGGCTTTCTGACTTATGCTTACTTCTTGTTGCACATTCTCCATAAGTCTTTCCTTGACTTTGGAAAGAACTGTGTATTAGCTTGCAGTAAAAGTAGGCAAAGTAGGGCAACAATTGACAAAGAGGAGAAACTTCACATTGGCTCTGGAGACGATTGCATATTTAAATCCAACCTTGCCCATTAGCCTTATGAAATTAACAAATTACTTTGCTTAGCCTCATTTTCTCACCTGCAATGTGGAGATGGTACTAAGAGGAGCCATTTAAGGAGTTATTAGTAGAGTAAGACAATGCATATAAAGCATGGTTCCACTAGACTCTGTGAACAGACAGAAGCCACTTTAGTCTTGCTCACTTGCTGGGATCTTCCAGGTGATTGGCACAGTACATGGCAGATGGGAAGTGCTCAATAAGTATTTGATAGTTAAGTCAATGAATAAATAGTACAGTGCCTGAAACATAAAATTCATAATAAATGGAGGTTCCTTTTTTTTCCAACTGACTGGTGATGTAGTAGGAGGGACGGGGTTTGGGGAGGCACTGGTAGGACTCATTTGACAGATGTGAGAAGAACCTGGCTATCATTCAAAATTCAGGGCAGGAAGCAGCTGGCAATTGGCACGAGGAGTAAAGAAGAAAGACCTATGAGGCTGGCTCCAGGCAAATTTGTGATAAATGTTAATCATTATTATTTTTATAGCACCTTGCATGAGTACATTTTACGTATTTCCAAGTACTTTTTACAGCTATGATTTTCTTTTTTTTCTTAAGACACATCTGAAAGAAAAGCTGCTGGCTTTCCATGAACACTATGATGGTGCTGTGTGCGTGCATAAAATTTATTTTTATTTGGCTATAAGTCCTGTGAAATATGCATAGCATTGAAGTAAGAGAATCTAGAGTTGTTTTGGCCCTACTAAGTTTGAGCGACTCACTTGAAGTTGATGAGAATCAGTTTCCTTATCCTGAATACTAGTTTTCACTACTGACTGTAAAATCTTGGAAAAAATACTTAACTGCTTTGTGCCTGTTTCTTTATCTGCAAAATATAAACAGTATACAGTGTATATTAATATTTCATAAAGTTGTTCGTTCACTTAACTCTTATTGTCTACTATATACTGGGCTGTATTCTAGTAGCTTGGGGAATATTAGTGAACAAACGAGACAAAGAAAGTTGTAAGGTTGAAAGGAGTTAATAGACTTAAAAGACTTATATCAGTGCCTGTCATAAAAAGAGCAATCAATAGAAGTATTATCTTAAAAATGAACAAATAGTATTTTCTATGATCTAAGTCAGCCTGGATTTTAATATGTATAAAGGGACCTATTATAATTCAAACTATATTATTGTCATAAATACAGGCTTTTAAGACTATCTATGTAGACTTGCTAAGGACTCAAGAGTCAGCTTTGAGTTGACAAAAGATCAATTTGTCATAGTTTGTTCTCTCTTTCCTGAGTTGATCTTTCTTACTTAGGCTTAATGGTAGAAGACTGTCAGAGAATGTGACTTCTAGGGCAATGAATTTGTAGGAGAATGGAAAATACACTGAGTTAAATCTTATCTATTATATCAGGCACATAGTAAATGTTCAAGAATGGCCTATTGATAATTATTTCTTTTAGGAATTTATAAAAATAACATAATAAAAAAGTTTAGGACAGGCAAATGATTTGCCAGTAGTAGGACCCTTTGATAATATAGTTTCTTATAGGTAAAGATTATTGAGGGTAGTGAATATTCATGAGAAACCATAAAACATACTATGCAAGGACAATAGTCTAAATAAAACTGTGCTTGGTAATAGCCATCTTTCCTCAAGGGAGAATCCAATGCATTGACTAGGAGTGTGCTGGAGAGACAGAAATTTCACAAATTTGGTGATGTCCTTCAGCAAACTGATTTATCCCATTTCTCAAGGCATTCTTGTAAAGCAGAATTGAAGTCAATGTTTTAGAGTTCTGTTAAATACAAATACAAAAGTGTCTGAATGATTTAATATACAAATACAGAAAGAAGCATTTGATTATTTTCTATAACGATGGGAATTTAAGGGTCTAATCTAGAATGCAGCAATGATGAGTTTCAGTGTGTTTCTGGTATATGCTGCTGATTATTTGCACAGGGGAAGCCTTTGTGATATATGCATTTTATTGGAATGCCGTCAAATGGTCTAAGTGCCTCTCTTGTAGCTGAGAGGACTAGAGTTGGCCTGGTTGGTAAGCCTGGTGTTACAGAAAGTTTCTCAAAGCTGAAAATCTTGGCAGCTTAGCACATGTAGGCTAGATTTAAGCAGGAAGTTGTGTATAGTAAGTAAAAGAAGTCTCTGTATACTTGGAAACTAGAGTATGGTTCTAAGATTGGGGGAACTGTACAGGCCAACGGAGACTGGCAGGTTGAAAATATGTAAGGGATAGTTATAGATATTTTGGTAGAACAGACATCAGAGTCTTTGTTGGCCTTCATGGATCTATTTCAGCTTGGTATCTGGGAAGGTGGCCTGCAATTACTGGTCTGGTCCAGGGATGAAATGGACAAAATAGCTGTTATGCTTATTTAAAGAGTGTCCATTCAGCTATTCCTTACCATTTTGAAAAACCAAGTTTGAATCTGTGAGCTCCATGGTCCCTCTCTCTTTTCACATTCCTCAATGATAAAATGAACATGTTTGCATAAGATGTTCTTGCATAAGAATTTTGCTATCACCTATGCATTATTCGTGTGTATTTTTTTAAACAAACCAACAAACAAACAAACCTAAAGTGAAGAAGTGAAGATTGGCCTCAAATCCCAGATGGCTGTGGAAAGCAAAGTCATTATTATGAGCACCTGTGAGTAATGCCTTATTCATGAGCATCTCTGATTAGAATGTTAGCAAAATCCTTCCACTCTTGTAGAAAAATAATGTCCTGTGCAAGATGGCTTTGGGTGATTTAATGCACATTAGCCATTGTAATCAGAGTGGGCAGGATCACAATCTTACAGGATAAGGCAGTGGTTTCCAAACCTGGCTAAGTATCACAATTGCCAGTAAATGTATTAAAATGTGTACCCCAGCTCCTACTCACTGAATTAATGTCTCTTAGGGTGAGGGATGCCTAAGTCTATAGTTCAAATTTTCACCATATTTGGTTTTTTTTTTGAACAGGGACCATTCCTTTATTCATATCTTTATTGTTAGCATCTGGTACAATTACTAATAAGCAGCTGGCATTAAAATATTTTGAATGAATAAATAAGTGAATAGAAACACTCACACCCTGCTGGTGGGACTGCAAACAAGTATAACCTCTGTGGAAAGTAATATGGAGATGCTTCAAAGAGCTACAAGTAGAACTTCCATTTGATCCAGCAATCCCATTACTGGGCATCTACCCAAAGGAAAAAAAGACATTCTATAAAAAAGACACCTGCACTCAAATGTTTATAGCAGCACAATTCACAATTGCAAAGATGTAG
The DNA here is from genome assembly GCA_008086735.1 of Cheirogaleus medius. Classification (NCBI taxonomy): domain Eukaryota; kingdom Metazoa; phylum Chordata; class Mammalia; order Primates; family Cheirogaleidae; genus Cheirogaleus; species Cheirogaleus medius. The sequence continues at coordinate 43,405,757 of VBSM01000529.1, read as the reverse complement.
AAACAACTCAAGTGCCCATCAATACATGAATGGATTAAGAAAATGCGGTGTGTATGTGTGTGTATACACACACACACACACACACCCACCCCGTGGAGTTCTACTCAGCCACAAAAAATAATGGTGATCTAGCACCTCTTGTATTATCCTGGATAGAGCTGGAGCCTGTTCTACTAAGTATCACAAGAATGGAAAAACAAGCATCACATGTACTGACCATCAAATTGGTATTAACTGATCAACACTTAAGTGCACATATAGTAGTAACATTCATCGGGTGTCAGGTAGGTGGGAGCGGGTGGAGAGGATGGGTATATAAACACCTAATGGGTATGGTGCGCAGTCTGGGGATAGATATGCTTGAAGCCCTTACTCGGGTGGGGCAAAGGCAATATATGTAACCTAAACATTTGTACCCCCATAATACGCTGAAATAAAAAAACAAAACAAAACAAAGAATTGTGAATTAATTAATAATCAGTTAATTAATTGAATTGTGATTGTGCGTTTTAAGCTGTCTGGGTACAGTTTAACCAAAACCATAGCTCCATCAAAGGGGAGGTTGTACAGAAACAGTGTGTCTAGGAACAGTCTGTTGGGAGGATTTGCTGTCTCCTTCCTATCTTCCTGCTCTGCTCAGTCGAAGTTTTCCCCCATGGGGCCTTAACCCCTAGGCTGTGTTGCCTGGACAGCTGCTGGAAAAGGCAGATCCCATAGTGTAGATGGTGATGAGACTGCAATGCACCCTGCTTGCCTGCCTACAGCAGAGGACTCATGGACCATGCATTGTGTGTGCTGAGGAGCTTGGTGGGTCCTGGGGATCCTGCAGTGTGGGAGGTGGGATGTGCAGACATGACGTCTGACCTTTGAGGCATGCAGTATGCTGCCACTTTGTGCCTTGAGTCACATGGGGGACTGGAAGCAGCTGCGGTGGTGGGCCCAGAGGGCTGTGCAGGTGAAACACTACGATAATACAGCCTCTGCCATGAAGATAATGCTACAGCTCCATGAATTGTTCTCCAACCTGACCCAGCCCTCCCCTCTGTGGCCTACAAGAATGTAGTAGTGCCAGGTGATCCTTCTGGAGGATCACCAGTAACACCAAGCAATGATCATGGCCAGGCTCATCTCAGGACACAGACACTGGGTCCTGTACAAGAAATATGAGCTTAGGGAGCATAGTGGTGGTAGAAGACAGAAAGACAGGTAGAGAGGGGGCTGGTCCCTCAGAGAGCAAAGAATACTGCTGTGGGGTCAGCCCCTGCTGACTCCTGGGAGATGCACTGCAAACAGGAAGACACTATGACACACAGTCATCAGACTGACCAAAATAACCAACAAAGAGGCCCTCCTATGAGCTGTAAGGTGAAAGAAGCAGGTAACTTACAAAGGAAAACCCATCAGAATTATGGCAGACTTCTCAACTGAGACCTTACAAGCAAGAAGAGACTGGGGCCACTTTCTCACTCTTCTCTAACAGAATAATGCCCAGCCTAGAATCTTGTACCCTGCAAAACTAAGTTTTGTATATGAAGGAGAAATAAAGACCTTCTCAGACAAGGAAAGACTGAGGGAATTCATCAAGATAAGACATGCCATCCAGGAAGTACTTAAAACAGTGCTACACATTGATGAGCACAATAAACACACCAATGTAAAATCATCCAAAAGCTAAATGTCAAAGACCAGATACCACAATGGCTCAAAAGAGAAAACAAAGCAATAAAGTTCCACTCAATAGGGTGAATAGAAATCTGCCCCACTTATCAATTCTCTCAATAAATGTGAATGGCTTGAACTGCCCACTAAAGAGACATAGGCTAGGTGAATGGATAAATACGCACAAGCCAAGTATCTGCTGTCTTCAGGAAATACATCTAACCCACAAGGATGCATTCAGACTCAAGGTGAAGGGATGGAAAACAACATTTCAAGCAAACGGAAGCCAAAAGAAAGCTGGCATGGCAGTCCTGATTTCAGATAACTTAGTCTTCAAATCAACAAAAGTAATGAAAGACAAAGAGGCTCACTATATACTGGTGAAGGGTACAATTCAACAAGAAGACATAACAATTCTAAATATTTATGCACCCAACTCAGGCACATCCAGATTCATAAAGCAAATCCCTCTAGATCTAAACAAAATGATAAACAGCAACACCGTAATAGCCAGAGACTTCAATATCCCTCTGACAGAACAGGACAGATCCTCCAAACAGAAAATCAACAAAGAAACAATGGACTTAAACAGAACTCTAGAACAAATGGGCCTTACTGACATTTACAGAACATTCTACCCCAAAACCACTGAATATATGTTTTTCTCATCAGCTCATGGGACATCCTCTAAAATAGACCATATCCTTGCTCACAAAGCATGTCTCAAAAAATGTAAATAAATAGTAATTATACCACACATCTTCTCAGACCACAGTAGAATAAAATTAGAAATCAACTCCAACAGAAACTGTTATCTCTCCACAAAGTCATATAAACTAAACAACCTTTTGCTGAATGATTATTGCATTAAGGAGGAAATCAAGATGGAAATCAAAAGGTTCTTTGAACTAAATGATAAAGGAGACACAAGTTATCAAAAGCTGTGGGACATAGCTAAAGCTGTCCTGAGAGGAAAATTTATATCCATAAATGCCTACATCCAGAAGACAGAAAGATTACAAATAAACAATCTAATGAATCATCTCAAAGAACAGGAAAAGGGCGAGCAAACCAACCCCAAACCCAGCAGAAGAAAAGAAATAACAAAGATCAGAGCAGAATTAAATTAAATTGATAAAAAAACTATGCAGAATATTAATAAAACAAAAAGTTGGTTCTTTGAAAATATAAACAAAACTGACACATCTCTGGCTAGATTAATGAGAAGCAGAAAAGAAAGGACTCTAAGAAGCTCCAGGAACAAAAAGGAAAAATTACAACTGATGCCACAGAATTACAAAATATCATCTATGAATACTGTAAAAACTTCTATGCACATAAACTTGAAAATGTGGAGGAAATGGACAAATTCTTAGAAACGCACAACCTCCCTAGGCTCAATCAGGAAGAAATAGATTTCCTGAACAGATCAATATCAAGTACTGAAATTGAAGCAGCAATAAAAACCCTTCCTCAAAAGAAAAGTCCTGGACCAGATGGTTTCACACCCAAATTTTACCAGACCTACAAAGAAGAACTGGTGCCTATCTTGCAAAAATTATTCCACAACATCGAGAAAGAAGGAATCCTCCTAAACACATTTTATGAGGCCAAAATCACTTTGATACCAAAACCAGCAAAGGACACAAAAAACAACAACAACAAAACAAAACAAAAACAAAAACAAAAACAAAAAATCCCCACACACCAATATCCCTTATGACTATAGATGCAAAAATTCTTAACAAAATCCTAGCAAACTTAACTCAGGTGCTTATGAAAAAAATCCCTCATGACCAAGTGGACTTCATCCCAGAGATGCGGGGATGGTTCAACATACACAAATCCATAAATATAGTTCACCACATAAATAGAAGCAAAAACAAAGACCATATGATCCTCTCAATAGATGCAGAAAAAGCATTTGACAAAATTCAGCACCTTTTTATGATAAGAACACTTAAGAAAATAGGCATAGAAGGGACTTACCTAAAAATGATACAAGCCATATATGACAAACCCATAGCCAACATCATACCAAATGGGGAAAAATTGAAAGCATTCCTGTTTAGAACTAGAACCAGATAAGGTTATCCTCTATCATTGCTTCTATTCAACATAGTGCTGGAAGTCCTAGCCAGAACAATAAGACAAGAGAAGGAAATCAAGGGCATCCATATGGGAGCTGAGGAGGTCAAACTACTGCTCTTTGCTGATAATATGATCTTATATCCAGAAAACCTAAAGATTCTGCCATGAGACTACTGGAATTGATAAACAAATTCAGCAAAGTCTCAAGTTACAAAAAATCAATGTAGAGAAATCAGTAGCATTTCTATACACCAGCAACAGTGAAACTGAGAACCAAATCAAAGACTCAATATCCTTCACAATAGCAACAAAGAAAATAAAATAGTTAGGAATATTTTTAACTAAGGAGGTAAAAGACCTCTACAGGGAGAACTATGAAACACTGAGGAAGGAAATAGCAGAGGATATAAACAGGTGGAAAGCTATACCATGTTCATGGGTCAGCAGAATCAACATTGTTAAAATGTCTATACTACCAAAAGTGATCTACAGGTTCAATGCAATCCCTATTAAAATACCAATTTCATTTTTCACAGATCTAGAAAAAATAATTCTATGCTTCATATGGAACCAGAGAAGACCCTCTACAGCAAAAGCAATCTTAAGCAAAGAGAACAAATTGGGAGGCATCAATTTACCAGACTTCAAGCTATACTACAAGCCTATAGTAACTAAAACAGCATAGTATAGGTACAAGAATAGAGACATAGACCAATAGAACAGAACTGAAAACTTACATATAAAACCATCTTCATATAGCCATCTAATCTTTGATAAAGCAGACAAAAATATATTTGATTCTCAAGCACAAAAATGTTTAGGAATTACTGAAATAGTGCATTGAAGTGATTTATCTCTATTAGGGGTTTTTCAAGTATGATCTGTAGTACAGTTGGGTCTTAGTCTTGGGATGGAAGGATGGGAGAGGGAAGTGAGGATGGGGTGCATATTAAAATACAGATTCCTGGGCTTCACTCTAATCCTGCTGAAGCTGCATTTGTAACAAATGTTTCATGTGATTCTTTTGACAAAAGAGTTTGAGACTTACTATCAAGTATCTTCTATGAATATATCATAGATAGAAGAGATTTGAACTAGTTACATTGACCCTAATGATCAATAGGATGTGAAATGTGTTAGCCAAAGAAATAGGGAAGGAAGTTACCTATACTGGGAACCTACTGAATCCTAGGCAAAGTGCTAGGCAGTTTATCAACATATTCTCATTTTTTCCTTGATAACCATGTTATAAAGTAGGTATAAGGATACTCATTATAGAGGGCCTTATTTGAGGTCCCAGAGTTAGAAGAAGTGGAACCAAGATAAAAAATTTGGTCTAACTGACATTAAAGCCTCATACTTATCTATAGTCTACCAAATTCCCAGTAAATCTATACCGAACTATGTATAAATCACTAAAAACTAAGCTTTAATTCTCAATCTGATTGTATCTATTTCTGTGGTATTAGCCATGTCTCTGGGCCTCAGTTTCCTCACTCTTTATAGTTTAAATGTTATTATGTAAGGGCATGGTTCTATTCCCTAGAGTGATCTTTCTTTTCAAATATTGAGTAAAAGACAATGGAACAGAAAGAATATCCTTGGGAATTGAGCCTGGCATTTGAGGGTCTTAATATTCTGTCCTCTTCTAAGTAATTGTCTGAAGCCAATTTTTAAGTGTTAGAAAGAGAATTCTATTTTTTTTCTCATATGTGCAGGCAGCCTGAGACAGAAATCCAGTGTGTTGAAGATGTATTGGCATTATTTATTTTTATAATTTAGAATGCTCCCAGTCACCCGCCCTCGAAGTGGGGCCATATATATTAACACCAACAGAATCTCAAGAGACTATTCAGCAAAACCAGAAAAATAAAAAACGGTCTTACATTGCTATGACTATTTGCCCTCTACATTCCCAGATAAATGATGTCCAACCTCTGGGAACCTCTGTGTACCAGTAAAGGCTAAGAGCCTTTTTTTTCAGCATGCTTATTCTATTTATAACAGAGGCTGCCTCGTTCTAGACCTGAAAGCCTGTGGGAAACATTAGCAGCACCATCCAGGCAGGCAGGCGTTTTTCTCATGGCCCTTCAAGTCATCCCTACCTATACCCACACGATCCTTACACGTTAGTGGGCGACTGAAGCCATGACCCAGGTTGCATACTTGCATGCCCTTCCATCTCACTAGACTTTTCTGAATGATATCCTCTGGCCTCCAGTCATTGCTCAGTTATGTGGCCCCTCCAGACATAGCATTTTTACCCTAGTTTTCTTAAGGTCCTCGACTTACTTTCCCATCTCCTTCCATCCCAGTTCCCTCAGCCTTGGCCCCACAGGACCTCTGTCCATGGCCAGTGTTCTGCACGCAACACTCAGTTGGTGACTGGCTTGGTTAGTTCTCCCACTGTTCCACAGCTTCCTGACCATTGGGGGATAAGATAGACAACAGCTTTAATAAAGCACACACTGGTTTGCCAGGAATAACCCTTACTTATTTACTTTTCCCGGCATAATTGTTAATAATGCTCCCTTTCACTTTCAAAATGGTCCTGGTTTGAATGATTAAATTATATTGTTAATCCACGTATAATGTTCTGTCTTACGGAAATGGTCCTGTAGTGTCACACTACCCACAATGTCCAAAAGACAAAGGATTTCCACAATAAATAAAAAGCTGCCTCTGATTAATTTTCATGGATTATGGAGTTTTTCAAAACAGAGCTGCTTCCAGCACAGTCCCTGGTGCACTACAAGCATAAATAAATGGCAGTTAACCATATAGTTACATCTGGCCACTTGTCATGTTACCTGGGTTAAAGTGGACAGTAAACCCAGGGTGAGTCAGCCCAGCGCAGCATCTGCAAATGGTCACGCTCGCTCCCTGTAAAACATACCGAGCTCTGTGTTAAAGAGGGTTCCAGTACATACTTCCTTCTATTTTCAAACTATGTCCGAAACTTTTCTGACCAATGTATACTTTCTACTTTCTATTGCTTGATTGCTTTATCAATTCTGTAGTTCATTTTTATACACAGAGAAGTATTAAAAGACAGAAGATGCGGTTGCAGCAAAAAATAAATTGAGAGATCAGTGTGTAATAAATGTTTAGTAGCTGAAGCCATCCAAGGTAAAGGAGGAGAGAGAGCACATGAGAAGAATATCTATTGGAGTTTTACAAATGATAATTTTATTAAAAAAGAAGAGGGGTTCAGGAAGAAAGGGATGGGAAAGATTGGAGGAGAGCTCTGAAACTCCTTTGTTATCATTTGTTTTGAGATGTTTTCAGTTCCAGTGAAGGCTCTGTTTCAGATGCTACAGGAAAAGTGCTCTCCTGTCTTGGGCCCAGAGGAAGTGTGCTCTCTCCAGGGCTGCCAGATTCCAGGTCTTGGAATGAATGGTAAGCCTTGGAGCAATCACATGTCCTCAGCTAGGAATGCTAAAGATTTGTGGTCTCTCCATCTGGGCTGCAGGTGATGGATTAGACTGGGGAGGAGGAAAAGGCCCAAGAGGGGATCTGTGACCCTGGGCTCAGCAGGGGATCTAGCTGGATTAACACAAAGATTGCAGTCAGGGCCAGGCAGAGAAATGTTCAACTCCCAACCACAGCAGGCCTGGGTCCAGTGCTGGGAGCAGGCGGTGGTAATATACACAATGGAGCAACACAACACCTGTGATTGGAAAGGAGGAAGTAGATAAGAAAACTTCCTAAGCAGCAAAGGTCACAGAAGGCATGCACAAATACATAGGCAAGTGCAAGGGTGAAGGACAAGGAGTTGGCATAAAGAAAAAGATGTTTTCTGGCATGAAATTGGCTGCAAATTACTTGGAGAAAGATCAGAGTCTGTGACCCCTTAAATACGTGAAGTGATTTGGAAATGAAGGTCTAAGTTTCTAAATAGCAGTACCATGTTCTATAACCTGACTCAGGAGTGGCTGATTTAGACGAGGCTGCACTTAAAAAAGATTAGGTTCAAGTCCTAGGTCTATCCTTAACTACTTAAATGTATTTGGACATGCTTCATTTTGTCTTAGTTTCTGCAGTTAAAAAAATTGGACTCTCCATCTGTGCTAATATGGTAGCAACATATGACTATTTAAATTAATTAAATCTAATTAAATGAAAAGATTCAGTTTCTCAGTCACAGTAGCCTCATGTCAAGTAGTCAACAGCTACATGTGTTTAGTGGCTAACCATACAGGACAGGGCAGATGTAGGACTTTTCCATCATCACAGAAAGTTCTTTTCAACAATGCTGCCCAGATTAACTCTAAGATACTTTTGGCCCTGATGTTCTCTGAGTCAGTTTGGTAACTGTGAAGCAAGTTACCATGTGTTAAGGACAAAACTAGATGTTGTTTTTGCCCATCTTAGGATCCTTTTATGAGAATCTTTGCAATGAAGCTCCTGCTTGAGCTGGTGAAGACTTTGTTGAGCTGAGTCACAGTCTGAGCTCCTCCGTCCCATCCTCTTTGTCTCCCTCCTTTCCTTTTGAAGTATCAGGTCTGCATTGCAGTATAAGGGCTTTTCCGACCTACTGCTTTTTCTCCTTCTCCCTCTCTCTTTCACAGACATCACCCTCAACGAATCTCTTGCACCTCTAACCCCATTTTGACATCTGCTTTTTGGAGGACCTGAACTGACACATGAAGGAATGTTCTTCATGACAGAAAATTAGGATCGCCAAAGAATATGACCACAAGTCATGGTCTGAGCCAGAAGCCAGGCCTGTCTGCTTTACCTCAGAGTCTCCGTGCTTCTCTTCCCAGCTATGAGCTTCCTGGAGACACCCTCGAAATGATTTCTTACCTCTCACTTTCCTAGTCTCTGCCTTCTGGGTCCTCTAACTTCATTCTGCCTATTCCCTTGGAGCAGATTCTATAGTCCAGAGCTCATATTTGATCTCCGACCACTGTATTGAGCTTGATATTTTCGGCCATATGTTTTTTTTTTCTTCAGGACCTACTCTTGCTGAGATGAGAGATTCCGAATCTCCTTTCCTGTACTCCATGATCTTGGCCACCTGGCTCAACTCTAGCCTTGGGCTTTTGAATCCCAGCTTGGCAAAATCAGCAGGTATCTTCTTGCCTGGAAGGGAAGGTGGACAAGACTGCAAATGAAATTCTATGTAAGAAAGTCAGGTATTCCAATAGGGGGATGGGAGTCAGATATGCCATGCCTGAGAATCCAGTTGAGCCACAGAAGCACATCCAGAAAGGTATAGGCCAGTAAATAGGATTCCTTGACAGTCCTCTTAGTTTTTAGAGAATGGGAAAAACATGAAAGGCTCCTTAAAGGGCAATGGTGAAATATATCGTATCATTCATTCACCATTTTTCCCTTTTAACATTCAATCAGTATTTGTGTGATGCTAGGTCCTGTGCTAGCTGGGGATGGAAATATGAATTAACATAGTCCCTGCCTCTGGGTGTTTAGACTTTAGACCTGAAATAGGAGCTCAGGAACTGAATCAGAGGCAGAAACCCAGGTATGGAAGAAAACATCCTAGTCAAACTATGGGCAAGACAGGGAAGTGAGGCTGAGCCCTAAGAGATGGCTTCTCAAACTCTCCTGCCTCAGACAGCTTTGGAGTTTGGACTTAGGACTCAGGCAGCTCTTATTGGAGGAGAGAAGAGCCACAGAAGCTGATATTCAGGAAGTGCCCAACACTGGCCTCCCTCTATGGAGATTTTGCAGATTTCAGGCTGCTACAACCCGAGTGACATGCATGCTGTCGGCAGGCTCACAGAGCAGCTCAACTGGGCTTCTGATTGTACTTCATCACTACAGCAGCTAGGTCTGGAGGTCTCCGCTGTGTATAATAATATTTGTCTGATTTGTGGAAATTCATAGAGTTCATCCAGATAAATAACTTGCACTATAGACAGGAGTGAAGGAATATAGATACTGCCACATGTAATAGAGACCCAAGATAACAGAAGTATATTCAAGATAGAGGTTCAATTCTCTGTCATATAAATGTCCTTGTTGCTGTGGTGGCTCTGCTTTATAAAAGAAGAATTCAGGCCTCTTTTCTCTTGTTGTTCTGCCATTCCTGGGTGTTGCTCTCAGCCACATGGTCCAAGAGTACTCACTACTATGCCTGGATTCCATCTACAAAAAAGGTAGGAAAGGGAAGAGGAGAGAGCGAGCCTAGACATTTCATACACATTATCACTTATGCTCAAATCTCAGTGGCCATGATTTACTCTCAGGGTTCCTGGAAAAGGCCACGTGCCAAGGCAAAGACAGTGGATACTAGAGGATAATTTCCTTCAGTCATGTGCATGTGTGAATGTTTAATTTACAGAGGGTGGCCCACCTCCAGCACTGCCCCAGGTGGAGTCTCTAAATCTTCTTTTGCCATCACCATTCCTCAGACTTACCTGTCTGTCGATGCATTTTCCACCCTGGCTTGTAATTCTGTGTATTTGTGAGCCTCTAGCCAAACAGAACCTACTCATATCTATTCTGTGCCAAGTCTGGTACAAAGTAGATGCTCAAAGCACAGGATATCTGGCTGAGTAAACAGTTGGTGAATAAATGAAATCCTTTAGAAATGAAATGTTACAAAACCCCTGCATGAAAAGAGACACTTTCCACCCTTACTCATTTTTCCTGCTAGGACAGACTGGGCTTGCATATTTTGGGGGATGATTTAAAAAAAAAATCTGTTTACATAAGGTACGATTTACCTAAGGAACAACTAAATAGGTGTGGCAGTCAGAGATTGGTGTTGCCGGATGCTAAGGTCACTATGAATTACATCCTCAGGCTCCTCTAAGCCAGTGGCTTCACCCCACTCCTCTGTGGGTAGGAGTTGGGCAACCTTTTCTGTCTTGGTTATACCAAGTGGAAGTAATACCCTTTTCCACCCCCTGCCACATCAAAGGGGTCCTGGGAGCAGGGAGGAATGTTATTGTGGCTTTTCACTTCAGGAAGCAAGCATAATGATGCTATTCATGGCATTAACTGCAAAAAACTATCATTAAGTCTCTGAATGTCTTATAATCACGGTGAAGGGAACTAATACTTCAGAGCTCCAAATATGCCAGGCACTTTGTGACCACCGTCTCTTTTAATCTTCTCAATAGTCTATGAGAAAGGTAATCTGAATCCCCATTTTACAGATGGGAATCACATCAGAGATAAAATAATGTGCCCAAAGCAGTGCTGGTGCTGAGTTGAAACTAGAATTTGCCTGTCCCAAAGCCTGTGTGCTTCCCATGGTGTCAAGTGGCTGTCCCTTGTGTTCCTAGACTACTTAGTAAGGCATAAGTACGTTCATAACGCTAACTCTCCTGGCCCTGACAATTGTCCTCTGAGGTGTTGGAGGCAGGGTTTTTTGGTTTCCATTTTTCAGATGATCAGAGGTTCACAGAGATTAATTGACTTGCCACATATCACACTATTATTAAATGACAGCCAGATCCAGGGTTTCACACCCTGGGTCCTTTTGTCCCGTCCACACCTACCTTGTGCAGAAGTTATGCAGTTGTCAGGAGCAGAGAAAAGAAGTTGATTTCTTAAAGATACCAAACATTGTCGTAATGGAGTCCAGGTAAGGTGACCAACTCATCCTGATTTTCCTGGACTTTCCTGGGTTAGTACTGAAAGCTCTGTGTCCTAGGCTTACCATAGCCATGAGCAAACTCTGGACCATTGGTTCACCTAACCAGGTAAATTTTTTGACTCTCATAGAAATCAATAATTCTCTTTGACAATGTCATGTCAACAAAAGAGCATCATCATAACACTAGGTGTCTGAATAACAATGGAATCGTCATTGGCTCAAAGTTACCGCATTTCCCGAAAATAAGACAAGGTCTTATATTTATTTTTCCTCAAGAAGACACCCTAGGGCTTATTTTCAGGGGATGTGTTATTTTCCCCTCAAAGTCTCAGCTTGCAACACGCACAGGATGGCCGGGACCTGACAGGGGCAGCCGACCTTGTTGGTGGGGCTGCCCGCACCTTTCCGGTCACCTCTGGGATAGTAGCTGTCACTATGGGGCAGATGAGAAGGGCTGTTCGTCTTCTTTACTGCTCTGTGACGAAATGCATGGGTTGTGCAGGTACACTGCGTAGCCATGTCCATCACCAGGTCTTATTTTCGGGGTAGGGCTTATATTGCGCAAATGCTTAGAAATTCTGCTAGGGCTTATTTTATGGGTAGGTCTTATTTTTGGGGAAACATGGTATTTATTATAAAAAAATTAATTCCAGTGGGGAATCCCAGTATCTCAGAGTTCAAGAACTTGCCCTCAGCTCAGCTTTATCTTGTGATTGCACTTCTTCCCATCAGTTGTTATCTCAGAGCCAAGGCCACCTTGCTCCCCTGTGGATTTAGCCATCGGTGACTCTCAAAGTTTATTGTCCATAGAATCCCATGGAAAGCTTGTTCAAACACCGATTGCCCCAGACCCAGAGATTCTGATTCTGTAGATCTGGGGCAGGGCAGTGAATGTGTACCTCTAACAAGATCCTAGGTGATGCTGATGCTGTTGGTTTGTGAACCACAATTTAAGCAGTACTTGGCCAATTCAGTGGTCCAAAAACTCGGGGGCAGGGAGGCAAAGCAATCCATTGGGATATGGGAAGAAGAAAAAACTTTTATGTATATTTTATAAAGTTAAATTTTTGTGATTTTAAATAATGTATAAAAGGGAAGGGCTTTAAGATGGCTGACTGGAGGCATTTGGCACCTGCTTCTTCTACATAAAAGAACCAAAAAAGTGAATAATCAACTTCTAAAAGATCATTTGAGAGAGAACATCGGGATTCAACAGAGAAGTGACAGGAAAGGCAAGGAAGGAAAGGGCAACCTGCTTGGCCAGGGTTGGCTGGGAGCCTGCAGAGGCTCCCTAATGCAGGGAAAGGGTAAGCGAGAGATCCCCAGTGGTCCATATTCCTACCGCAGACTCCTATAATTCCAGCCATGGGAGAACTCCTTGACTCTCTTGGGCACTGAGATTAACACAGGGAGCTCTCTGGAACCATGAGATGGCGTTGTTCTAGAGAGGGCACTCACACTGGGTCCCCCACACACCTTAGACCTAAGCACCTACAGCATGGTTTCATTTTGAGAGCCCAGCCCCCAGCAGACTGCATCCTGGCCTGGGACCCAATGGCTCCTGTGTCTCCACATCCCTGGAGCCTCACTGATATCCCCTGCCACAGATGCCTTTGGGGCCCAGCAGCAAGGCCACCACACATTTACAAGCACCCTGAGGACAGACTCCCCCACCTGTGGCCACTGTTGCTGCTGGTTGCCACTGCTAGGGCTGAAGGTCCAGCCATTGGCAGTGACCCTGCCACCCCCAGTAGCAGAGTTACTGTTTATCTTCAAGCACCCTAATGATAGGCCCCTCTGCCCCCAGCCACCACCTGGGGCAGAAACATTTACTCCCCAGCCATCTGCCTATGGCTGCTGCCACTGAAAGCAACCCTGCCCTCCCAGCAGCAGAGTTACAGCATAGCCACTGTTGCCCCTACCTGACTTTGCTGGGGGTCTGGAAATCACTGCACCACTGTGCACTGCCCTGTTGGCATCTGAGCACTCCTCCTGGGGGCATAAGCCTGCTGCTACCACTACAGCTGGCACCTGCCTGCATGTGCCATCTACAGGCCTGAGAACTGGCCCACCCAGGGCATGATAGCTACTGCCAACATGAGCGTAGATTGGGAGCCAAAGGGTTGTCTGGGCACTGCTGCTGCTGCCATCACCCATGCTATGCCTGCTGCCCAAGGGCCCAAGGATCCACCAACATCCTTGGCCCACTGCTGCCATTGCTGGCAACCAAGCAAGCTACCTGCAGGCCCAAGAATTGGCCTGTTTTAAAACAGAACACCAGGGCCAACATATGTTGCCCTGAGGCCCAAAATCAGGCATGCTTGGTCTATTGCTAATACCACTGGAGCTCAAGGACTGACCAGCCTGGCATCCCTGCCCCCAGCCACCACAATCTCCACTAAGAAACACACCCTAAGTCACTGAGGAAACCACAGACAACATTGATGCTATTTATGGTCAGAGAAATTTTATAGAGACTGCAAAAAACCACAGTGTATCTAGAATCAAAGCCTAAGAGCTCCACCCAACAAATGCCATAGATACGTCTTCAGAAAAAAATTCCTATCCTACAAAAGCAAATCCAAAAAATGGCAAGAAGTGACTGTTAGACCAGATGTGCAGATATCAATGTAAGGACACAAGAAACATGAAAAAACAAGGAAATATGACACTCCAAAGGAACACAGTAATTCTCCAGCAACAGAAATTTATAAAATGTTAGAAAAATAATTCAAAATAATGATATCAAAGAAGCTCAGTGGGATACAAGAGCACACAGAAAAACAATACAAAGAAATCAGAAAAACAATTCAGAATATGAATGAGAAATTTACTGAAGAGATAGATGTAACAGAACAAAACAGAAATCCTGGAATTGAAGCATCCATTGAATGAAATAAAAAATACATTTGAGAGCTTAGCAATATATTAAATGAAGTGGAGGAAAGAATTTCAGATCTTGAAGACAGACCTTTTGACATAACCCTGTCAGACAAAAATAAATAAAAAAGAATGAACAAAGCCTATGTGACACATGGGACATCATAAAACAACCAAATATTCGAATTTTCAGTGCTCCAGAAGGCAAAGAGGTAAATAAAGGATAGAAAGCCTATTTAATAAGATACTAGCTGAAAAACTCCCAAGTCAAGCAAGAGATGTAGATACCCAGATACAGAAAGCTCAGAGATCCTTAAACAGATACAATTTAAAAAGGTCTTCTTGATGACACATTATAATCAAACTGCCAAAAGTCAAAGACAAAGAGAGATTTCTGCAAACAGCAAGAGATAGGTGTCTAGTAACTTATAAGGGAACCCCCATCAGAATAATAGTAAATTTCTCAGTAGAAACCTTACAGGCCAGGAGAAAATGGGATGATATATTCAAAGTGCTGAAAGAACATAACTACCACCCAAGGATACAATACCTATCAAAGTTATTCTTCGTAAATGAAGGAGAAATAAAGTCTTTCCCAATGTTGAAGCAAAGGAACAATATCTACCATCATTAAAACACATGAAAGTATAAGATCCACTGGTACAACAAACACACAAATGAGGAAGAGAAAGAACTAAAATGTTAACACTACAGAAAACCACCAAACCATGATGATAAACAAGAGAGAAATAATGGAACAAAGGATATACAAAATGACAAAGGATATACAAAACAATCAAAATTCAATTAATACAATGGCATGAATAAGCCCTCAAATAATAATAACCTTGAATTTAAATGGACTAAACTTCTCAAGTAGGATTTATTCCAAGGATGCAAGGATGGTGCAACATATGCAAATCAATATACAGTTTACATCACATCAAGAGAATGAAGGACAAAAACCATATGATCTCAATAGATGTAGAAAAAGCATTTAATAATATTAAAAACTCCTTATGATAAAAACTCTCAACAAACTAGCAATTAAAGGAACATACCTCAACATAGTAAATGCCTTATATGACAAACTCTCAGCTAACATCATACTGAATGGGGAAGGGCTGAAAGTATTTTTTATATGAACTAGAAAAAGACAAGGATGCCCACTTTCACTATTGCTATTCAGCATAGTACTGAAAGTACTGAAAGTACTGAATTGGGTAAGAGAAATAAATAAAAGGCATCCAAATTGGAAAAGAGGAGCTCAAATTTTCCCTCTTTGCAGATGACATGATCTTATAACTAGAAAAACCTAAAGACTCCACCAAAAAATCTTAGATATGACAAATAAATTCGATGAAACTGCAAGATACAAAATCAATATACAAAAATCAGTTGTGCTTCTATAACTCAATAATGAATTTGCTGAGAAAGAAATTAAGAAGGAAATCCCATTTACAATAGCTATAAAAACAAAATATTTAGAAATAAATTTCATCAAGGAGATGACAGACCTCTACAAGGGCAACTATAAAACAATGATGCAAGAAGTTGAAGAAGATACAAACAAATGGAAAGACACCTCTTGCTCATGAATCAGGTGAATTAACATTGTTAAAATGCCCATTCTACCAAAAACAGACTACAGATTCAATGCAATGCCTATCAAAATACCAATGTCATTTCACAGAAATAGAATAAACAATCCTAAAATTAATCTAAAACCAAAAAGAGCCTGACAGGCCAAAGCAATCCTGAACAAAAAGTATAAAGCTTGAGGTATCACACTACCTGACTTCAAAATACATTACAAGACCAACACAGCATGGTATTGTTATAAAAACAGACACATAGATCAATAGGACAGAATAGAAAACACAGAACTAAGTCCACATATTTATTGCCAATTGATTTTCCACAAAGGTGCCAAGAACTTACATTGGGGAAAGGACACTCTCTTCAACAAATGGTGCTAGGAAAATTAGATATCCGTAAGCAGAATAATGAAACTCGACTCCCTCTCTCTCACTATATACAAAAATCAACTAACGATGCATTCAAGACTTACATGTAAGACCCAAAATATAAAGCTACTAGAAGAAAATACCAGGGAATCACTTTGGGATATGGGTCTAGGAAAAGATTGTAAGGCTAAGGCCTCAAAAGCACAGGCTACAAAAACAAAAATATACAAATGGGACTATATTAATGATAAAGAGGTCAATGCAGCAAGAGGATATAACATTCTCTATATATACCTAACACTGGAGCACCCAGATATACAAAGCAATTATTATCAGAGCAAAAAAGAGAAATAGGCCCCAATACAATAATCAATGGAGACCTCAATTCTCCACTTTCAGTATTGGACAGATCATCCAGACAGAAAATCAACAATAAAACATTGTACTTAATATACATGATAGAGCAAATGGACATAATATTTACAGAACATTTCATCCAACAGCTGCCTAATACCCATTCTTCTCTTCAGCTCATGGATCATTCTCAAGGAAAGACCATTTGTTAGGCCACAAAATAAGTCTTAAAAATTCAAAAAAATCGAAATCATACCAAGTATTTTCTCTGACCACAATGGAATAAAACTAGATATCAATAACAAGAGGGACATTGGAAAATATACAAATACATGGAAATTAAACAATATGCTCCTGGATGATCAGTGGGTCAACAAAGAGATTAAGAAGGAAATTAAAAAATTCCTCAAAACAAATGAAAATGAAAACACAACATATCAAAATCTATGGGATACAGAAAAAGCAGTAATAAGGGGCAAATTTATAGCAACAATTGCCTACATCAAAAAAGTAGAAAATCTTCAAATAAGCAACCTAACAATGTATCTCAAAGAACTGGAAAAACAAGAGCAAACCAAACCCCAAATTAGTAGAAGAAAAGAAATAATAATGATCAGAGCAGAAATAAATGAAATTGAAATAAACATATACAAAAGATCAATGAAAAAAATTTGGTTTTTTAGAAAGATAAATAGACACACATTTAGCCAGACTAACTAAAAAAAGAGAGACCTAAATAAATAAAATCCAAGATGAAAATGCAGACATTACAACTGATACTGCAGAAATCCAAAGGATCATTAGAGATTAATATGATCAACTATACACCAATAAATTAGAAAACCTAGAAGAAATAGATATATTCATAGACATATACAACCTAATAACATTGAACCAGGAAGAAATCCAAAACCTGAATAAATAACAAGCAATGAGATAGAGTAATAAAAAGTCTCCCATCAAAGGAAAGCCCAGGACCCAATGGCTTCACTGTTGAATTCTACCAAACATTCAAAGAGGAACTAATACCAATTTTATTTTAACTATTCAAAAAATATCTGAGGAGAAAGAGATACTCCCAAACTCATTTTATAAGGCCTGTATGATACCAAAACCAGACAAAGACACAACAAAAAAGGGAAACTGTAGGCCAATACAGGGATCCAGGGAAGCAAGGATGATTCAACATATACAAATCAAACAATGTGATACATCATATCAACAGAACGAAGAACAAAAACCATATAATCATTTCAATTGATGCTGAAAAAGCATTAAATAAAATTGAACCTCTCTTCATGATAAAAAAAAATCTCTCAACAAACTGGGTATAAAAAGAACTTACCTCAACATGATAAAAAGCCATATAAGCAGACCCACAGCTAGTATCATACTGACTGGGGAAAAACTGAAAACCTTTTAAGATCTGGAACAAGATAACGATGCCCATTTTCACCACTGTTATTCAACATAGTACTGGAAGTTCTAGCTAAAGCAATTAGACAAGAGAAAGCAGTAAAGGTCATCCAAATTAGATAGGAAGAAGTCAAATTATCCTTGTTTGCAGACCATATGATGTTATATCTACAGAAACCTAAAGACTATTAGAATTGATAAATCTAGAAAAGTTGCAGTATACAAAATCAACTTACAAAAATCAGTAGCATTTCTATATGCAAATAGTAAATAATCTGAAAAGGAAACCAAGAAAGTAATCCCATCTACAATAGCTACAAGTAAAATAAAATACCTAGGAATAAACTTAATCAAAGAAGAGAAAGATCTGTATAATGAAAACTATAAAACATTGATGAAAGAAATTAAAGAGAACACAAAAAAATGGAAAGATATTCTATGCTCCTGGATTGGAAGAATCAATATTGTTAAAATGTCCATACTTCCTAAAGCAATCTATGGATTCAATGCAATCCACATCAAAATATCAATGGTATTCCTCAGAAAAATAGAAAAAATAATCCTAAAAATCGAAAAAATAATCCTAAAATTCATGTGGAACCACAAAAGATCCAAAGCCATCCTGAGCAAAAAGAACAAAACTGGAGGAATCATATCACTTGACATCAAATTATGCTACAGTGCTACAGTAAGCAAAACAGCCTGGTGTTGGCATAGAAACATACATCTACACCGATGGCACAGAATAGAGAATACAGAAATAAATCCACATATGTATAGCAAACTTATTTTCAACAAAGGTGCCAAGAACATACAGTGGTACAGGACAATCTCTTCAATAAATGGTGCTGGGAAAACTGAATATCCATATGCAGAGGAATAAAACTAGACCCTTATCTCTCTCCATATACAAAAATCAAATAAAAATGGATTAAAAACTTAAATCTAAGACCTCAAACTATGTTACTAAAAGAAAACATTGGGGAAATGTTTCAGGACATTGGTCTGGGCAATGATTTCTTGAGTAATATCCCCAAAGCACAGGTAATGAAAGCAAAATTGGACAAGTGGGGTCACATCAAGCTAAACACTGTATGCACAGCAAAGAAAAAAGTCAATAAAGTGAAAAGACAACCCACAGAGTGGGAGAAAATATTTGGAAACTACTCATCTGACAAGGGATTAATAACTATAATATAGAAGGAGCTCCAACATCTCAGTAGGAAAAAATCAAATAATCCAATTAAAAATGGGCAAAGGATCTGAATAGACATTTCTCAAAAGAAGACATACAAATGTTCAATAGGCATATGAAAAAGTGAGAACATCATTATTCATTATTATTCATCATCATTATTCATCAGAGAAATGCAAATCAAAACTACAATGAGATATCATCCTACTACAGTTAAAATGGCTTTTTTCAAAAAGACAGGCAATAACAAAGGCTGGCAAGGATGTAGAGAAAGGGGCACCTTCATACGCTGTTGGTGAGAATGTAAATTAGTGTAACCACTATGGAGAACAACATGGAGGTTCCTCAAAAAACTAAAAATAGAACTACCATATGACCCAGAAATACCACTGCTGGGTATATATCCAAAGGAATGGAAATCAGTATATAGAAAAGACATCTGCACTCTCATGTTTACAATAGCCAAGATTTGGAATCAACCTAAGTGTCCAACAACAGATGAACAGATAAGAAAATTATAGTACATATACACAATGAAATATTATAAAGCCACACAAAAGAATGAAATCATGTCATTTGAAACAACATGGATGGAACTGGAGAACATTATGTTAAGTGAAATAAGCCACGCTCAGAAAGACAAATCTCACATGTTTTCACTAATATGTAGGAACTAAATATTAAAAACAATTGAGACATGGAGACACAGAGTAGAATTACAGTTACCAAAGGCTGGGAAGGGCAGTGGGGGAAGGGAAGATAAAGTAGAGATGGTTAAAGGGTGCAAAAATATTGTTAGATAGTTAGAATGAATAATATTTGTTAGCACAACAAAGTGACTATAATCAGCAATAAGTTAGGGTATACTTTAAAATAACTAAAAGAATGCAATTAGAATGTTCTTGACACAGAGAAATGTTAAATGCCTAAGGTGATGGATACCTCAATTACCCAGATTTGATTAATTCACTTTGTATGCCTGTATCAAAACATCACACATGTACCTATAAAGATATACAACTATTACATACTCATAATAAAAATAAAAAAGTGGGCAAAAAACATGAATAGACATTTCTCAAAACAAGACTTATAAATGGCCAACAGGTATATGAAAAAAATGCTCACCATCACTAATCATGAGGTAAATACAAATCAAAACCACAATGAGATATCATCTAACCCCAGTTAGAATGGCTATCACTAAAAAGAAGAAGAAGAAGAAAAAAAACAGATGCTGGAAAGGATGTAGAGAAAAGGGAACTCTTACACATTGCTGGTAGGAATGTAAATTAGTGCAACCACTATGGAAAACCATATCAAGATTTCTCAAAAAACTAAAAATAGAACCACCATACCATGCAGCAGTCTTACTACTGTGTATTTATCCAAAGGAACGAAAATAAGTATATCAAGTGGATACCTGCATTTCCATATTTTTTTGTAGCACCATTCACAACAGCAAAGGTATGGAATCATATTATTTGTAATAGCATGGAGGGAAATAGAGGTAATTGGGTTCAGTGAAATAAGCCAGTCACAGAAAGACAAATATCACATGTCCTCACTCCCATGTGGGAGCTAAAAAAGTTGATTTCATGGAGGAGGAGAGTAGAATGAGAGATACCAGAGGTGGGGAATGGTGTGTGGAGGGGAGGTAAGGGAAGGGAATGGAGAGAGGCTGGTTAACGGGTACAACCGTACAGTTATATACAAGGACTGTTTTCTAGTGTTTGCTAGCAGGGCAGGGTGATCACGGTTCACACTGTATTGTAAGAAGCGGGGGACGACACCCAGATGGCGGCTGTGGTGCTGGCGGCAACGCGGCTGCTCTGGGGTTCCGGTTCTTGGGCCGCTCCCGGCTGAGGTGAGCCGAAGGCGAGCCAGGCCTTGGCCTGGGGGGTTGCGCCAGTCTTTCTGGAAGCTCCGTCTTTGAGTTTTGCAGGAGGCACAGCGCCTGTCGGACCGGCTCGCACTTCGGGACTGCAGCCTCCTCCCCGAGGCGACAGGGGCGCTTTCCCGCCTTGCATCCGGGCCTAAGTCCCGTCGTCCGCCTCTCCTCTCCTGGGCTGTTGGGTCCTGTCCCGCCCTCACCTCAGAGGCCAATGGACCTTGTCCGAGGCCATGTGTCATCTCTGCCCCTTTCCTGCCGCGTCCTCCCTCTGGAGGCTGAGCCCGGCGGGGCCTCGGCTCTGTTAGACCCGCAGGACCAGGGGCTTTGTCTGACACCAGAGTCTAGGGCCCTGACGGCTGTGCTGTGTCCCCTCGACTGTTGATTTCTGACGTGAAGGTCTCTTTCCGTGCCCGCCGCTGCTCATGCCCAAGTGGCCAGGCCTCCCTTTCCCATGCTGGAACATTCTTTCAGGCAGCAAATATGTATCAATCCCTCACTACATAACTACCACTGTTTGAGGGTTAGGGAGAAGAACAGGAGCAGAGTTGCAGTCCTCCGGAAATGGTGACAGACAATAGCATGAACGAAGTATTGGCAGCCCTGTCAACGCTTTGAAGTAAATAAGCAACATTTAGTGGAAAATAACAGGAAAGACTAGACAGACTGATAAGAGATAGCCCTTCATCAGGGTGACATTTAAGCCAAGAGATGAATAAAGAAAGAAGGGGTAGCTGGGACCTAACGGGCAAGGAGGGGGAATAAAACAAAACAAAAACAAAACACAAAACAAAAACCAAAACAAAAAAACCCAATGTATTGTATATTTAAAAATAACTAAAAGAGAGGACTTGAAATGTTCTCAACACATAGAAATGATAAATATCCAAGGTGATGGACACCCTAAATACCCTGCTTGTTACACATTCTATGCACATAACAAAATATCACACTTAACCCATACATATGTATAAATATTATGTATCAATAAAAATAAAATAATGTATTAGTGCAATAGTACAGGTAAATAATTTATATGTAAAAATATACACAATTAAGTAAAAAAGAGCTTTACAGAATGAACAGTTTTTCTCTAACAGGGCAGCATGCAACTTCTACATCAGAATCATCTCTGTGTGTCTAAACCTGTATCATGGGGAAGAGGCAGGGACTTCATTTTTAGCTAGCTACCTGGGTGATTCTTATGTACACTTAAATTTGAGAGCCCTGATATTTAAGTTCTGAGGTTCCTTCTCTGGGCCAGTGATTTTCCAAGTGTGGCCCTGAAACATTAGCATTAGCATCATCTAGAAACTTGTTAGAATGCGATCTATCAAGCTCCACCCCAGACATACTGAATAAAAAACTCTGGGGTTGGGCCCAGCAATCTGTAGTTTAACAAACCCTCCTGGTGATTCTGATGCATGATAAAGTTTGAGAAACACTGCTCTGGACAAGAGACTTTTAAGGAAACTTAGACCCAGTGATTCAATAATTGATTGGTCTCATAGTCCTGCTGTTTCTGACTTTTTAACCTGCAAACCCTGCAGCCAAGTCTCTCTTGAAGCCTGAGTTTCCTAAGAAAATGAATTCCTGGCTACTTTCTTCTATCATGATGTATGGCTACTTTTCTTTTGTCTCCAATTTTGCATCTCTGAGGAACTACTTTTAGTTTGCTGAATGTATCATATTTTCTCTCGCTTCTTGCTTAGGGTTACACAGTTAAATTTGAATTTTATCTTATTTTTAGCTATTTTTTGACACAGGGTCTCACTCTGTTGAATTTTAGATAACCAAGAAATAAATATTTTAGTGTGTGTTATGCAACATTTGGGATATACTATGTTAAAAAGTATTTGTTGCTTATCCGAAATTCAAATTTAAAGCCTCATCTGTTTGCTTTTCCTTGTGCTTAGAGCACTCCTCTCCCTAGCTATGTTCTCCTGTTTTTGAGACTCACTGTCACCTTTCGGAGGCCTTAAAAGACCTTTTGGATAAGACTGGTCCCCTGTATGCTGTGCTCCTGTGGTTTGCACTTTATTGAAATTGTTTAATTACTTGGTAGTTTTTTTTAGACTGAAGCTATCTAAGGGCAGGGACAAAATCTGTCCTATTGGTCACGGTATCCGTAGGGCCTAGAACCAATTTGTGGGCATTCAAATGTTAGCTTAATAAATAAATGAATGGTCCTTTGAGAACCCTGGGATTTTAAGAACCATGAGCATATGCTAGCGCCATCCCTGATGCTTCCTGCGCCCCCTGCTCCACCGACCCGCTGCTGTGATCCTGACTGCCCGTGCAGTGCCCTGGCTTGGCCCGCAGCAGTGTGCTATGGCAGGGAGAGCCGAATACCAGCCCTGCCCTCTACTTGCTATGTGAGCTGGCTGAAATCTCAGCTGAATCTCTTTTAATCTGTAAAATGGGGGAGACCTAATAATACCTTGATTGTAAAGACCCAAAGAGACAATGAATGACAACGGGATTTTGCATATTACAAAGAACTATGAAAATCGGATTCAATTTTGAATTTTGAGCTCTGAATTTCTAGCTTACAGGGTTTGTTCATCCCCTTGATTCTGTTCATCGCCAATCCATTTCTTCTAGTAATAATAATAGTTACCATTTACTACTGCGTGCCAGACACTTACTGCTTTGCAGATATCATTTCTGAATCTCTGCCAGCCAAGTAGGCATCTCCATTTTACAGAAGAGAAAATTGAGACCCAAAGAGTTTACATGATTTTCCTAATAAATAGCAGAGCTTGGATTAAAACTCAAGGTTGTCTGACTGCAGAACCCTTGAATTACAGCACATTAAAACCTGATTCTGGTCTCATGATTAGAAAGTTGACCTTTGCTAGTTCCTTCAGGGACCTACACTCCCTTGGGCAGCCTGTCTCCCCTGGCTTTGAGCCCTGGTTTGGATACTGCTGCAAGGGGTTAGCAATATTCCGCTGGAGTCAGCTGATGCCAAAGGCACACGAGAGTCTGTAAATATCACTGCTTCACCCCAAAGCAGTCGCATTTCTGGTTCTGTCTCAAACCTCATCTGAGAGTCTAGCATTTAAAACGATGTCTTTCTATTTTCAGCACAGCTCATGCGGGCTTGTGGGCTACCTTAGGAGCCTATCCTATGCATCTTGGGCTTACTTCTGTTATATTCCTTAAAGTGGTGAACTGTGTGCTGCAGGTGTTGGTCACCCTCCCAGCAGCCATTCCCCTTCTTCTCCTTGCTGGAAGACCTTGATTTTGTTTATCTGTCTACCTCTTTTCCACGCAACTCAGGAGAAGTGACCCCACTCAACTCTAGGATTAAGCCATGATTGTTTATTCATGGCAGCTCCATTCCTCTTTCTGTCACTGGTTTGGAGATGGGCACATAATGCAGTAATGGCCAATGGGCTAAGAGGGGAAATCTCCCGGGGGCTTCTGGGAAAAGTTTCCTTACCCATAAAGAGACATAGGAGAAGATATGTCATTGTTTCCTCTGCTTCCTCTATTCCCTCTGTTGCTGTGTGTGTGGGTTCTTGGAACCAACACAGCCATGTTGTATCCATGAGAAGTGCTAGCACCCTGGAATGCCAATGTGCTGGGAATGGAAAGAAGTTGACTTTTGCATAAACCATTCTTGAAGGAGTTCTGCCTTGAACTTATATAAGACAATGAATGTTCTATAGATATCAAATCATGTTTTCAGTCAGTGTTTTTATTTCCATTATTTGTAGCTGACAGCATTGTAACTTATACCTTGTAACTCTCTAGTTTCTCCTCTGAATTCACCCTGGGCTATGAGATCATGGAAAGCAGGGATATTTTTTTTCTTATTTAAAGTTATATCCTCAGTATCTATTATTATAATTGACACACAGCAGGTACTCTTCAAATGCTTGTTGACTAAATGAATGAGAGCTCTGTTGGGGAAGGAAATTAACTGAACATGGAAATGCAACTCTCTCCTGTGAGGCAGGTTGAAATTAAAGCATGAGGGGATGCTGTATGTAGACCAATAACCGTTTTTGCTGGATGATTGTCACATGGAGTTGGGGCAGAATCCTTGAAGATCAGAGCAGAAAGAGGTCTTGGACATAGCTATGCTAAACTACCTTACAAAAAAGACAAGGAAAGGAATCCAAAGAGGGCAAGTAATTTGTCCAAGTTACCTTTATATTTCTTGACTGTTCCTTTAAGCCAGCCCAACTCTTAACTTGCTATGTGACTTGGGCACATCACATATAATCTCTAAGCCTTTCTCCCACATGGATAACAAAAGGGTAGTAATTCCTGTTTGCTCACTTCCAGGTGCATGGTAAAGAGGGACGCTGTGAAAGAAGTGGAAGTTTTGTAAGTTGCACAATTCCAAGAAAATTTATTTAGTATCCAGTAGATACTAAATATATGTGTATTGAAGTGAAATGAGGGAAGAAGCTATAACCAGCATGCTAACAGGCCTTGGTAGTGGGTTTGTAGACAACATTAAAAAAGAAGAGGCTCAAATAGAAGAGGAGGGTAAAGAAAGGATGTTCAAATGCAAAATTGTGAGTTGTTGAGAACTTATTTGTACCAGGCACTATGCTAGACACAATGCATTCACTTTTCTGTATAATCATTGCATTGACCCTGAAAGACAGGTGGTTTTTTTACCAGTGAAATAGCTGAAGCCCTGAGATGTTTAGTACGTTGCTGAGGTAGTAGGTAGATTCACAACTTCATGGCCTGACTCATCCTCCATGCTTTTTCTGCCACACCATGGGACACTCCAGAATCTGGGGCCATCTATCTGGATGACCTGATCTGAGGCCCTTCTGCCTCTGGCATACCAAGGCTTCCCATTGCCCACAGGTCCTGCCCTGACTGAGCACTGGGATTGTGCCAGTAAAGGTGACTTGAGAATTGAAGGTTCAGAGATCATCTAATTGCTTAGTCCATGAAAGTCTAGGCATGGACGATTCTTTTTGTTTTGGTGCTTAGGTCATGTAATTTGCTTTCATTTCAGTTGTGTTTAGTCTATAAATATGAGCTCTGGGACAAGGGCAACAGGAGCAAGTATGTGTGACCCCAAGTCAGAGAGACCTGGATTCAGAGTCCAGGTCTGCCTCTACTCATTCAGAGGCATTGTGCACATTTCTTCTGGGTCTCAGCTTATTCACCTGTGACATGGAGATAATACCTTACTTGTAGGGTTATCATATGTAGTCATGCCATTTCTGCATATAGTAGATGCTGAAAAAAATGATAGCTATATTTTAAATTCATTTATAAAAAAAATAATAATTTAACTTCTCTTTCTCCCTATTATTATGCCTGGTTTTTCAAGTCGAGTTCTTATCATTGTTTTCTATCTTTGGACTTTTCTCTTTTGTTCTCAAATCAGCTTGTATTTTCTTTTTTTTTTTTTTCACTTCAGCATATTATAGGTGTAAAAATGTTTAGGTTACATATATTGCCTTTGCCCCGCCAGAGTCAGAGCTTCAACTGTGTCCATCCCCCAGATGATGTGCACTGCATCCATTAGATGTGAATATACCCATCCCCTCCTCCCCCTCCCACCTGCCCAACACCCGATGAATGTTATTACTATATGTGCACATAAGTGTTGATCAGTTATACCAATTTGATGGTGAGTACATGTGGTGCTTGTTTTTCCATTCTTGTGATACCTCACTTAGTAGAATGAGCTACAGCTCTATCCATGATAATACAAGGGGTGCTAGATCACCATTGTTTTTTTGTGGCTGAGTAGAACTCCATGGTATACACATGCCACATTTTGTTAATCCACTCATATACTGATGGACATTTGGGTTGTTTTCACATCTTTGCAATTGTGAATTGTGCTGCTATAAACATTCTAGTGCAGATGTCTTTTTTATAGAATACCTTTTTTTCCTTTGGGTAGAAGCCCAGTAGTGGGATTGCTGGATCAAATGGTAGTTCTACTTGTATCTCTTTGAGGTATCTCCATATTACTTTCCATAGAGGTTGAACTAGTTTGCAGTCCCACCAGCAGTGTATGAGTGTTCCTATCTGTCTGCATCCATGCCAACATTTATTGTTTTGGGACTTTTTGATAAAAGCCATTCTCACTGGAGTTAAGTGATATCTCACTGTGGTTTTGATTTACATTTCCCTGATGATTAGAGATGTTGAACATTTTTTCATGTTTGTTGGCCATTAGTCTGTCTTCTTTTGAAAAGTTTCTGTTCATGTCCTTTGCCCACTTTTTAATGAGGTTGATTTTTTTCTTGCTGATTTTCCTGAGTTCTCTATAGATTCTAGTTATCAGCCCTTTATGTTTCTGACAGGTCCTTCTCCATATATTCTCTGCTTTCCTCTTCCAGTTCTATTTATCCCTCCCAAGTGGATTCTTTTGTTCTCAGCCTTTCTCTCCCCTTCTCTCTGTCCACTCTACAACAGGGGCCTTTTTACCCCAGACCTCTTAGATGTGGTCATGTAAACAATTGTGTTTGCCCCGAGTTTGTTTCCAGCTCCATTCACCATCCATTCTGCTCCAGGAATTTTTGAGGCCAAAACATTTGGCCGTGGAAGAGACTCCCATGGCATTTGTTGAGGTGCATCTGGATTCTGCAGTCAGCCGCCTTTGAAGCCCTACAGTGCATCTGGTTGCGAATGTTTTTGGCCAACAAGGAGCTCAATTATCTATGCACTTTTTTCCAATCTCTCTTTCAATCTGTTAAAAACATCCAGACTTCTTGGGTTCTATTTAGAATGGAAAACTATAACCACTTGGGAACTCTCTGATAGGAAAAGCCTCTGCTGGCTCCCCATTGCCTATAGAATAAATGCTAAAGCACTCTGCAGGCAATCAAGGCCTCCAGAGCCCAGCCTCAAATGGAGCCTTTAATCAGGGGCTCTGAATCTGGGGTTTGGGAATGCCTTGAAGTTTTAGGCTGAATTGTTTGTGTACACTTTTTATCTTTCTGGATAGAAAGTCAAAAGCTTTCATCACTTTCTCAAAGGGGTCCGAAAATCAAAATGATTAGGAACCCATCAATTCATGAAGCTTGCCCTTGAATCAAGTGACGGGCACATCCAACTCTCACTTCACAGCCTTCGTTCTGAAGCTCTCGCCTGCTGTGCCCCGATGGCCCTGCTAGTCCACTTCTGCCGCCTTCTCTCACTTCCTTACTTGCTGGCTTCTTCTCTTCTGTTTCCTCTTTATAGCATTATCTTGATCATCAGAGCTGACCATTGGCTCTATTTCCTGATAGTCACTTAATTTGTCATTAATGATAATTACCTGATAATGTCTTAGTTTGGCTTCCCCACAGAAGCAGACCCTGAGACTCTAAGTCAGGTGCAAATGATATATTTTGGGGGTGATCCTAGAAAACATCAGAAAGGAAGTGGAGAAGTGAAACCGAGTAGAGGAGGAGGCTGATAGAGAATCATTATCAAGCAAGTTAACAACGTGGGCAGCTGGAGCCTAATCCTGCAGGGGCACATGCCTCAGGGTTTCCCCTGAGGGAGCAGGAACAGGGGTATTTATTCACCATTAATTGCTGCTTAGGGGATAGGAGACAGCAATTCCCTAGTGCTCTGCCTGCTGGGCATGCAGGCGGAGTGGCTCTAGCAGCCAGAGGATGCCCTTAGGTAAAGAGTTACGGGTGACAGCAGTTGGAAGTTGGGCTGGATGTACCAAAAGAGCACAAGCTGAGGGGGGATGGGGGAGCAATGTCTGCCACATTCCTAGACTCTCGTGGATTTAACATCTTCTTCTGATGACCTAGACTCTTTATAGCTCTGTATAAACGCCCCTCCCAGTCCAGCTCAGTCCCTGGGCTCCCCCTCCATATAGGAGGTACTCCTCTTGGGCTTGAGGCACTGGACCTCTCACCAGTTCCCAGATGTGAACAATATTATCTTGCTTCTGTTTGATTTCTCATTTTGTTCCCTTTGCCTAGGATGTCCCTGTCTCTTCCTGCTGAAGACTTAGTCATAACTCAAGGCCAGGCTCAAACGTCCTCATTTCCACAAAGGCTTCCTAGATCCACCCAAATTAGAACCAAATCTGCTCATTTGGTCTCTTAACACATCACATTTGATTCTGTGAAATCCGCTCCACATGAAGGGTGGATGTACTCTCTCCTTCCCTAGAAAGAGAAGTCCCTGAGGTCAGGGATTGGTTTATTAATCTTTATGTCCCAGAGGTGAAGCAAATATTTGGCACACAGTAGGTATTTGAAAAAGATTTCCTGAGATAAAATTCACAGTATCCAAGAATACGATTCTCGATTAAAGTACATCATGCCATTGGAAATGGACTGTTTCTTTTGGCCTCTGAAATCTGATTCCATATGTGGTTCATTCAAGGGACAAAATCTTTTTCTCTTGCATCGATCTATTACAATCTCTTCATCTTGAGTTGCCTCTCTGGAAATCAGTGCTTTAGGATTGCCCTAATTTTATTCTTCAGAGCAAGATGCTAATTAATGCAACAAATATGTGCTGAGCACTAACTATATTCTAGGCACTGGAAATATTCACTCGAATGTGTTAGAACTACAATGTCTAGCCTGTGCTTATAATCTTGTGGTGGTTCCTCTAACTGTTCTGTGTGTATGTCTTCTATGATAAGATAGTGAATTCATTACAGAAGTGTCCAGGTCTCCATGCCCCAGAATGCATGCACTGGATAGGGTTATTATAAAATAATGAGGAACTAATGAAAATCTTATGGATGTTTTCAGGCACACCTCAATAATTTTACTCAAAACTTGGTTCAGATATGTCCCTTGGGAAACCTTTGAGCATTCAGGTTGGGTTGGGTGCCCGTGCAGTGAGCTTCTAGCATATGGTGCTTCCCATGTTATATTAAAATCATTAGATCTGTTTCCACCTATTCAACTATCAGATTCTTGAGATCAAGGGGTATATTTTGTTTGGCTCCTTCCCAAAGGGAATGTCTGATATATATTAATAGAAGGTTCTCAGTCGCTGTTTATGAATGGCATTTAACTCATGTGTGCATGTTTTCTTGTTTAGGAGAGAAAATTCATGGTAATTCTAGAGGTGGGTGATTTTCCCAACAGACCTGCCTCTAACGTCCTCTTCTTCCCATCCTCCATTCAGGTTTTCACTACCTTCCTTGACTGATTTGTAGAATCGGTTACACAGAACTCTAGTGAAGCCAAAATAAAAAATTTACAGTACTTCTGGGGATTTCTGTACTTAGTTTCTAGAGATATTTTTTCACTCAGGCTCTCTCACCTCACCTTTTGTTCTTTTATTCAGAGAAGGAAATGCTATATGCCTTCTAGAGGGTAAGAGAGGCTCTAAGTTTTTAAATTGAAAGTATGTTGGTCAACATGAAAATTTGGTGAATATGTTGGGCATGGATAAGCCATGTCTGTTTTCTGGTGGATATTGGTAATTTTAGCAAAACATGGGATATATTCTTAACTTTTGATTTGCTGTGTCTTTCATGATTTTTATGTTTTTTTCACATACTTTCTTTTATTTTAATTTATTTTCCATTGACTTTTCCTGCTCCCCAAACATTTTGGTGCTATATTATCAGAATGCAGCTTCAAGGATTCCAGGGTGCATCTAGGCCTTGCCTTTACCAAAGGATGAGTTTGGTAGGGGTCCTCTCCAGGAGGATAGCAAAGAGGCCCAGGGCTGGAGAGTGAGGACTGGTGGGGACAAGGTGGCCAGAAACAAGGTGGCCAGTGTGGAGGAACAGATTGATCCATATTCAGAGTAGCTAGGGTTCTCGATTGCAAAATGACAGTATACGTATATGTAGTATATGTAGAAAGAGGAGAGACCAGAGTACAAACATGAAAAGTTAAGCCATTAACTAGAACACTAGATCAGGACAGTATGAGATGTGAGCCACCAAAAGTAGAAAGTGGTTAAGGAATGAAGTTGTGAGTAGAAGCTACTCACATCATCCATTTAGCTGATGCCTGATGTGTGATGGAGAGACACGTGCAGTACCTTAAGGAGGTTGCACTAGTCTGGAAGAAGATATAGACAAAAGGGTCCTGTTATTAGAGTTTTGCCTTCATCTCATAACACTTTCCAGTCCTTGGAAACTGTTGTGGAGCAGGATTGTACCATCCGTGGAGAAAGTAAATATCTTAGGCAGTCATGCCTTTTATGATTTTCCTCTAACATCTATTTCCCATTCATTTGGATTTTACTTAAAAAAAAAAGCCAACCCACAGACCCACCACGCCTGTACTTGTGTGTGGTATGTGAGCCTGTGGGACAGCTATGAAAAGTCAAATACAAAACAGGTGCCCAAGCACTGGAAACAAGGGAGCGCAAGACCAAATTGATTCCAGGACCATGCTAGAGACACTCTCCATCCCAATGCATCTGAGTGCTGCCTCTGCTGCCACTATTTCTCTTGTGGTTTTGACCCTCTCACACATAAGCTGCATGTTATGGAATTGCTGCGTATCATGGAGTTGCAGCATCACCAGAAAGAAAAGGCTTCCGTGTGGTTTAGCTCACAGCCCCCTTCTCTCCCGTCATCGTAATTCTGGCATATCTGTCTTAAAGAATGAGTGCACTTTCCCAACCCAGATGGATCACAATGCCACATTACTTTTTAAGATTTAAACTCCTTACTCACAAAACAGTCGTCAAAAGGCAAACAACTCTTATACGACTCAGTGCAAGCATGGCGAACTGTCCACTAAAATCAAGTCTAATTTGCTATTTAATAAAAATTGAAATATAAATACTGAAAACCATGGACTAAAATCAAAGACCCTTAATTCAATAAGAATCTATTAATTTTATAAAGGAAGTGAAATAAATGGAAATTCATGTCTGCCCACAGGAAGCTTTGTGTCTAACGTGACTCAATACACATCTTCTGAGCTGACAGTGTTAGGCTACGTGGGGACATCAGGCAATGCTTAGATAGACACTGTTCTTGGCCTCAAGGAGCTCACATTTTAAAGGGAGAGGTATTCTAGGTCACTATTTACTATTGCAACATGGTTAGTCCTACCCCTTATGGAAGTACAAATTAAATATATCCAAATCCCAGTTCTGTTTATTTCAATGAGGCCTTTCTTCTCCACTTGGAGTTACCCCTGTAATTGGGTTAAGGATTCAAAGGAACTTGTTTATTTCAAGGAGTCAGTCTTTTTTTTTTTTTTTCTTTTTAATTTCAGACTATTACGGGGGGGGGGCATCAATACAAGGAGTCAGTCTTGATTACTGTTGCCCTGAAGAAAAAAATAAGAAACTCTGAGCTGTGACCTGTATGGTCTTGCTCTCTGCTGTGGTTGTTCTTATAGAGTGTTGTTGCTCAAAGTCGGACTATTTAGTGGTATATGTAAGTGCTGCAAGGTCCCAGACACGGTGATGGAGATGAAGTGTCCCTGTCCGCTGAAAGGCTAGGAAGTCAAGTATAAGGAGCACTAAAAATACACACGGTCCCTCACCCTGCCACTGGTGGCTAATGGGTATAAAGTGGCCACTGGTTTGGAGTTCAGGGAACTGAGAAGGTGGTGTGTTTGATGTGTCTTCCATGTTAATATTTAAGATCCCCAGTTGGTTGGAAATGTTGGGATGGAATTGCTGGGAATTCTATCTTTTTACAAAGATAGAAACACCGGAGAAGATGCAGAACTGAGGGAGGCAGCCATAAATTCAGCTTTGGTCATGTTGATCTGGGGACCCCATGAAACATCTGAGAGCAAATTCTGAGTAGGCATTTGGATATAAAGGCCTGGAGCTTTAAGAGTGGCCGGGCCAGTGATGCAAAATTTTGTATCATTATGTTATTAATCCTATATTATAGATGAGGGTAAATAGAGCCATATAGTGTGGGAATCTCTCCTGTATGTTATGTAATACCTCTCTCTCTCTCTCTCTTAGTCTTTCTGTCTCTCTCTCTCTTTCTCTCCCATATCCCTCTGTGCCTAGAGTAGTATCTTGTTCGTAGGAGATGCTTAATAAATATTTTCATTTATTCCAAAGACTCCCTAGGTAGACATCTCAGAGCTACTTAAAAATCAGCTGGCGACTCTGGTCATTTGGAAGTGTTTTGAAAATGTAAGCTTTCTGATGGCTGTACTCTGGGAGACAACAGATGAGGAAACACGCAGTAAGACTGCTAATTGCATTTATTGGACCACACGCCTTAACTTGCTCTCATAGGAATACTTGTTTCCAAGAAATATGGGGTTTGTGTGAGGTCTAAGGGCACTTAGACAATGGAGAAAACAAGTCTCTTAAGTTGTGGTTAACGTCTCTGCCTGTCTGAAGACCTCACCTGCTATTGCTTTGTTTCTGAACAATGAATGCTTCAGGATACTTATGTTTAGACTTCATGTATACACATTTGTTTGTTTTCTTAGTTTGGGTAAATAACTTCTTGTTCAGGGTTTTCAATGCTCTTAATGTGAAGTGGATATGGGTTCTGGATTTGGACACTGAAAACCAAGTTTGTATGTTGCTTCTGACCCCTAGAAGGATATGACCTTGGGCAAGTAACTCTAATTGTCTGAGCTCTGTTTTTTAAACTCATAACAGGGGATTAATATTACATACCTCTTAGGGTGGTTGTGCAGATTCAGTGAAATGGCCAGTGTGAAAGCATGCACTATGTCTTCATTTAAAAAACCTTGCAGGTTTTAACACTCCATGGAAGCATGCTCCTGCAAGTCTTGGGGAGCTTAAGACCTTTTGCTGATCTTCAGCTGGGGAGGGTCCTCTCGTCCCACATTTTACTCTAGCTATGGATACATGGAGCTACTCTGCTTCAAAAGGTACCTCTGAAATACTATTTTAAACCATTTTAGTTGCTGCAAATGGCTTTGTCTCTCCAGAATAGCCACCGCTTTTGGGTTAAATTTCTCTCACTCTAATGATGTGGTCTGGTGAAGGATGTTTATCATAGATCTTACTGTTGGCTAGAGGAATTGGCCATTGGCTTAGGCCGTCCATAGCCTTCCAGTCCTCTAACCACAGTTATCAATCCAAGAATGTGCACAGTATCCAACTGGGTCAATGTCTTTCCCTGGAAGTTAAAATGAATACTCACTCCTAGGAGAGACAAGCTATCTTTCCTGGCAATGCATAAAGAAGTAAAGGTAATAGGTAGAGAGAGAGTTCTGATAACAAAAGCAACTCCTGGATTGCTGTGCTTGAGGCCGACTCAGTCCCTGCTCCATACATACTCATGAGCCAGTGGATCTCTCATTTTGCTTATGATAGTTTGGTTAGAGTTTTGTACTTGCAGCCATTACAATTGTTCCAGCTATCTACTGTTGCATGACAAGCTACCTCCAAATTTAATAGCATAAAACAACCACTAAGGATTCTGTGGGTCAAGAATTCAGACAGGGCACCATGGAAATAGTGTCTTCCAGTTCCACAATGTCTGAAGCCTCAGCTGATGAGACTTGAATAGAGAGAGTGGCTCAGATAGCTCAGATGCTGGGACTAGAACAATGGGGCTAAAGTTACCACTAGTAAAGATGCCTCCTTCAGCTACTTCTCTGCTACCTGGGCTAGGATGACTCAAAGGCTGAGCTCTCCTGGCACCGTTTCTTGGAGCAACCAGTGTGTGGCTCCCCTATGTGTAGCTGGGGCTTCTCACAGCCTGGTGGTTGGGTTCAAAGAAGGAGTGTCCCAAGAAGAAGTGTTGGGAGAGCAAGGGTTCCAAGACAAGAAGGTCATGCTGCATGATGATTTATGGTCTAGACTCTGAAGTTATACAATATCACTTCTGACGTACTCTACTGGTAGAAGCGATTAAGGAGAGGGGACATGGACCCCACCACTTGATAAGAGGAATCTGGAAAAATTTGTGGCCATTAAAAAAATATACAAATAGTCATAACAATCTTAATTAATACATCTGTGTTTCCTTTTTTTTGTATCCAGTCTCACCACTTTATCTCTTCCTCTCTGTCAACTCTTACTCTGAAATCTTACAACTTGCCTCCTCCAGGAAGTTCTCCCTTACTTTCCTTATTTTACTCAGAGCTCCTTTTTAAATCCCTTAGTAAAAGGAAAAATATTTCTTTGAACTAAAGAGAAACCAGAAAATCCTTATTAATCCTTGGCTACTTGATGCTAGTGATGAGTATTTCTAGTATAATCTTAGGCACATCTATGCATTACAGACCCATAGATGTTAAAAGCTAAAAGTAATCTTTATACCCTTAAGTCTGCAGATTCAGTTAAAAGACCTTTATTAAACTCAACTCTATGCCAGCCATTATGCTAAGTACAGAGGACGCAAAGTTGAGCTAAGAGCACAGAATATCTAATAAGAAATTTATAATCCAGGGAAGCATTTCCTAAAGCATTTTTTGAAAACTTGGCTTCTCCAGAATGTTAATTATTTTGTGAAAAAAGTTATGTTATCAAATAAATTTGTGAAATGCTAGGCTCAGCAAAATCAAACAATCACATATGCTTTATAAGATTTTTTAGAGACTTTACTGTGCATCTATTAGCCCTGAATGAATGTTTGTCAAATGAAGGTTATTAGATGAAAGTGTCTATCTCCAAGGAAGAGGTGTGGGTAGGGTAAAGTATGCTGCATTTCTCAAACTTCTCTGACCTCATAGCTCCTTTTCTTGAAACTTACACCTGAACTATCATGGAAAACATTTTGGTAGTGAGAACAGGAGGGAGAATCAAAGCATTCCCTCTCCATTCCTCCCTTTCCCCTTCACCTTGGTCTTGTCCAAGACCTGGGCTTCTGCCTTAGTGTCTTTGTGTGAATTTCTGTTCCTTGATGAAAGGCAGCCACAACTCTGCCCCCTAGTCTGCTGATTGGGAAACTCAGACAATCTAACCTCACTCTTGCGAGAACCCTGTTCTGGGTGCTGTATCCTGTCAGATATTTCATGGGTAGACATTCTGCTTCAAATGGACTGAAGTTCTAAACCACGATGCCAATTTGAGAGCATTTGAAAATTCTCTCAAATCTAACAGATTGGACCTTATATGCTGCCTGCCACAGCTTCCCTGAGTTAGCTGGCCTCTTTTTGACAACTGAATTACCCTTGGCAAGGGGTTGCCCTGGGCCAGGTCCTGGGTTAAAGTAGCCCCAGTACTTTATGTTGCATTGAACCACACAAAACTACTATGTTTTGGGTTAAAAACAGTTAAATATTGGCAATTGCGTGGTTATACCTATTTTCACTTAATCTTTACAATGCTTCCATGAGTTAAGCCTGAATTGGGCCAGACCGAGGCACGTAGGCATTGTGGCAGTCCAATAACTTGTGTCTTTTCAAACTGGTCATCTTTAAATCTCTAGGTTTTACAGAGAACTTGAGTGTATTGTTGGGGTCATGGATAAAGGGGGTTCCTACTGGCCATGCCAGCTGTTCTTCTATTTTACAGAACAATTAAGCTCTGGGCCCAGGAATTCATAAAGCACTCTGCCATACAAAAGCCCTACTGTTAACCAGACACACCTGTCCTTAGAAGGTGATTTGGCAACTATGTATTGTTACTTAATACTGACCTTCCCCCCCACTCCCCCAGCAATTGATTAAAATATTCTTTCTAGCCAGATATTCTCTTCTTTGTGAAAGAAGTTCTGGGAGATACTTTTTCCCCTCCCATCTCATTTCATTTTCAATGATGTTTTGATGCATCCTAAATAAATGCCTGGAAGGCTTGATAGATTTCATCTGGCTCTGAGTGTATTATACCCGTTTTACAGATGAGGAACTGAAAGTTCAGATGGGTTAATGAACTTGTTAAAGGCCACATTGACAGAATGTGCTAGAGCTGGAATTTGAACTCAGGTCTACGTGACTCCTAGTCTAGCTGTCTTAATCCCTGCAGGGTCCAGCTTGTCTGCCCTCATGAATACTTACCCTAGTTAAGTTAGCTAAAAACATGGTGCTTAAGAGCTTGGTCAGCCTGGGCTTGAATCCTGCTCTGTCATTATCAAAGTTAAATATCTTCGGTAAGTGATTTAACCTCTTTGTTTCAGTTTCCTCGTGTGTAAAATAGAGATCATAAAGATACATGTTTAAAAATGTTATTGTGAAGATTCAATAACTTAAAAATATTAGCGATTGCTACCATTATTATTCCCTATCCCAACTCACTTATTAATATTTCTAATTTCCTTGCATTTCCATTGGCCTGTGTTGCTGAAGACCCAGTCAGTATGTCTTGGGTTAGAATTTACTTAATATGGAGCCAGGCTATTTGAGAGCACAAAGAAGCTGCATTCTCCTTCCCCTTACCATTTGGAACAGATTCCCAGGAATTCTAAATAGCTAACTTAGGTGATTAGATGGTACAAATTAAATAGCCATCAATAATCCCCTAGTGTTCGACATTTAACTTGTGCCAAACTTTTGCAATTATAAATGCAAAGAGCAGGGACAATTGTGGAAAATGAACTAGACAATTAAAAGACTGAGAGACTGAAAATATAAATAGGGAATGGCCAGACCACATAGGACCATAGAACTCTGACCTACAACCCCTATAACAAGCAACCTGGGAAGCCAAACCACTACCTCTGCAGCAGTTGGCTTAGGGCTTGGTCAACAAGGACTGCCAACTTCCCTGTTTTTTGCCCCCACTTCTAACTCAGGGCTACCCAGAGAAAGCCAAATATCCTTCCCAAACCAATGACATAAGATGCCCTTCTACTAGTTAGCCTGCCTCCAGCTTCTCCATGCCAACAACCTCCAATGAGAGCACACCTGAAGCCTTCCCTTTTTTCTTGCTATAAAGATTTCCTGCTTCCCTCCCTGACTTTGAGTCTCTATCAAATGCAAGTGACTGTCGTGTGCTGCAGCGTCAGAGTTGTGGACCCCCAAAATGGCGGCCACCCACCCGCGGAGAGACAGCAATATGGAAGCGGAATGCACTGGATTGGGGAGGGACACACTGTGCCCAGGCTTGGGCAGGGCAAACAGCATTACATATAACCAAAATGTTTGTACCCCCATAATATCCTGAATAAATGAAAAAAAATATGCAAGTGACAGTGACTGACTCTCTTGCTATCATAAGCTCTGAATAAGTAACCTCCGCTTGTTCTAATTTGAGTGGTCTTTTTTTTTTTTTTTATGTCTGCAGCTTTTCTGGAGTTTCCACTGACACATGGGCTATACTGCTCACCACCATGGATCCCAGCCTTCGCCCAGGTGCTGTGGCCACAGAAGCACCTTGTGCTTCGCTGCTCACAGCTTGTCACGTCAATGCTCACGTGGTGAGTCAGCACTGGATCTGAACTCCACCTTCCTGTGTGGAGTTCCTTGGCTATCTATTCTCAGTTTAGTACCCAGGATTTGTTGTTGGTTTCCATTTGTTTGGCATTCTTGGGGGGGAATCCTTTTTATTTCTTTTTGTTCTCTTTTGTGTTTTTTCATAGGTCCTATAGGCCTGTTTTCTGAGCCAGCCTCACAGACCGGTGAATGTGTGGTTCTCATGGGACCAGCATCCATACAGCACACTTTGCCTTGGGTCACCAATAAAACTGGATAAGGTTCTCCTTTCATCTACATTTTTTTTGTACTGAGAGCTTTGCTTTGATCCAGAGAGACTCTATTG
Organism: Cheirogaleus medius; assembly: GCA_008086735.1. Lineage (NCBI taxonomy): Eukaryota > Metazoa > Chordata > Mammalia > Primates > Cheirogaleidae > Cheirogaleus > Cheirogaleus medius. The sequence goes on along the minus strand of VBSM01000529.1, from coordinate 43,367,199 downwards.
TCCGGTTTTATGCCTGCCAGGGGTGCTGCTGCATTTGGAGGCAGTCAGCTGTTGGGTTGGGGTCCTGGGACATGAAGGGCAAAAGCATCACTTTTGACTGTTGCCAGCTCTCAAGGGGTTGCTTAAGTAGAAATCCTCACCAACTCCTGGAAAAAACTCATGTATCTTATATGTATTCTCATTACAATCCTAACTTTTGTGCTTATCTCCCCAAATAGTGTAGCTTTACCAAGGATGATTTGGGCTTGCAGTGGCCCCTCTGAATGTTTGAACTGAACAAAATTGTTCATTTAAAGAGATATTTTAGAAAATGAAAGGGATTAAGATTTTTCAGGTTCAGTGGGTAGCGTTTTAAAATTTGATTGATATACAGAGGCTTCAAAACAAAATTCTGCTTAAAAATTGCTTTACTAAAAGATTTTTTGGCCAAAGCAAATGAGCGATTTGTCAAACTGAAGCAACAACATACTATACTTATTTTCCCAGTAAATCATCCCCCTCCTTGTCCTCCAGTTGCTCCTCTATTCCATGTCCAGCCCTCCTTCTATTTTTCAAATCTCTCTCTTTGTGTATCTCCACGGACTCATCTCTTCTTTTCACCTTATCCAGATGGCCTACCTTTTCCTGACGACTTTCTTAAAGATCTCAAAATGTTAGTTGCCTCTAAAAAGCTTTCTTGCCCACAAACTAGATATGCAAGCTGGAGCAGAATTGAAACTTTGGACCCAACCTGAATTAAGAACTATAGTAAAGGGTTTTTCTAAACCCAGACATGACCAGCAACTATTCATAGAATAATTTAGAATTGTTTTGAGTGCATATAATCCATACACACTCAATAGGGTTACCTGGCTTATATCCACTTGTACACCTGTAGGTTGGAACATTAAATACTAAATTCTGGATGGCAGAAGGAGTTGAACTGACCTCAGTACGGACCTATGGGATCCCTTTTTCCACAGTAAATCTCACAGTCAAAGAAAGGTCTGGAAAGTAGGGCAAGGTTCCCTAAAAGCCATACCTGAAACATTAAAAAAAAAAATCAATTGAGCCATAATTAAATCATGCCAACAAAGATGAAGCTACAGAGGATTTTGGAATAGACTAGAAAATAGCTTCTGAGAAATTTTGGAAGTTAAAGAAGATGTTGCTATAACAGCAGCCCCCTTTTTTTTTTGGTGGGGCGGTGTGGGGGACATGGGGGACATAATAAGAAAACAGAAATTAGAATGGGAAATAACTCTTTTACCTAAACTACAATATCTGGTAGAACATTTTGAAAAGGCTCTAGAACAAAAATAAGACAGGACCCCAAGTAAACTTATGGCCCTGCAGACCAAATAGCTGGGTGGCCAACTTCCTAACAGACCACCTTTCAACAAGGATGCCTGCAAAAATCATAAACAGAAGGAACAATGGCAAAAACATTACCCTAGCCTTAAAACAAAAAAGACAAAGAAAAATTCCTCAATTCAGATCAATGAGGGAGCACTAAGGGAAAAAAATGCCAAATATTCTGCCTTAGTCTTTATTTTTTATTTCAGGATATTATGAGGGTACAAACATTTTGGTTACATTTTATGTCTTTGCCTCACCCAAGCGAGGATTAGAGGCATGCCCTTCCCCTCTACAATGCTCACCGCATCCATTAGTTGTGAGTTTACCACTCCCTAACCCTCTAATCCCTGGAGAATATTACTACCGTGTGATGCCTTGGTCTTAAACACACAAGATGAATTACTATAAATGTAAATGATCAATCTCACCAATTCCTGGTAGATATGTGTGCTACTCTTTCTACATTACACTCTGCCACTTTTGCTCAGCTTCTTTCTTGGCATCAACATACCACACAGGTGGGTAGATATTTTAAATAATGCACAGATTCCGTATCACCTAGCCCTTAACTATAATCCTTAGACCCTCACTGAACAACATTCCTTTCAGGTCTGTGATTCCACCCTTGCAAATATAGGAAGAGACTTATGTTGCAAATGGAACTGTAATTTTAAATGCCCACCAGAGGGACAATTTCTTTAGGACTTAGAGGTAGCCTCTATTCATAATCAAGTTATTTTTCTGGATATGCCTTTGTTTCCTTCACTGTAGTTGAAGTATACCCAGGTAAAGATCCTGACACCGTATGAATTAAAAATTCCAGTGACATAGGAAAAATAATTGGAACAGAACCTATTAAAATCCTACCAAACTGTTACCCAAACTTCCCTAAACCCCCTTAAAGCCAGAGCAGAAAAAGAACTCAAATCTATATTTAAAGGCTTTTTATCCAAAGATTATCTCATACTCTGAAGTAGGCCTTATAATACTTTCATAAATAAATAAATGGGAGCTGATCAAATTAAAAAGCTTCTGCACAGCCAAAGAAACTGTTACGAGAGCAAACAGGCAACCTACAGAATGGGAGAAAATTTTCACAAGCTACACATCCGATAAAGGGATGATAACTGGAATCTATTTAGAACTCAGGAAAATCAGCAAGAAAAAAATCAAACAACCCTATCAAAAAGTGGGCAAAAGACATGAACAGAAACTTTTCAAAAGAAGACAGAATAATGGCCAACAAACATATGAAAAAATGCTCAACATCTCTAATCATCAGGGAAATGCAAATCAAAACCACAATGAGATATCACTTATCTCCAGTGAGAATGGCCTTTATCAAAAAGTCCTAAAACAATAAATGTTGGTGTGAATGTGGAGAGATAGGGACACTCCTACACTGCTGGTGGGACTGCAAACTAGTGCAACCT
>VBSM01000529.1:43321557-43359253 GCA_008086735.1 Cheirogaleus medius | reverse complement strand
CTTATCAACAGACCTTGATGAGCAGAGAGCAAAGCATGTCACCCTATTGGTATGGCCTCAATGGAGCAGCAGTTCTAGGAAGGACATCTTTGTGGCTGGAGGGAATCCCGTTTTAAGGTAAAAATGTTATTATGCTGAAAAAAACAGAGACAATGTATGATAAAGGATATGTAATTTTTCAAGAGCCATTATGACCAAGTGTTAACGCTGCAGTCACTGAGGTAAGTTTGCAACTCATCTAAGGTTACATAGCTAGTAAGTGACAGATCCTAGATTTGAGTGACACTTTGAGCTGTTAACTATACTGTAGAATGTCTCCTCCAGTGCTCAGTAGGGGACATTCATTAGTTTTCCTTTTGCTTGGTAAATACCCTTGTGACCTTAGGCAAATTATTTAATTATCTTAAATTTATGTTTTGAAAATTGTAAATATGAAGAATGGACTTACATAGCTTATCCTGGGTCAGCAAACTTTTTCTATAAAAAACTAGACGGCAAATATTTTAGGCTTTTCAGGTTATGTGATGTCTTTAACAACTAAAGCAGCCACAGACAATAGTAAACAAATGGGCATGGCTGTGTGCCAATAAAACTTTACTTAAAAAAACAGGTGGCAGGCTCATTTTGCCTGCTGGCTGTAGTTGCCTACCCTTGGTTTACTTCTCTGTAAGAAAGCCTTTCCCTTCTTTGATAAACAGGGGGAAAGGGATGGAAATTAGCATTGACTGAGTTTGTACTATGAACTAAGCATTGTACTCAGGGATTTTACAATTAAAACATTTAACCCTCACAATTTAATCCCTATGTAACAGATAAAAAGATGTAGTTTCAGAAAGTTGAAATAGGGTGTCCACAGTCACATGGCTGGTGGAAAGCAAAGACTTCTAGCAGTGCGGCTTCCCTTATCAGCTGTCCGTATGTATGCCTTCCCCCGCACTCTTGGCCTTGCTTGCGTTTGACTAATAATAATGTTGACAAAGAAATAATAGCAATAGCAGCTAACTTATGTTGTGAAAGTACTTGAGACACACAGGGCTTTTTGGACCCACCTCCACTTTACAACCGCCCCCTCCAGAAAATCCTCCCTGCCTCTGGCTTTCTAATAATACATTGTCTCAGGGTCTGCAGTGGGGAGCTTAATTACCCAGACCTTATCTACTAACCTCTCTAAGGCATTTATACCAGATACACGATTTAGGCTGGACAAACACAAACAAACAAACAAACAAACAAACCGAAATCCTGTCTCAAATTGGCTCAAGCAATTAGGAGATATATTGTGTCACATATCTACAAGTTCAGAGGTAGGAGAGACTTCAGAGGTGTTTGCTCTACCCAGGCTCATTCTCCCTTTTATGCCATATGCAGGATCTGCTTCACCCCAAGGCTGTCGCCCTCTTACCTTAGTCGTAGGAAGGCTTTCAGAAGCAATCTTCCTTCACACACGCAAAAGGAGAGAGCAAGAAAGGGAGAGCCCTTCCCAGTCGAGAAATAAAAGAACCTCAGTTGGGTGTGATTGGGTTAAGTTAGGTCATGTGGACACCCTTCACTAATGAAAGTCACCTGGGGAAATACACTGATTGACTTAAATTTAGATTACTGAAAATATAAAGCACCTGGAATGGAATTACTATATATCGTGTTTCCCTGAAAATAAGACCTATAAAGTAAGCCCTAGCAGGATTTCTAAGCATTTGTGCAAGGGTGTCTTCTTGAGGAAAAATAAATATAAGACCCTGTCTTATTTTCGGGGAAACACGGTATATATATATATATATATATATGCACAAACACACACATATGTTAGTCTCCATGAGAATATATATATTCTTATATCTCCACAAAATCTCATGAAGCATATTTTCCCCATTCCACAGAAGGGGAATACCAAGTCACAAAATGAAATTGGCACGTCTAGGACAAGAACCCCCATTTCCTAACTCCTAATTCCCTAACCAGGACTTTATTTCCTGGTAAACATTTGTTTAATTAACACAGGAGAACATTTTCCTTTCCCCAAACCTCTCTAAATATAGCTGCCAAGTGTATTCGACCAACAGAAGTAGCTGAGACTGGATTAATGGTTTTGGAGGGAATATCAAATTCAATGCAGAAAAATCCTGTTAAAGCAATAAGGATTGGTGTCCAGGAAATATCAGAAACGATTGTGCTTTGTCAACAATGTGGCTAGCAGGCCGAAGGCCACCTGGATTCCTCTTTAAGGAGTTCACCATGTGAAAAATGGCTTCTCAGAACTTCTGACCCTTGACAGCCCAAAGTTCTGGGCAGGAAGAAGCCACTGTCTTTGGCTGGCAGTTTCCAAAATATAAATACAGAGGGTCAAGGGTAGGAAGTTTTTTTTTAAGCTGTGTATTGAAAGAAAAAGAATTTAGGACTCTTCCCAGGTGATACTATTGGAAACTCTTCAGCTTTTTCCTTTCGCAGCCCTGTTGGAGGCAGTTTTCTGCTTGGATGTGAGGAGAGCTTCTGAAGGAGAACAAGAGTGCCTGTCTTCCAGTTTCTCATTTGTGGCCTGGGCCTCTTACGGCTCTGGCTTATAAGCAACAGAAACTGGCTCAGGCTGATAAAAGCAGAGCTTATTAGAAGGCACTGGGTAGCTCACAGAATTGTTGGGAGGCTGCAGAACAGGCATCACGTGAAGCTTTCAGTGGAACAGGCTGGTGAGGAAACGGCTATCTGAGTCCCCAGCATTGCTGGTTTGGACAGGGTCTAACATTGCAACCTCAGACCTGGGGTTGGGGGCGGGAGGAGAGGAGAGGAGAAGGGAGGAGAGGAAAAGAGAAGAGGGGAGAGACATGTGCTTACATTTGGTTCTGTGTCTTAGATGCAAATGAGCCCGGGAAAGCAAGTAGCTATCATTTCTGCCCATTTAAGGACAAGCAATTTTGTCCTCCAAGATCCACACTGGGTAGCCAACATAAATGACTAATGTCCATGACAGTTGCCTGCCCCAAAGCCTTGGCCTTCACCAAATCTTGGTTTTGAAGGAACCCTCTAGCAGAATGCCCTCTGGAGAACACTGAGCTGTGAGCCTTTCCCTCTTGTCTTCCAACCCTCAGAGCCGTTCTCTCTCACAGTGGGGTTAATGGGTCATCCACAGAATCCTAGCATCTCTGTTGTAGAAGCACCTGAATGGTCATCTAGGACGATGTTTTGAAACATGTGCTAGGGAGCCATAGAGCTTCCTGAGAAACCCCACAGGAGTAGAGTTCCTTCCTCCCTTACCCTCCGTCCCGCTCCACACACAGCCTGTTCCACTTTGGAGCAGGTCAACCCTGAACTGTTTTGCATATTGGACTTTTGTTCTTTTGAAGGACAATTACTAGAATAAAATACTGTTTGATAGTCACTGGTGTAGCTGAAGCCCCTCTACATGTCTTGTTCATCTTTGTAACCCTGTGTCTACTGCAGGACCTAGTACAGCAGAGGTGCTTAACAAGTATTTATGAATGGAAATGTTTTATTCATTCATCCATTCACTTATTCACTGGAGAAACAATTGTCCAACTCCTGCTGGGTTGTGAGGACCCTTTACCCATCCCTTCCCTTGACTGTCAGTCTTGAGTTAGCCAGTGTATGTGGCTAGCAAGTGTCCCTTTTCCCCTCAGTGTGCCATCTCTGTGCAATCCATGCCTAATCCCAGGCCACATCAGGCTGAGGGTTAAAAGTAGAGTCTTGTTAGCAGTAACAGACATTATTATTATTATTTTTTGGCTTTACTCCCAATCTGCTATTGCACATTTTTTCTAGTTTGCTGACCTCATTTCTCTTAGACACATGCTCTGCTCTAAGCCTTGTCTCCTTACTAAGACACAAGATAGAAGTGGTGGGAAGAGCCATTTGCTGCAAAGATTATGGAGCTTTAATAGAATGTGTATCCAAAGTGCTTTGAGCAAAGGAAACTGCTCCTCAAGGGTCAGAGGTTGTTATTAAGTTGGGCTGCTTACCAGCCGGCTGGGTACTTATGAGAAATTTAGGATGCCCGGGAGAAGATACACAGAATAATTTATGCTGCTGTTAAGAAAGCACTTTGCATTCAAGTCTCAGTCAAATCTTAGTCTTCCCCATGGGGAAAAGCCACAGCCTTTTGGTAACTTTATTTGGTGCTAGAATCATTAAGCCAGCTACTGGAGCTAGACTGTGGCCCTTTGCTTCTTTCAGCTAACATTTAATAAGTACCTTTTAATGTTTCATCTATCCATCCATTCATTCATTCATCCATTCACCAATTCATTCATTCACTGACACATTCAACAAATACTTATTGAGTTCCCATTAAGTGCTAAGGATTGGAAATAAATGAACAGTCAAGAATCCTTGCCTTTTTGGAGTTTACATCCTAGTGGTGGTGACACACAAGTGAAAATAGAGATTAAAATGTAGAAATGTATGGCATGTCAGCTGGTGATAAGTGCTAAGTAAAAAAATCAAAGCAGAGAAGAGAGCTAGAGAGTGTTGGGAGTGGGACTACAATTTTAGCTAACATGGCCCAGATAGGAAAAAACATCACTCTATGAGATGACAGTAACTCTATGAGCTAGGTGTTAGCTCCATTTGGTAGATGAAGCACCTTGACACGGAGAGGTGAAGGGATTTGGTTGAGGTCACATGGCGAGTTAGTTGCTGAGCAGGTATCTGAACCTAAGTGGTATGACCTTGAATAGCTCAGCTCTTTCTATAATGCTATACTGTGCACGTATTTCAATCTGCAAAACATGGGACTGGGCAAAGCCAGGGCACACTGAGTCCTTCCTTTCTGGTTTTAACATGCCTAGTGCCAGTGGCCTTTTCTGATGGCTGCAGAAGAATCTTAACAGTGATCAGCAATATCAGAGATGACTGACATATTACCTCCCATCCTATTCACTTTGGAGTAATTGTTTCTGGCTATGGGAAAGTGGAAATGGAAGAGACTCCCTGTTGCTGCATGATACTGCTAAAGTTTGCCAATGTTTGGAGGCATCAGTGTTATTTATGGTAATACATTATTTAGATTTTTAACAATATTCATGAAGATCCTAGAAAAATAATGTTGAAGAAGTCTAAATACATGAGATGGGAGGGAGAATTCAGGTTGTGACTGGGGTGTGAGAGTTCTTGGGGCCAAGGGATCCTGCGGGGTGTGATGTAAGAGACATACTGCTGGCTTGAAGTACCTTGAAGACAGAGCCTCCAGAATCTAAGCTGGATCTCGTAGCAAAATTCCAGCCATGAAGGCAGGATTTGCCTTTCATTCTCCTGTATCTGTAAGGCAGGCACAGTGCCTGGCACTTACTTAGTGTTTGAATAAATGTTAGATAAATGAATGAGTATATGATGACAAGGAGGCCTAAAATAATAGAATGCAAGGAATGGAGGGTGGAATTGGAAATATACACTGCTTTTTCCAAATTCTGTCATCTACTTCCAAACTTTACTCTTGCTTGCTAGGATTACCCTCCTAAACAAATTACTTACAAGTCCTTCTCTCAGTTCTACTTTGCAAGGGAATATAGCTAAGGTAAGGCATTATATAATCTCTCTCACTCTCTCGCCCTCCTCTTACCTTGGTCTGTCTATTTATCTGTCTATCTATTTATCTATCTATGTATCTATCTATTTACCTAATTGGGCTGTGCGTGTGTGTGTGTGTGTGTGTGTGAAATTGCATCCAAATAGTACATCTTGTCATCTTTTCAAGCAATTTCTGTTAGAAAAATTACACTGGTGTCTGGGAAGAAATAGACCTTTCTTTCATGCCCGATGTTTAAGCAGCCTTAATTGTCTAGTACTTTCGACAATGCTCTGCTGATTCCTGAGTTGTCATATGCTATGTAAGCCCCATTAAAGGCTACACAAACCCCTTTTGTGCTTTCTCACAGCTAAGTGATTATGCCTTGATTGATGGAAAAGTAAGCATACCTTGATTGCTTATGTAATTTTGAATTAATTACATTACTTCCAGATTTGTATGTTATTGAGGAAGGAGCTTATGGGCTGATTCTAATTAATGTATAACAACTTTATGATATACATAGAAGCTTTAAATACTTAAGATATTGCAGCTCCCACGGTTCAATTCATTCATTCATTCGCTTATTCATTCATTTGACAAATATTTATGGAAGTTTTAATATGCAGAGGGGGATTTGGGAGTTGGTGTGGTAATGTAGAGGATGCATAACACTTGGTGCTACATCCTAAAGTGAGAGTGAAAGGCGTACAAATAACCACGAGGTGAAATGGCAATAGAGTGGCTCTGGTTTTCTGTTGTCATCTTCCTGTGCACCAGTCCAACTGAGAAAATAAAACTACTTTGAAGGAATTTAATACAGGGAATTGGTAACACAGGTAATGGCAAAGAGGAGAAGCTTATGAAGGCTGGTAGGGCCACAGCAGGAAGTCACTTCATCCCACAGTCTAGAGGGACCAAAGGAAAAGAGTGTTTTTGGAGTCCCAGGGCAGAGGTCACCAGGGAAAGTGGGACCATGGCTGGCCTGCAAGATGGGAGCTGGAGCCCTGGAAATAGTGTGGCTCTGGAGCACAGAGATGGGATGAGGGATGCTTTGAGTTTCCCCCTTCTCTTGCCCTGCAGTCTCTGCAGTACCTCCCCTGGCAGTGGCCACCTGCAGAGGTGAGCCCCCTGTGGTACAGAGCAGGGGGAGGAGGAGGAATGGAGTTGAAGGCAAACTGGCCTGAGACTTGCCCAGAACTCTTAAGATTCATCACTGCCTCGCACATGTTACACTTAAATGTGGAAAAAGTGTGTACATCATACAGAAATGACATATAACGTCCATTGTCACCCAAGGGAACTCTCAGTCTGTGTGTATCTGTGTGTGTCTGGTGTGCACACTTGGGGGAGGGGGTGGGAGTGAGATGGAATAGACCCCTTGCCTGGAAGAAAAGGGAAAGACAGATTCCTCCCAAGTGTAGATCAAATGGGCTGCATAGTAACTACAAGTTGTTGGCCATCAAGGTATGATATTTGGAAAGGGAGAAAAAAAGATTAAAACTCACTTCATGATTGAGCGAAAATGAGGATCCAGTGATTTAGAGGGTGTAAAAATGTAGCCTTACTATTAGGGAAGTACTTAACACTTGCTTAATCCATTAACTAATAATTAAATCAACAAACATCTTTTAAAAACTATGAACTGTAGACTAGGTGCAGGATCAGGTGCTAATAATAATATAATGAGCAAAAATAGACTTGCTTCTGGTTTCATAGATTTTATATAGCCTAGTGGGTGAGAAAGATATTTATTTTTTAAGTAATCACCAATGTGAATAAGTACAAACTGTGATAGTGCAATAAAGGAAGAGTGCAGGGAGCTAAAATGGTATATTGTAGGGAGATACTGATCTAGCCTGGGGATCAGGGAAGACTTCTCAGGAAAGTCACCTATGATTTTTAAGTATCTTAGGGGGAAAACTAGAAACTTGGAAGAGAAGGGAGTGAGGAAGAGTGTTATAGGGACAGAGAAAAGCCATGCAAAGGCCCTGAGGTGGGAGCAAACATTCCAGTGGGGCAGGTTGTGGTGGGAAGTAGAATCTTTCAGTGGAGTTTTTCAAACAGTTTAATCAAGCATAGTTGAAGGGACTCATATCACACCTTTCAGAAACCTTCTAACTGTTAAAATTATATAATTTATAGCATTTAATTACTTGCTGACATTGGGTTTAATCCAAGGAAGGTTGCTTTGAGAGGAAAAAGAACAGCGTGAGACAAGGTGCTTTGGGGAGTCAAACGTAACACGCCAGCAAGTTGAGTAACTGTGTATGACAGCATATGATTAAGGGGTCCACATGACCAGGAGACTTGGAGGTCAGGGAAAAAGTGGAATAGCATGGGGCTTCCTGGTGTCTCGTCTCCTGATCAGACAGCTGGAGTGCTCTGCTCTGTGGGAGGGGGTCTGACAGAGGAGAGTTCTTGGCAGCCGGTGGGTAATCCACACATCAGCTGTGAGCTGTGCAACTGCCAGGAAGGAGCAAGGACACGGGGGTTCCACTGCTGCTTTGTGCTAGATGCTTCCCATGTACTGTCTCAGTCTTCAAACCAACTGTATGAAATAGTATTATTATTCCCATTTTACAGACAAGGAAAAGAAGATTTAGTGACTTGGATAATATGCTCATGGTCACACAATTAGACAGTGGCTGACCTGCGGTTAGAACCCAGTTCTCTCCAGCTCTAAATTTAACGCTCCTACCACAGCCCTAGGATTTTTTTTAAATTATAGTTTATGTGTGTGTTTGTGTTGTATGTGTTCTGCTTCATCTCCTGTACTACAGTGTGTGTTCCTAATGAAGGAGGGAGATCAAAGAGCAGGGCAAGGAAGTAATTTTTTTTTTTTTGAAATCTGCTATACACCAAGCAATATTTTTGCTAATTACATACATTTAACATTCACCACAAACTTCATGCTATATATTATTCTTTCCATTTTACAGATGAGGAAACTGAATTCAGTATCGGGTCTGAGATCTTTCATCTACCAGGGGAATAGAGCTGGGATTACATCCTATGGACACTTGAGTCCAAATTCCAAGTTCTTTCTGGTTGGTCACATTAGTTTCTTGGACCCTCTAAGTTAGTGTTGTATCCTGTACAGTGTTGTGGGCCTCCCAATGTTCAGTAAACATTTGTTCATTTATTACTCATTTAAAAATATTGTTTGTGCCTCTGTTTTGTGCTGGACACTGTAGTAAGCACAGAGAGTGGAAAAGAATTGTTTTAATTCCTTTCTTCACTTATAGTTAGTACCAAACTGTGTGACAGTTAATTGTACTCATATTGTTTCTTGGATTTTACTCCAAGGATATTAGAACTTAAAGGGATCTTGAAGATCATCTAGTCAATGTTTCCACACTAAAAAAAAATTGTTGTAATTAAGATGCAAACATTTCAAATAAAATACTAGCTAGCAGAATCCATCAGCATGCTAAAGAATAAAACATCATGGGGAAGGAAAGCTATTCCATGGATATAAGGATGAATCAAAATATAAATATATATTAATAAAATTCTTCATATTAATAGATCTAATGACAAAATCTCCATGAACATTCTCTAGAAGCAACTAATGCAGCATCACATTTATCTTATGTACATATTAATTACATATAACATATATAAATGCAATCACACACACAGTCATGTAGTACACAAAAATGTTTTGGTCAATGATGTGCCATACAAATGACAGTCTACATATATGATGGTGGTCCCATAAGATTATAATACCATATTTTTACTGTACCCTTGCTATGTGTAGATATATTTAGCTGCACACTTACCACTGTCTCATAATTGCCTATAGTATTCAGTACAGTAACATACTGTACAAGTTTGTAGCCTAGGAACAATAGGCTATACTATATAACCTAGGTGTGTAGTAGGCTATACCATCTAATTTGTGTAAGTATACTCTATGATCTTACAGTGATGATCATTTCTCAGAATGTATCCGTTATTAAGTGACATATAGATGACTGTATGTGCACATGTCCATGTGTATTTAACACATACACATACATGCACACATTCATGAAATTGCACAAAACAAGATCTGAACAAATAGAAAGCATATACCAAGTTCTTAGATAGGAAGACTCAACCTAATAAAGATGTAGTTTTTCCCTAATTTATAAGTTGAATATAATTCTAATGAAAATACGAAAAGCCTTTTAAACAAGCTTTATGGAAAAAGAAACAAATAAGAATAGCCAGAAAACACAGAAAAAGAAGAGCAAAAGGGAGTACCTGTTCTAGAAAGAATTGAAACATATCATAAAGTGTTAATAAAACAGTGAGATATTGGCTGATAAATATATATGGAATTCAAATATATATAGAAATTGATATGTAACAAAATCCGAGGCTCAAACTAGTGTGTGAGTGTGTGTCTGGAGAATGGGTGAGGGAATACACTAGTACAGAATAGTGATAGCTGGGTAGCCATTTGCGAAAAAAATTGGATTCACATTCACACTGTACACCAAGAAGAATTCCAAATATATCAAATATTTAAAAGTGAAAAATGAAATCATAAAAGTAGTAGAAGAAAACATGTGAGAATTATTAGCTAGGAAAGAGTAAAATCTTTTCAATATTATACAAAATGCAATAGCCAGATGAGAAAAAATTTTATAAATCTTGCTTTATGTATTTAAAGTATCTGCATGCAAAAAGTGCTATAAGCAGAGTCAAAAGACAAATGACCTTAGGCAATATATCTGCAGTTTATCACAAGGGCTTATATCCTATAAATAGTTTCTACAAGTCAAATGGAAAAGATCATCAACCCACTAGAAAAATGGGCAAAGGATATACACAGACGGGCCAGAGAAAAGGAAAATTTAAAACTATATCACTTATAAAAAGGGAAAGGCACTTGCATAACTAGGGAAATTAAAATTAAAATTATACTCATATACTATTTTCACCTATCAAATTGGCAAAAAATTCAAACATTTGATGAAACCTCATGTTGCCAAGACTGTGTGGAAATATTTTTATAGGATGCTGGTGGGTGGTAAATTAATACAATTTAAACAGTATCAAACAGAATTAAAAATACATCTATTCTTTAATCCTACAATTCCACTTCTAGGAAATTATACTATCAATATATTTGCTTGTGTGAAAAATGACATATGCAACATTATTCTTCACAGCAAAGGATTAGCAATTACCTAAATATTCATCAACAGAGGACTGGTTAAGTGGAATTATGCAGTCGAGCTTTTTTTAGGAACTGATATAGGAAGATCTCCAAGTTGCATTTTTAAGTGAAACATCAAGATGTAGAACAGTGTATATGGAATGGAAGGAAAATGGAACAAAAGAATAAATACTCATATTTGTTTATATATTAATTAAAAATATCTCTGAAAGGGCAACCAGGGAATTAATTATAGTGGCAACTTTTTAATTTTTTTGTTTTGGTTATTATGTCATTTTGTTTTTTCCTTTGGAAATAAGTGTACTGAGTGGTGGGGGAACTTGAATAGGAGGAAGATTTTTCATTTGATACATTTTTCTACTTTTTGAATTTTGAACCATGTATAATATATAAATTATTAAAAAAACTGAAGATCTAAAAAAATATGAATGAACAAACCCCAAATTTTCAAGTTCTCTTTCTCTTTTTTTTTTTTTCTTCAAGTTCTTTTTCTGAGTGAAGTCTGGGGTGTGGGCCCAGAGGTTTATCCAGTTAACCCTTTCCATTTCTCAATGGCCTCTACAGCACCACTGTACCAATGACAGTTTGAAAACCAACTCTTAATATCAAAGAGTTTGTACACATAGTGCATCTATAAAAGGCCTGGCATGTATAATAATTATCTTGGCACATGTTAGCTATTACTTTTAGTTTTCTACTCTTTAAGTGGGTGAATTGAGTCACACAGATAGTCAGAAATAGTCAATGAGATCTTAAGATCCTTTTTTTATGGTTCTTGTATGGTGCTTATCAATATCTTGACACACAGCAGAGAGTCAACAAGCACATGGTGACTGATGACCTCAGTGGTATTGCCAGTGACTAATAAAGTTAATATTGTTAGTGAAGACCTACAGGGATGAGGGTAATAAATATCAAAATATAGTAACTTGTCCTCCTTTGAGCTAGAGGGTCTCTACCTCCCGAGAGAAGAGTGTTCAGCCGGCAAATTTAATTTCAAATTACAATCTATGGAGGCAACATGGCACGGTGGAAAGCACATGGAAGTTGAAATCAAAAGACCTAGTTTAGATTCTTAATTCAACCACAGAGTAGCTTAGCAGACCTGGAACAGGTCTTTTCACTGGTATCAATCAATCCTCAACTGCATCCCTTACAATATCTGTCCTCCTCTCCTTGTAGACTGTTATAAAGTTCCAAAGACCTAACCGGATTTTAAAGCATTTCAGAAGTATAAAATATCTAGACATGCGCAGCACAGAACACATGACAATTTCATGATAATGCCAGGCCTGTTGGCAGAGGATTTGCGGCTGGTGAGGACAGTGTTAAATTCACAGAGCAACCCAAGGAGAGACTCGCTTGCCATAAGGGGAGACCCAGGACTGATGGTAGGCACTTAACAGCATGTTCCAATTACAGCATTTAAATCTAATTGCATACTCTGTTAATCTCTGTCAGTGTGGCATCATTTAATATCATCGCGGCAGCCTCTAATATCATGAGCAACGTGAGCTGAGCTAAGACTATTGAAAAAGTTCAGTCCCAGGTCTTCATATCCCCTTTAATTCTCTCTGTCAATTATGCTGCAGCCAAGAGTTCAAATAAAGGTCTTGGGATCCGGGGTTGGAGCTACCTTTTTGAAGCGAAGCCTCCTATAAATATACAGATTATATCAGGAGCCTCCAATTCCTTGCCCTGGTTATTTTTGATGGGTTAGTTGCAGTGACTAGTCCCTGGTGTATAACTTACTAAAGAATTATTTTAAACAAATATTGCAAACGCAATCTGTTCCATAGTTTCTAGTTCTGGAAATAATATGATATCACTTGCACATGTATTTCCCTCCTCTCCCTCCCGTAAAATCCCCCAGGTTCAAATAAAGTTGTTGGTGAAAAAAGCAGACACCTCCTTAGCCAAGTTCTTTGCACATAGTAAGCTTTTTATTTTTGTTTATTCTTATTATAAATGACAGTCGATGAGCATGAAAGATCTGGTCATAGACTTAGATTTTAAAATATAACTTTTAAATCACACAAAAACAAATTGAGGAATGCCACCAACTCTACTGAAACCCTGTATAGGATTCCATGAATTATTGGCTCATTTACTATTCATGGTAGCCCTATATTTAGATACCATTATTGCCCCCATTTTATAGTTGAGGAAATTGAAGCACAGAAAAATCAAGCATTTTTCCCATGATCTCATAGCTGGCAAGTAGGAAGCAGCAATTTAAACCCAGGCAATGGCAATCTATGGGTGTGTTAAGACAGACTCCATGCTCTCAAGGACTTTGCTTTCAATCTTGCTGGTGAGATGAGTCTTACCAAAAGGAATAATTGATTAGCCAACCCAGTTATGTGTGATTAAATTTTTGCCCAAGATGTCTGGAAAAGTCAAAGTTTACCGAGAGCTGAAATTGGAGAAGAGAGATGGGATCTGAATCAAGTGTGGAAGCATGGGCAGGATTTAGAATACAACAGAGAAAGAGAGAGGCCAAGTCGGGGGAGGGCATTTTAGAGACAAGGGGACTGGCCATGCTTCCCTGGAAGGCTGTGAGGCAAGGTGTGTTAGGGGACAGGCTGACCTGCTCTGACAGAGAGACCCCAAATCATGTGATGTAAATAAGATAGAAATGTGTTTGTCTTAAGAAGTTGTTCAGAGATACCCAGTTGTAGACTCCCAAATTTCACCTGCCATCCTCAGATGAGGGTTGAGTTCCAGGCTTGAGTTCTTCATACCTGGGTAACACAATGGGACAAGGTAGTGGTGAAGCCTCTGATACTTTCTTCCTATGGGACCTTGGGTAGGATATTTACTCTCTCTGCTGATGTTTCTCATCTAAAAATAGTTGTAATAATATGGTTAATGGTACAATTGAAAAAGTGTTAAGAATGGTGCTTGGCACAAAGTGATTACTATGATGTGTGTCACCATCATTTGCATGTGGATGGCTCTCAGTTTTTGCCCATTGGTTCTCCTTAGGATGGGTATCCCCCTTTCAGAAGATGTCTGAGGTGAGGTTACTCACTTGAAATAAATGAGGTTTGTAATCTCCTCCCTGGAATTATCACAAGGATGGAGAGACCCATATGGAGACTAGGGGAGATAGAGACAGAAAGATAAGCCCACAACGTAAAGAGCTTAGGGCAGGCCTGAGTGTCTGCAGGGGAAAGGTTTGGGGTAAGTGATGGGACATCCTGCCACCCATAGTAGAGGGGAAGGCTTTCCCACTCTGCCCTTCCTTTCATCACTTCTAAAGAGGAGATGAACTAGTCAAGGACATGCCATGGGCCATGAAACTAGGCAGAGATGCTTTAGCATCCTGGGCAATCTTTGTTTTGGTGACCCTATCTAAGATCATTTCAAATGTATTAAAATGCAACCACATTTATTTCATGTAATTATGAATAACCATATGAGTTGAATTGCAGTATTATAGTTGACAAAATGGTACGTTTGTGTATTTAATTCAACATTCATTCATTTTGATTTTCAGTTTTTATTTCTTATTTTAGAGCCTATAAATATATATTTATGCATATAAGTCTCAGGCCCTGAGCTTATAGTGTCAAAAGGATTAAGTGGTCTTGGCAATGGTGGTTTGGAGCAGATGATTTGGTCAAAACAAAAATATTGGTTGAAATGATGATTTTGCTTTTTACTGATTTCTTATTGGAAATTTCATTCAGAACCTTTGTGGTTAGAATTTCTTATGGAGGGGAGAGGGAAAAGAAGTTAAAAGCTCTTGATTTTCTACTTTTGGCATCGTTTCCTCTCTCTTGTAAAGTAAAAATGTCTCGGGTTTCCTCTGAATGAGGAGGTGGCGCCTGACCTCTGATGTCATTGTAGATTCAGAATAGGGCTCAGTTGGAGAAATCTGGAAGTGGCTGAGTAGATCTGATGCAAGTGAAGAGAATAGATTCTGGAAATATCACATGTGTCTTAATCTGGACAGTTGGCAGAGGAAGAGCTGCTCTAATAATGGTGCAAATGAACTTCAGCAGGGGTTAGTGAGGGTCATGGTGGGGGCAGAGTTGGACCAGGGATCCCAGCTGGAAATCTAACAAACTCCAGCGCCTCTCATTGATATGACTGGTAGTAGGTTTTGCAAAGGTATCCTTCTTTGCTCAGGGGGACCCAGAACCTTCTGGAAGGTTTGTATGAGCTACTTAATTGCATTTTGGAAGCCAAGACCTTTCCTGGGGCAGGGTTGGGAGGATCTCCATGAGCTGACCACTTATCTTACCTTAAGTAGGCAAGGGCAAGCCCTATAGGAGATTGGCAAATGCCTTATCATTTTAATTTTCCTACTGTTTGCTATTTTGGTGACCCCTTGTCTGCCTCTTGGCAGTGATGAGCAATAAAAAGCCTTCTAATAAAAGGATCTAATGAGCTTGCCTTCTAGGCAGCAACATATAGTTAATACAATCCTTAATAATATAACTCAAGGAAGAAGTACTTATGGAAAAGCAGATGTGTATCCAGAGATGGGGTAGATTTGGGGTGGCAGGTATAAGATGGTGGAAGCGAGTAGCGGTGAAGAATCCAGGATTCTTTAAACCAACTTGTGTTTGAATTTCACTTTGGACCTTATCAGTTATGTGATGTTGAGAAAATTATTTAATCTTTATGAAAATCAATGTCCCCATTTGCAATAAGGGTCTCATTATTATTGTGATATAATCCCTAAAAACTGCTTGTCATGGTGCTTGGCACACACAGAAATATAATATGAAGAAGTGAAATAGAGTGGAGGCAGCTCACAGCTGGAAACAAAAGCTACTGTTGCTTTGCCCACAAAAGTCAAAGAAACACCTGCTATAATACTCAGCACCAGATACCCCCGACCTCCATTGTCTAAGCAAATAATGCTGTCAGGGTGTGTGTGGTTGGGGAAGTTACTTTGGAGAAGGAGTTTAATGGAGAGTGTTGAAGTTTGTCTCTTTTCCTCTCTCTAATTGAATGCTTCAGGTTTTTGCAAGAAGGGAAAACTGGTAGCTCATTTTCTAGATGGATGTTTGCTAGGTTTAAGACAAAGCCCTAGGATCCTGGAGTTTGGAGAGAGAAGTGGTGCAGAACGTTGGAAAGGGGCAAAGACCAGCCCACTTATTATTATGGGTTCTGGAGGAACAGTGGGAAATTCTACCTGCTTCCATTGGCAAAGGGATTTTACAATTTGTCAGAGTCTACTGTGGATATCAAAGAGTATGGGCTGGAGTCAGACTGAAGATGTTCCCAAGCGTCTCAGGCATCACCTGCATTGGGTCATGTCCATGCTGGTTAAAGCAATTTGTGTCTACCTACCCTGGGTAAATATACAGACCATGAGGCGACAGGCAGTGAGAGAGAAATGACAAAAGTCACCAGAACTCGTAAATGTGCCCTTCAAAGGCTCCTGGGAAATGGATTTATCCCTTACCCTCCTAACCACCATGCTAGTATAAGAAATGGAGGAGAAAGAAAAGCACAAGAACATGACAATGAATGGTCAACGGGGAGTAGGCTACCCTCCTCTCCTCTCTTCGCAGTTTATGAAGGATGCAGGGATGGAAGATGATAATCCCTGCATGGGATTGAAAGTTTACCTGAAATGAATTTGAGGCTATAATATTAACAACTGGATCAGTCCAAAAACTGCTGGACCAGGCTGAATTATTGGAAGGACTAAGATATTGTCAAGTGGTTATTTGGCAACTTTAAGGTATCACCAAACCATTCCCTTAACTCCACCCCTCTACTAGCATGTGATGGTGGTGGTGGTTCTTGAAAAAGAAATTGCCATCATTAGGAAAAATAAAAACAGCTTCACTCCATATTTTCTTGAGCAGATACTTCTTAGTTAAGGTATTTAGTAAGTACTAATTAAATTTTAGCTCTATTTTATGATTATTATTATTTGTCTTTTCCATATTTACTGAGCACCTAGTATTTGTTAGGAACTATGTTATATGCTAGGAAAAGAGAAAGGGATACAGAATTTCTGCCTTTAATAGACACCTTACAAATACCTATAACCAGCATAGAAACAAAAGATTATAAACGAATGGGAAAATAGTGTGGTAGAGGTAAGTAGGGGATGCTATAGGTACACATGCCGAAAGTGAGGAACTAAGCCTATGGTATATGTGTGTACAGTGGTATAAATATTTAATAATGATTCTCTGGGAGAAAAGCCCTGATTTATAGCATTTGCCAATTTCTATAGTGTAAATACTCCTACCATAGCTATAAACAGGATGTTACAAAATAAAGAGATCAGGAGAAATGTGCACAATCAGCTCTAGTGAGCTCCTTCCAGCTACCTCTAGCACACACGTGTGTGTGTGTATGTATATGTGTAAGCATGTCAGAGAAGGTTTTCTGGGAGAAGGAACCCCTGACATGAATCTGAAAGGATGAGCAAGAAATAACCAGGCCGAGTAAGGTAGGAAGGACATCCCAGGCAGGAAGACAGCCTGAGCAAAGGAAGGAGGCTTAAAATAGCAGAATTTATGAGGACAGGAGGAGAGCAGCATTCGGTACACTAGATGGTGGTTGCCGATGGTCACCATGTGTTGAATTATGGGTTTTTATTTTTTGGTTATAAGTGACATAGATGTTAACTTAAATTATTGTCATGCTTAAATCTATTCATCATATTGATTCATTATTCATTTGTCAAACACAATAAGCATTTACAAGAGGCTACTTTGTGTTTATTAGGAACTAAAGATTTAAAGATGAGTAGAACATGGTCTCTGTCCTGAAAACACTTGCAGTTGGGAGCAGAACATTGACAGACACACACACGCGCACACACACACACAGAGCATGGTGAGTGTACTAGTCAAAATATGCATATGTTAATGTTATTAGGGGGTGTGGTAGGCTAAGTGACTCCAAAGATGTTCACATTTCTGGAACCTGTGAATATGTTATCTTACATGGCAAAAGAGACTTTGCAGATGAGATTGAGTTAAGAACATTGAAAAGGGTGGGTTATCTTGGATGATCTGGCTCTGCCCTTAATGTAGTCACAGGGGTCCTTATAAAAGACAGTGAAGATATAAGGTATGGGACTGGAGGGGAGAAGATGCTACACTGCTGGCTTTGAGGATGGAGGAAGGGGCCGGAATCCAAGGAATGTTGGCAGACTCTAGAATCTGGAAGACACAAGAAAACAGATTCTACCCTAGAGCCTCCAGAAGAAACATCTTGATTTTAGCACAGGGAAACTAATTTTGGACTTCTGACCTCCATGCTGTGAGATGACAGATTCATGTTGTTTTCAGCTACCATATTTGTGGTAATCTGTAACAGCAGCCATTGGAAGCTAGCACAGGGGTATTAAAGGAAGCAATGAAACATGATTAAGAATTTTGATTTGCGAGTTACACTTCCTCTCTAATAATCATATCCTTATCTTTTTGTAGTTCTTTAACTTTGGGCAAGTTACTGCCTCAGTTTACTCATCTGCAAAATGAGATAATTATACTGACTTCAGGGGTTTAGTGTTTGGATTTTGTGGAATTATATACATATTATACTGAATATATGGCAAGCAATCTGTAGATAGATGTTAGCTATGTTTTTCTTTTAGATTATTATTAAGTTTCTTTTTGCTCTCTGCTCCCTGATCTAGGTCCTCATTTCTCAGGTTGATGAGTATAATTAAATACACTGAGAATTAAACTGGCTTTTATAGTCTCACATGGACAAATGGCTACCATTTCCACTGTAGTTTTTATGGGCAAATGTGATCTCAGTTGGGAAAACCCAATCCTTAACAAATTTTGGAGCCACAGAACAATTTGCATTCTGAGTACTGACTCTTGAAAATAAACTGCCACATTGATCAAGCCAATAAAAGGGTTAAAAGTTTTGTATGTGTCCCATCTCCCTGTCCCTGTTCCCCACCTCCTAACCATAAAATCCCTTTTTTGTGCACCCTCTCTTTGGCCAGAGTGTTATTCTTTGCTCCGTGATTTGGAGTCAGCCTGTCTGTCCCCTTACGGAGCAGGAGCAGCTGAACAGCTGCGAAAACAAAGGAGAAGCCGGAGGATCGCTGTGATTAGTGGGGGATGCTGGGGCAATCTGGGACCCACCAGGCCTGTTCCCATGTCAGCGCACAGCCTATGGAGTCTGGGTGTCACATGGCCAGGCTCAGCCTGGGGTGGCCCACTCCCAGGCTGGGGCTGCTCAGCACTTACTCTGGCAGCCCCTCTCTCCAGAAACAAGTCCCTGCCCCCCCCCCACTTCATTCTTCCATGTCCAGAACCGTTGCATAAACATAGTGTTGCTAGGCAGCCCTAAAGCCTCTTTTCATCCTGGATCTTAGGAAATTCGGTCCAGGCAAAATCACTGGAGGGTACTTACAGCTGGTGTTGTCTACTGAGCCAGCTCTCCTTTCTGGCCCCCAGGTTTCCCCGCCAGAAATTTCCAGCATCTGCCTTGTTCATGTGATTTCCTAGATACGGATAATATAATATTTAGGTGGGTTTAGAGATCTTCCCTCCCCTCCATTAAATGTCCCTTACTTTGGGGCCTGTGAATACAAAATGTTTAACTTAATCATAGCCTTTTGCAAGTCAAATCCCAGATTACTAGAGAACAAAGAATTTTGCTTATGCTCCACCGAAACACCCAGTGACCTTCTAGCAGTGCTCTCAATTTCACCCCACTTTTTCCTTTCAGCTGCAGAGCTTACCAGTCATATTTAAAAAAAAAAATCCCATGTTTTAATTTCAAGCACTTTAAGTATATTTACAGAGTCCCGTAACCATAATTACGATCTAATTTTATCTATTTAAAAAATTGTTAAACTTACTTTCAATGGATAAATAATAATTGTGTATATTTATGGAATACATTGTGATGTTTTGATCTATTTATACATGGTAGAAAGATTCACTCAAGCTAATTAACATATCTGTCACTTCACCAATTTATCACGTTTTTGTGGCCATTTTTAAAAACTTCTTCCTGCCACGGCTGTCTCCTGGTTTTCCTTTCAACTACGTAACAGTGACAGTCTTGCTAGGCCCTTTGTCCCTTCCTGGACGATGGCAGTATTGCATTTATCTCTATGTTTCCAGCAACCAGCACAGAACCCTGTCCTCATTTGCTTTAGTAGCATTTGTAGGGTGAAAAAATGATGCAATCACTTAAATGTACTCATTCCTTACTTGTGTTTTATTTTTTTTCCTTTTTGAAGCGTAATTTAAAAAGGTCTTGCTACCATCCTGATTTAGGTTTAATATTCTCTCTTCTGAATTAAGTTATCACTCTAATTATTCTTAGTTCCCATTTGATCAAAAAAATCTACATACATGAAAAATGTTGACGAATAATTATTAAACATAAAATTAGAATTTTATTGAAAGGGCCTTTCTCAATGAGATGAATGGATTATTTTCATGTAGTTTATGTATCTACCGATGAATACTATTTATTCTTAGACTGACAGAGGCTTCTACATTAATTCTATTCTAATTTTCTGTTTTTTAAAAAGATTTTATATTATAGAAATTTCAAATATACACTAAGTAGAGAGATAATTGTATAATACAATTATCATTTGCTACTTTTTACTGTTGCCTATACATTGTACTGTCTAGCCGTATATGAACTATCTAGCTTATGTAAGTCTTTGTTAGTCAACTTTTATTGAGTGAATGGTATAAGCATCTGTCCTTACTTGACTTCTCTAATTGCTATATACAAACTGTCACTCTTACTTTTATTAGACTGTTGACTATATGACTATCTATATGATGACTACAGGCTATACATACAGTCTGTATGGCCTCATTCCTTCTTGGGGACTGTGGGAGATTTACTGATCTATCAGAGAATAGTTTTCTGCTGATCCCTGATGCAGCTCAAACTCTTTTTTAACATGGTGCTCTAGGCAATGATCTCAAACAAACCAGAGTGAGTATGACAGCCAAAATCAATTCTATTTTGATAAATTTGTATAAAAATCTTTTTAAATAATGTATTTCTTTTCTGCAATTTGGTACATGCTACGAATAAAAATCAAGCAGTAGTGAAAAGTTCACAGAATAAAATAAAATCTTAACCTAAACTCTTCCTACCAGATATTAGTGTTGTTAGGTTTTAGAGAGTATTGTTTTATATATGTCTCTTTAAGCAGAGATAGAGGTTAAATACAAATGATTTTATAAAAATGGTATCTTTTATATGCATGTCATTATAAATAAAAAAATATATATTTTCTTGAATCTAATGGAAGGAAAAAATAGAGGGAATTGCTGAACCTCAGACTGTTTCTTTACAAGAGAGATTTGTTCTTAAAAGATATCTCAAAGGCTAAGAACAACATTATAAAATACATGAAGAGGATGGGGAAAATTGTTTTTAAATGATGCTTCATATTGGGCAATATCTATCAACAGTAGTATCGTTTCCTAAAATATTAGAATACTAGGGTCATCTATGTCTTCACATACCCTGCTCACACCTCCTGGGTTTTTTGTTTTTGTTTTTTTTTTTGTAAAATTGTTTTACATTGCTGGACTTTGTAACATTTGTGTTCTTTTCTGTAACTGTAATTCTCACAGTTGTTTAACCTTAATTCAGCATTCAAATTTATTTAGTTCTCACTACCAGCCTTTTTACCATGGCTTTCCCATTGAGTTCTTTAATTTCAAAGCGTCGCTGATTTGCTGGATTTTGTTATTAGGTACCTTGTTCTAGAAAGGCTCTTAGGTATTGTGCTTTCAGTTTTGAATGTGCTTGAGAATGTTCTCCTCTTTACACTCAAAGGAAAGGTAATTAAATTGTCCTCATGAGTCTTATGATTTAGACAACAAAATGATGCCACTATTTCTCTTCCGGGTGACTTAAGAATGGCCCCCATTCCAAGCATTTAGGCGTTTCTTGGAATCCTGCCTAAGGTCTGATGGGGATAAACCCTTTGTTTCTAGTGAGTCTGGGCTACACCAGGAGGCCCCCTTGGTGTTTCCCGTGTTACTCCATCTCTCTCCAATCCCCTTCTGCTCTTGGCCCAAATACCTTTTCCTTCTTTATCATGTGAATCATATTTCTGGCCTTGGTCCATCTTCTGTGAGATTTAATTTCTTTAGCACCTGCTCTGGAAAGATTTTGTTTCTCACAAAATTTCCTCTTCCTCACTCACAAGGAAAATGCATTCTTTACTTGGCACCTCTTACCATTGAAATAAATGATTACTCTAAGCCTTTCTGCAGGTTTTGCTACTTATTCCATTAAGATTTTATTCATCCTCTTTCTCTCTCTATTTTTAGACATTTCCTCAGTTTATGATTTAGAGCAGCTCTTTGTTGTATGTAAAAATGAAATGTTTCTCAGAAACTTGTTTGCTTACAGCTCTGGGGTGCTCAGTGGTTCAAAGTCTCATAACTAATCAGTGACATCTAACTTAGTTTCTACCTTGGTCTCTTGCCCACTGCTAAACAACAGAGGCCACTATAATAACCCCTTTTATTAGCACGATACAAAGTCAAGATATTTTCACCATAATCTAACTAATTTGCGGTGATGACTGCTTTGCGATTATCATGGGAAAGACAGAGAGAACAACACATATAACTTGAGTATTACTTTGACTGGGAGAGAGGAGAGAAGGTGGAAAAAGATGATCTAAATCTGCTTAGGAGCTCCAGAGAAGACTATGCAAAGTTCTGGCATTTGAAGGGAGACTTGAAGGTTAAGTCTGAGTTCACCAGGAAGTCAAGTACAACCGAGAACACAGAATGCACAAAGCACGGTGGGCTGTGGGAACCAGAAGTAGCTTAGCATGGGCTGGGAGGAGGAGAGTTGGGGTCTAGGGCTGAAGAGGTAGGCAGAGCTGTCTATACCATGGAAAAGAGTTTAAATTTTATTGTACAGGTGAAGGAAAGACGGAATAATGTTGAAAGGGGAATTTGATATAATCAAATTTGCAAGCCGTGGCGGTCACTCTGGCAGGAGTGGGGGCTGTTGTCAGAGGGTGAGCCTGCAAGCAGAGAGACAAAAGGCTACTGTAAGCATGCAGGTGAAAGATGACAGCCGTGACGCAGGCCCGACTGACGGGGAAGGCAGTGGACGTGGGGGGAAGAAGGGGCCACCATGAGAGAGATTTCTTAGATGATTTCAAAGACAGTGAGTCTTTAGAGGAACGATCAACAGTTCTGATGTATCTGATCTGCGTGCAATATTGGCTCTGTCCCTTACTGTCTATATGATCATGGGAGAGTCACTAAACCACCTTTTTCTCAATTTCTTCATCAGCACATGGAGACGAAAATGCTCAACTCAAGATTGTTGTAATTAATACACATAAAGCCCCTGGGAGAATACCTTCCCAGTGACCCTTCAAAATGAGCTGGCTCCACCCAGCCCCACCCTCCTGGCCACATAGGTCCTCTGTCTCTGGGAACAGTTATTATGTTGTCAACCCTCTGAACAGTGGAAAGAAAATTCTGTATTCTGGGCTACCCTAGCACCCACCTTATACAGTATTACTAAATAGTTCAGTGAATCAGGAGTATAAATCAATCAAACCCTGCCTGAGTAAATTTTGCACAACACATCTTATTAGTCACAGGATGAGTACTACTTCAAATAACCTCTGCCGTTTCTCAGGGCTGGAATCCATGTGGAGGGAAGAGTGGAGAGGAAGTATTGTCACTTCTGTTATTACCACTATTTATTTATTCATTACTTGAATTTCATAGGTCACTGCAGTTTTAAGAAACATTTTGGAAACAGAGGGTTTTCATCCTATTATTTTTTCATTTTAAACTGCTTAATTTTTTTTTGATCTTTTATTATTAAAAATGATGTCACAACATCCTTGTACTTATCTTCCTATGTACATAGGTAATACATTTCTCTAGGATTTATACCCAGAAGTAGAATTTATAGGGTATGCAATTTAGTTTTTTAATGTTACTGCTTTTATAAACTGAGGATCTAATATGTACTAGGCACTGTGTACCTGATATTTTAATTACAGTATATTATCACTGTTCTTACAATAAACTGATGAAGTAGGAATTGTTCATTTATTTTAAAGAGAAAGGTGTGGAAGCTAAAACACTATAAATAATCAAGGTTTCTTGAATTACTAGAAAATATAAACTCTGGAATAAAGGGAACTGTTATCAGTTAGCTTTTGCTGCTGATAAAATGTAGTGGATTCAAATAACTGCCATTTATTATTACTCATGAGTTAAGGGCCAGTTGTGTGTTTCTGATGGTCTGGGTTAGGCTTGGGTGATATTAACGGGGCTTCTCCTGCATGTGTAGTCAGTTGGAGGCCTTGCTGAGACTGGCTGACCTTGAATGGCCTCTCTGGCTGTTGGCCAGCTATGGACTGGAGGAGTGGGAGGCACTGGGTCTTATTAAGTAGCAGGAGAGCCTGAGTTTGTTCACAAGGCAGACGGGGAGTGTTCCAAGACCAACAGCAAATGAGCACTTGAGGCCCAGGCTCAGAATGTTGCTTCTGCCACATTCTTTTACCAAAGCAACACAGTCCAATGCAGACATAAAGGATATAGAAGTGGATTCCACCTTTTGGTGGAAGTAGCATAAAGGATTTTTGTTATCAATCACACAAGCCTATGTGTTTTGGGCTTCTCCAAAGCCTCTAATCTGGCAGTGCAGGATTTCATTTTGATCGTTATATTAAGGATGAAAAAACTGGGGTTCAAAGTTTTAAGCAATTTGCTCAAAGTCTCTGGCTGTGAGTAGCTGAACCATGACGTGAAGCCAGACATTTATGACTTCAACCAGTGAATTTCTGCTGAGCCTGGTTGCTGAAACGTGGAGTTCAGAGTCTATGAGATGCAGAGTCATTCATTCTTGGGAGTAGAGAGAACCTCAGAGATTGCCTGGTCCATTAGCTGATGGACTTTTGGATTTTATAGGTTGCTATAATTTTAAAAGACATTTTGGCAACCAGCACAGAGTTGTCAACCTATTATTATTATTTTTTTAACCAGGTCAAGGCACTAAAGAAACCTATCTCCTATCATTCTCATTTCATTAGAAAAAAGAAATTTAATACCAAAAAGCATAATTTTGGAATAAAAGACAATAATTTAATTTGAATCAATTCAGTATTGTGAAAATCTTGCTACTTTGTCAATATTTTTGCTTATTTTGTTGTGGTAGATTTATATTGGTCCAAAGACCAGCATTTAGGAGCCACATGCATCTAGACTCCTCTCTTCATCTGTCAGTACTCATATCTGCTCTTCAACATTCCTGGCATGTGATCTTTCATCCATTGCCTGCCTAATTCTAGTGACAGAGAGCTCACTAATACCTGAAGCAGCTCACACCATCTTCGGACTGTACAAAAGAATATATTTTTATTGTGTTGAACCAAAATACTTCTCCCAGTGACATCTGTCCATTAGCTGAAGTTCACCTTTTGGTGCTCAACTAGAAAAGTTGAACGGACTGAGGTGTTTGAAAATAGCCATCGCATCTTCGAGTTGTCATTAACCTTCTGTCTCCACTCACATGGCGTTGGCTTTGAGCACCATCTGCTCTCATCCAGCTCTCAGGCTCCATCCAGTTGACCTACATCTACCTTCATGTGGATGTAGAACTCAGTTTAAGTCTCTGGGCTTGGCCCGACTAACGGTAGTAGATCAAGTCATCCATTTTCTCTTTATACATATGATCCTCCTATGAATGAAGTTTAAGATCATATTAGCCTCTGCAAGAAGTCTCATCAAGCTGTTGATTCAAGGCTCAAGTTTAAGTCTCAATTTCTATGTGAATGAAATGACAGTACTATAGAGCTATTTTAAAGCCTTACTAGGTACTTATCAAAACTCAAGGTAACTTCAATAATATTTATAGAATATCTATAATGAACTAGGCCTTGTGACAGGTGCTAGGAGTCTATAAAAGAAAGACAATTTCTATTCTTAAGGAAGTCAAGGTCCAGAAAGTAAAAAAAAAAACAAATAATGCAAAACAATAAAGCAACAAGATTATCAAATATTTTGTTGGTGTACCAAGTGAGATGGGAGAATAGGAAAAGCAGCATCAGTGCCTTTCTTAGGTTCAAGGAAGACTTTGTAGAGGATGTAGTATCTGAACCAAAAGCTGGAGATTGTGTAAGATTGGCCACATGAGCCTGGTTTCTCTACCTCTGGGAGAGGTAATACATCATAGAGATTCAGGAGCACGGGCTCTGTAACCAGACAGGATTCCAGTCTTGGCCCTGCCATTTCTCACAGGTTAAGCCCCCTATATCTCAGCTTCCTTCTCAAGGACATTATTGCTCTCCTCTCAGTGTGTTATGAGGATTAAATGAGACAATATGCATGGAGTTGTTAGTATAATTCTGGTGCACAATGTGGTAGTTATTCTTACTCCAAGTGACCCAAGGTGACTCAAGTGCCAAACAGTCCTAGCCTGATTGAGGGCACCGTTTAATTTCCCTTGCCGTGCCCTCTGTGTGCTGAATGAAGCTTGCACCCAGCATGAAGCCCTTATCTGTCAGGTCTTAAGAGAATGGCTTTAGGAGGAGCACATGGGTAGGCTAAGAGCTGCTGCAGTTAGGAGTGCTGATATTCACTGGAGCGCAGTCTGAGGAATCGGGTTCACATTTCTTTTCTGAAATGTAATCACTGGAAACCCAATATTAAAGATAAGCCTTTAAAAAATTGAAAATAACTTCAAACTTGAAGAAAAATCACAGAATAAGAACAGTGTAAAAGACAACCATGTGCCCTTTACTCAGATTGTCCTATTTTTAACATTTTCCCCCATTTGCTTTACCATCTCCTCCCTCTTTCCTACACACAGGCACACACACAGAATTATTTTTCCGAATCATTTGAGTGTTAGTTGCATATATTATATCCATCACCCTAAATATTATAATGTCTACTTGCTAGGAATAATGCTATTTTCTTGCATAACCACAATATGGTCATTAATTTTAGCAAATGCTTATATAATACTTTGATAACCTACTATTATAAATCCAATTTTGTCAGTTGACCCAGCAAAACCTTTATAGCATTTTTTACCTCTGTTATAGGATACAAAGGTCAAGTATTGCATTTAGTTGCTGTGTATCTTTAGTCTCTTTAAATCTGAAACATTTCCATAAGCTTCCTTTGTCTTTTATGATATAGAAATAAAAAAAATACAGCCTCTTTCCTCCTTAGAATAGAATGTACCTAATTTGGGGGATGGCTGATTTTATATTTCCTAATAATTAGCTTTAATTTATGCAGTCCAGGCCACCTAAGTGATGCAGTGTCCTTCTCAGGGCACTGCATGTGGAAGTACATGATGTCCATCTGCCCCTCATTGGTGATGTTAACTTTGATCACCCAGTCAAGGTCATGTCTGATTTGTCTACTGTGTAGTTGCTACTTCCCCCTTTTTCTTGCTAATTAGCAAAATGTGGGGAGACAATTTAAGACCATGCAAATTTGTATGCTTCTCTTTATCAAAATTTCCCCATAGATTTAGCATCTATTGAGGATTCTTTGGCTGAACCAATCTTATGATAGTTACAAAATGATGATTTTTCTAAATTCAGAACTTCTTCCATATTTACCAGTCAACACTTAGCAAGTCATTACCTCCTTTTCTTTGTTGTCTGTCTGTCTGTCTATCTATCTATCTATCTATTTATTACCAAAATGGACCCGTGGATTCTTATTTTTAATATTTGATAATTCATCACTGCCCTTAATTGGATGCCCAAATAACGCCATATTTGGTCAGTGGGAGCCCCTTCAAGCTGGCGCCTATTTATTTGTAACATGTTCTAGACCACTTTTTGAGTACTACCTTACGTCCTGGCACAAATAATTACGTTTAGTTGCCATGTATCTTTAATCTCCTGAAATATGAAACATTTTCATAGGTTTTCTTTGTTTTTCCAGACTCATACACATCTTACCCCAGCTCTCAAATCAGCCATTTCTATGTGGTGTCCTGGTTCAATCTAGTGGGGAATGGCATTAGAGACCAAAGTTAGGGAGCTGAGTATGCTAATTGCTATTGGGATATCTTTGCTTCTAGACCCTTTCAGCAGACAGATATAGGAAAGATATATATACACATACACATATGTGTTCGAAACCCTGAATCCATACTAGTAACTTCCAATTCCAATTTGCTCCCATAGAATTCTTTAATTCCTTCTTCCATTCCATATCTGTACATCTCTTCTTCCACAATGAAAACCCTGGCCACATTAACATCAAAACTTTTAATTGTTTGCTCACTGCTATTATGTACCTAAAATAGTTTCGGAATTGCTTCACCTAAAAACAAACTTACCTTTTCTAAAACTGAACATATATATAGTTAAATGCGGTGTTCATGTTACTTAGGTTATACTTTTGTACTTCTTTTCTCCCTTCTGTAAAGTTATACAATTCATATGAAACACACTTGAGTTAATTTTTATGGTTTGCTTTCAGAATTTTTTGCTCTTCCCATCTCTACTGGTTACTCAGAGGAGCGTTACTCTCTTCTGTGCCTCTTCCTCCCTGTTACTTTACCCCTGTAGGTAACCAACTTAATTGTTTTTTGGTTTGTCCTTTCCTTCTTATTTTTTTGTTTTGTTTCTTTCTTTTTGGGGGGTGAAGATAAGCAGATACTTTTATGTTGTCTTATTTTCTGTCTTATTTTGCACAAAAGACAGCCTTCTATATGTGGTACTTTGCATTTTGCTTTCGACACTTAACAATCTCTCCTGGAAATTACTCCATGTTAGTGTGTAGAGATCATCATTCTTTTTTGACAGCAGCATAGTACTCCAATGTGTGTGTGTGTGTGTGTACACACACACACTGTGGTATATATATATATATATACACACACACACAAACACACACACACACACACACTGTGGTTTATTTGACCAGTTTCCTGTTCTTGGATATGCATAGGTGGTTTCCAGTATTTTGCAGATAAAAATGATGCTGCACTAGATAACCTTATTTATATATAGTTTAATGTTATTAGACGTATATATTCAGGGTTCTTAGAAGTAATATTGCTAGGTTGAAGGGTAAATACATATGTAGTTTTTAAAATATATTGACAGACTATCCCCCACAAAGGGGATAAAGTCATTTTGCATTCTTCCTAGTAGGAGCATGCCTGGGAAACCTAACATTTTGACTTTTATCCTCACATGATGATAAATCGGAAGGGATTCAGGAGCCAGGACAGAATGAAGATCAAATGTTAGGTGTAGAAGTGAGTAGGAAAAATGACACTCATACAAAACTAATTCACAAAATTAGTGAATTTCAGATGCTTGGACACTCTCTGCTTGAGGGCAGGGCAGTCATATTTAATCTTTCTCTCTAGGGATACGCATGTCTTAGCAAGATGCCTACCATATAGTAGCTGATCTATAGATATCGACTGTTTAAATGAATTAAAGAACAAACTGCCAAAAACCTGGCATTGTCCATGGGAATAAACAAACCTGGCTAGGAGATTATTTTGAAGGGACACATTGCACCTCCTTTCTCCTTTTCCCTCCTAGACAGACACTTCCTTGTTTCTGGGGACTGAGCAGTTTGAAGTTTCCAAAGCTGAAAACATGTAAGTAGTCCTTGCATTAGGAGATGGGGCTGCACAGAGGACTATTGTTTGCAGGGACACTGAGACCTCTGTGGTGAAAGGGGAGTGTCCTCAACTGCAGCCTGGTCTTTTTAGCCTGAGCATTGCCTTTTCTCTCTGGAATGTAATATTCTACTCATGCCCTCTGAGTGGCATTGTGCAGTAGCAGGGTCAGGACTTGGGGGGGTGCAGGTGGGGAAATGATCTCTGTACAGGCAACCCAATAAGTCAGAGTCAGAATTGGAGGGCATGGCCAGGGCTGGGTCTCTGAATGAGTGATTTGTGCAGGTCTTGGTGGCAGTGGTTGGAGAAGCACCTTCTTCTTGCAGCTTACCTGGTGGCTGAACAAAGCTGCCTTCCAGGGCTCAGGTCCCATGGCAAACATTGTGCACGTAATCGACCTGCTTTCCTGCCCTGCAATGGCTCAAGGATTGCATTTCTGCTTAGAATTTCTTATGGGTCACCACTAGGGCCCATTCCCGTTCCAGGATTGTAGGGTAATGGTGACAATGGCCCGTGAGGAGATGGAGGCACTTCTTCTGTGGCCAGATGGGTTACTGGAACTCTGAGGACATTGTTTTCAGTCACAGAGAGCAGGCACAGCTAATTCAGATTTCTGTTGATTGTTGGCATGGTCCACACCACACTAGCAATCACTCTTTGCTCAGCCCTCAGCATTTATAAAATCCCTTTTCTCATTTGATCTCTGTGATAGTCTTGAGAGGTCCATAGGACAACTTGTACACGAGATAGAATGGAGCCATGAATGTTGAAGTGGGTCCATAGTGGTGGAGCCTTCTCACTACCAATGCAGAGTTTTTTTTTTGGACACCATTATCCACAGTGTCATGGAAATTAGTGTGACAGTGGGGGCAACATAATATGTTGCAACATTATTTTAGGTTTGGTTCTGGCTACTCTAAGAGACTTGAAAGGACAAGAGGTGTTTTCCTCTTCCTTACCATAATGAAAGAGCTGCATGTCTCCATTCTGAGTTTGGGTTCCTTGTCTAAGGGATTGTCAATAGTTTCTATGTGTCAAGGTTAAAAATAGAAATTGTGAAGCACCTGAAGAAACACAGGCACAATTCTATTTGGGCTTATAAACTCATGGAGAGAGGCTGTGGTTACAGAAAATAGAAGGGGTTCATCCAGAGGTTAAAGGATGGATTTCCCTTTCCCTTTTCTCTGGCTGAGATAGAGTCAGGTAGTGTTTTTGGTGTTTCCATGAGTGGCAGAGACCCATGACCTATGTGGGTGAAGCATCAAACATGGGATGATGGCTGTGAGAGGACCGTGAAGGTCTGTGGCTAACACTGAGGCTTTGGGAGCAGGCATCGGTTCTGTGGCGGGGCCTTAGGTAAATGGAGAGGACTGCTGGACAGTACCTCTGTGCTCACCTGGCGTATCGTTACCTGATAGATGGTGGAGAACCAGTTTGCCCAGCAGCATCATGCACAGAACAGCCAGCTTTAAGGATGAAGACACCATGGAGTGATCTCTCATATTTTTGGACAGCACATAAACCTCCAACATTGTATTTAAAATGCAAGGAAGCGAAGAAAACCTTCTTATAAAGCGACTAAAAGTGAATCCTCCCTATCCTTAAAGAAAATGAAACCATTCACCCAATCATTCATTCATTTATTCAGCAATATTAATTTAGTTGTTACTATGAGTCAATATGATCTCAAAGAATGCCTGTACGTCCTTCTCTAGGTACTTTAACATCACACTTTGATTAAAATGGATTGATTTGATATTTGGTCTCTATAATGATTCTGTTTTCTGTGTCATGCTTCCTCTTCATGAGTTATTGCCATGATGTTTGCATAAATCTGACTCTTCCTTCAAAGTGTGGCTCAAATATTTTGTTTTTGCAGATACATTTTTCTCCTACCCAACCCATAAATTAAGGTGTGTCCAGGTCTCAGTTAGAGCATAAGCCATGTCTGCCCATAGGTCCAGGCAAGTCTGAGAATGTTGGGAAAACTTCAAGTGTGGACCTGATGGAACTCTATTTTGGGGGACATTGAGGATCCTCCTGTGGAAGAAATCATGATGTTTCCACTTCTAGGATCCAGACAGACACATTTGGGCATGTCTGCAGAACTAGCAGAGTGGCCTCAGGTTTTAGGGTGGGGATAGCAGACTTCTCAGAAAACCTTCTGCTCTGGCTGCCATGTGGGGTTGTCTCCTAGTCTGCCTTAGGCTTTTTTGAAAGGTGGGTCTTAGGGGGCACAGAGCTACCATACATAAAAATGAAAACAGCTGCTTTGTTTAAATCTCTGCAAACTTTGGTATAAGAGGCATACATTTGGGTACTCCTTTCCCCATTCTTAGAGGTTTTCATAAAAGGAATATTCTTCTACATTTGGCCATAATATTGACAAATTTTTGAGTCTTTGGTACCTGAAGCCATTGGGTCATTGCAGGTGAGGCTTGACAGAGCAGAGGTGAAACAGCTGCAGAACCTTGGTCTAGGGCTTGGCAGAGCAGAGGTGAAACAGCTGTGGAACCTTGGTCTAGGGCTTGGCTGGGTGCTACAGAGGAGCAGGAGCACCTTGATGCTGATGAGATACCACCTGTGGAAGTCTAGGAATTATTTGGTGGAGAAATCTTGAAGATGATTGAAATTCCTGTGTTAGTCCAGTGGGGACAAAATGACACACCATTTTTGGTAGTTTGGGTTAATATGACCCAGAAGCAGAAAGTGTGGGTGGAGGGAAGATGGAAACAAGGCCCAGGAAGACAGCAGGGAAAGACCACGGGCAACTTGTAGCATGTCCAGAGGAGCTTGGATTTATCATGAAGTCTAGGAGTGTATTGTGTTTTTAGAAGATAATTCTGGTGGCCACTATATAGGAATGGGTAAAATTGAAGGAGGAAAAGTAGATAACTTGACCTATCTCTTAATACTTCTGGGGCTGCTCTTGACCACAGGATATGCCCAGTTCAGGAAGTTGCTGCATTTTCTCCCCCGGGACCTCTACTTGGGTGGACAAACTATCTGGAGAATAAAGTGAACACTTAGTTTTTATCCTGAATGTTCTTTTGATGGCTCTGTTTTCTAGTTATCGAAGAGTACTTTAACTTAGAGGCATTTGTTGATAATCCTTCCTTTTATGAGTCTTCTTGATAATCAAAGAATTTGTCTCAAGAACTAATATTATAGATTTCTAGAAGATCTGACCATTCTGGGGCAGTAGCTAAAAAGAGATAATAAATAAAATATAATCCTTCCAGTTGGATTCTCAACATGGCAATGTTTTCTCCATTTTGTGCTAATATTATAAGGATGCTCCCTTGCTTAAAACTTCTGTTTGCTTTTTGGTGCATCTAGTAATATTTATCACTCTTCAGGACTCCCTTGACCCAAACACACAGGCGTACATGCACACATACACACTCATACACCACCCGAGGGGCTTGACCCTCTCCCATCAGAAACAGTGGCTTACTATGGCTAAAGAACAGGGACTTTGAAGAGGTGACAAGCTGTGTTTTGAAAAACTCCAGCTAGAAATGTTGTTTCTAGAAGAGCTGAGAATCACTAGCTTTACAGGATGAAAATCTATTGACCCTTATGCCGTGTATACCTACATTCAATATCCAGCTTTATTGGCCTTTATAAAAGCAAAATATTTATTTGATTATCTTGTCTGTGCTACACATAGGAATTCTTCATGTGTGAATTCCAGTGGAGGATAATTTACACTGGAGTCCAAACACAAGAAGCAACCAGAAAAGGGAATTATTGCAAACAAATTTATAACTGTTATTATATTTTCATCCTATTAAAATGCCATTGGGATCATCAGAAGATGCTCTCCTATGGTGCATGGTGAAGATCCACAGGCTATGAAGGATGTGCTGACTAATCATATGGACAGGGTGGGAAGGCAGATGGCCATGGATGATTTTAGTGACATAATGGAGCACATTACAGCAACTGATGGATATGTTATACTCCTTGACTGTTTACATGTTTTTATGACAACTATTTTAAGATATTAAATTGAAATCTGGCCATTATATTATAATCTTCTAAAAATAATTGAGCTCCTTAATAATTTAGCTATCTAAACATTAAGTGCTAGATCATGTCCATTAAAGAAATGCAATTGTTCTTTTTTTTTAATATGCTCTGTTCCAGAAAGCATTTAAGAGAAACTTAAAGTTAATTTATTATCTTAGTCCATTTGTGTTGCTATAAAGGAATAACTGAGAATAGGTAATTTATTTTTTAAAAGAGAGGTTTAATTGGCTCACAGTTCTGCAGACTATACAAGAAGCATGGTGCCCACATCTTCTCAGCTTCTGGTGGAGGCCTCAGGCTGCTTCCACTCATGGTGGAAGGTAAAGAGGAGCCAGTGTGTGCAGAGATCACATGGCAAGAGTGGAAGCGAGAGAGAGAGAGAGAGAGAGAGAGAGAGAGAGGGGGAGAGAGAGAGGGAGGGAGGAGGTGCCAGGATCCATTTAACAAGCATCTCTCATAAGAACTAAAGGAGCAAGAACTTACCCACTACTGCAAGAATGACACCATGCTCTTCATGAGTGATCTGCCCCCGGACCAAAACACCACTAGGCCCCACCTTCCAACACTACTACGTGGGGAATTAAATTTCAACATGAGGTTGGAGGGGTCAAACATTCAAACTATATAGCATTTACTTTATTAATTTGCTCAATAAAACTATGAAATATGCAATTCTATTCCTATTAGAGTTTGTCAAAATGGCCAATTTTTTTGTCTCTTTAAAAGTTACTTTAAAAAGTAGAAAATTAAATCACAAAAGGAATAAACATGGAAATCTCATCAGCTGATTTGCTGTCATGTGATTTTCAGAAATATTTTCTCTAACCAGGATTGCATATATAAAGGAAATCACAAACTTTCCAGAGAGCTTCAAACCCTCTTCTACCCAAGTATCTTATTTCCTCAGAAATGGCTTAACATTTCTTGGTCAAGCCATAGTCAGTCCTAGAAAAGAACCCCCTTTGTCTCATTTTTGTTTGTACAAAAAATGGTTAAAATGTGATAGTGCCATTTTCTTAGTCCTGAATGGTGACTGCCAGCTATTAAAATGCTAATTTAAAAAAATACAAAAACACCAAATACAGAAGCCAAAGACAGCCAGGAAACAAGAGGAATGAAGTCCACCAAGTGATTAATCATTTGATTAACCAGGTAAGTCTCTGGCACATTACTAATTAGCTCACTTACAAAGCCCTGGACTGAGCAGCCCTGGTTTGATTAAAGAGGTGCCGAGCCATTCAAACCCTGATGCCTGAGCTTCTATTATAAAACAAAATGTGACTTTCATGCTAAGCTCATCTCCGTAATCCAGCTGTGACTTCTCAGGCCTCTGACACTCACAGTTAGGCAAAGAAATCAAAGAGTAGAAAACAGTTCATACGAATGTTCAGAGAATATAATTTATATTTTAAAACACTTTATTTTAACTCAAAAAGGAGATGGTCTAAGTTCTGAGATTACAGTAACTACCTGTTGATTGTCGTAGAACTGCTGCTTTTGATGACCCATTCGTTGGCTAATCTGCAGGCATCAGCAGAAGG
Source organism: Cheirogaleus medius (assembly GCA_008086735.1). NCBI lineage: Eukaryota > Metazoa > Chordata > Mammalia > Primates > Cheirogaleidae > Cheirogaleus > Cheirogaleus medius. The sequence goes on along the minus strand of VBSM01000529.1, from coordinate 43,324,392 downwards.
TAGAAGACTCTGCCTTATTAGGAGGGTATAAATCTGTTCTCATTCCACTTTATTCCTCTGTTAGGATTTATGGAACTGAAAAAAATATCTGACATTAATAATAAAGATTGTCTCAACTTTACTATGGAGTTTGCATTTAAATATACTTGAAGTTTATTTCTTCTTGGTTAAGTATTTCTATTCTTATTCATTTTAATGGCTTTTTTCTCCCCAGATGGAAACATCTATCTTTTTGGTGGTACTAATTTAGAGTGATTCTGACCGCCTACAGAATTAAGGAGGTATATTAGACTCTTTCTGCTTCCATGATTCTACTTTGGATCCTCATACAGAATCTTTGCTTCTTCATTTTTAAGCTTGACTAAAATCACTGAATTCTTTTTCAGGCTATGCACTGTACCAATGAGTTCAGCACCTCCACTGTAGTTTTCTTTGTGATTGTTGCAGGAATAAGGAAACCAATAGAAATGTTGGCTGGTTGGCTGCAGTACAGTGTTGAGGTCAAAGCCAAGTTCTCATCCTATGATATTCCAAGTTGATCACATCATGGCTGAATATCATCTCCATCTGGGTGCCATATTTCAAAGGGGTATTGACAAAACAGAGCTCATCTAGCAATGGTCATGTTAGGAAATCTTGTCATGGGGAAATAGCTAAGGAACTGAAAAAGAGACCAGAGTGGATATGGACATGGCACCATATCCTCTCTGGTCTTTAAATATCTAAAAGATAGGGTGAAATGTATGCTTGACCACTAATTATATTCCCAACATGTAGCATGGTGCCTGGAAAGAGCAACATTAAACAAGAGTGATCATGATTTTTTGAGCACATATTATGTACGAGTCATTGTAATGGTGTTTGCCTACCTTATCTTAGGTAGAAATTATTATTAGCCCCAATGTATAAGTGAGGAAACTCAGGGTCAGAAAGATTAAGAAACTTGTACAAAGTTGCACAATAAATATCTAAGCTAGTATTCAAGACAGGTCTGTTCCCCGGGGCCTGGCTATCTCTTTCCATAGCAGCCTGGCTCTCATGAAGCCTGTCGTCATGCCATAATGAGCATCATGGCCATTTGGGGTCTCTGGTGGGGCTTGTTGACCAAATCTTATCATTTTTTTTCTTTTCCCTTATGGATGAGGAATTGAAATTTGGGGAACTAAGGTTATACAGCCAGTATGTCCCAGAAACAGAATTAAAACCCAAGTCTGTCTTTTTACAAAACCCAACCTCTTGACCACTATGTTCTATCTCCTCCCTGGTACCACCAAACTCAATACATGCTTGTTTCTAATTGGACATTGACAAAATACTGCTATTCTAAATCTGAATCTCCTTTATATCTACCTCCTTTTGCTTAACTTCTGAAAAGTGGGAATTCCCTTGTCACATATTATTAATGAGGAACAAATGGATAATTTAGATGTTAGTGAGGGAAGAATAGACAATGATGGGAAAATGTTTAAGAAATCTAAAAAAAGGTGGTAAAGGTCATAAAAATGTCATGGGAGTCAGGGATACATTGAAACTTTTAGTGTCATTAAGCCAATGATACAGCTATGTTTGGGGAGACAAAGCTGCCCTTTTTAGTTCAGAGGAGATTTAGTTAAGTGGCCCCTCTTGATTAAGGAAATGTAAAAATTAAGGTGAATATGCAGCTATGATCTTAGAAAAAGAATATAACTGGATTTGTGTGCACTGGACACATGTGTTCCACTTAGCAAAAGCTGTGCTCCTTAGTCCTTTGACATGTGGACTGTTCGGGTGGGGATAGACCAGTTGCCTTCTGAGATAGAAGAGTAGATATCCAAACATTTACTTTCCATGGTGTGAAGTTATGGAACCTGGCTGAGTAAACTGGACCTGACCAAAATGTACTGGCAAGAAGGGGTCCCAAAGAACCCAATGACCCGCAAAGAGTAATTCATTTGGAGGGAAGAGAAACCTATGACTTCCAGATTTATATCTCCATCCTGTATCTCTTTCCTAAAGTCCAGACTTGTATATCCAGCCTGATATCTCCATTAAATAGGTCCAAAAAATAATCTCCTGATTCTCTCTGCTGAAACCTTCCATGAGTTTCCCATTCTGTACGGAGTAAAAGTCTAAGTCTTTGTATGGCCTCCAAGGTCCTTGTGATCTTGGCTTACCTATCATACCTTATTACTACTCTTCCCTACTTGGTGCTGCTTGCTCCAGCCACACTGGCCTTTCTGCTGTTTCTCAGCCATGGCAGGCATGCGCTGACCTCAGGGCTTTTGCATCTGCTATCCTCTCCGCTTCAAATTCTCATTCCCCAGTATTCACAATGCTTGCTTCCTTGCTACCTTCATATCTGAGATAGCACCTCACCAGCAAGGCCTCCCATGAGCCACCCACCTAGAATAGCCAGGACTCCCCCAGGACTTCTTTCTTGTACCTGTTGCCATCTGACATATTATGTATGTATTTGTTCATTTGCTTTTCTGGTTCCCTAAGACACAGTGGCTTATGTTCCTAGAAAACACAGTAGATACCTAATAGGCACTTGCAAATATCGTTAAATGAATGGCTAAAACAGGGTATTGGGTATCTGACCTTGGTCTACCTGAGGATCTGAGCAACTGTGATGACTCCTGCCTGAGAAGTGGTGGAGGGCTGGAGTGGACCAGAGCCTGCCAGATCTCACAGGCCCAGCCTTCAATAGTGACACCTTGTGGCATGAGAGACAATGTTAGAAGAGAGCTGACTTTAGACCTAGTTTTCTCTGGGCCTGGCATTTTTAAGTAGGACTGAGTAAGCCTCAGAGGTCTTGGACAATTCTAGGTGGTGTGTTTTTTTTTTTTTTTTTTT
>VBSM01000529.1:43299618-43314449 GCA_008086735.1 Cheirogaleus medius | reverse complement strand
CTGGGTCGAATGGTATTTCTATTGCTAGCTGCTTGAGGTATCTCCAAATTGTGTAACCCCAGTGAGAATGGCCTTTATCAAGAAATCCCAAAACAACAAATGCTGGGGAGGATGTGGAGAGACAGGAACTCTCATACACTGCTGGTGGGACTGCAAATTAGTGCAACCTTTGTGGAAAACTCAGTATCTTCTTGATGGACATGTTCCACTTTGCAGGTTGACTATCTTAGATATGGTCAGAAGAAATGGGAAGTCCACATTACATCTCCCAGCCTCACCCCAACTTACTGGAGAAACCCTGAATTGGACAATAACTTACTTGAGTTTTTGTTTTTTGTAATTTTTCTTTGTGTGACCAGCTTCCTTGGTTAAGAATCCTAAAGGGGAAGAGGGCTGCGTGTTAAAATTGAAGAAATGCAACCCTATGCTCAGACTGCCAGATGTCAGCATCCTTGAGGTTTTAGGAGAGGCTGAATTCAGTGAGAGTTAAAGGCTCAGGTTCTGGGATCAGAAAGACCTGCATTGAATCCTGGCTTGGAAATGTGTCTGGCCCGAATTTCTTCCTTGTGAAAAGGGAAGCACATGTGTACCTACCACACAGGGTGCTTGTGTAGATTCTGTGTGAAAATATATTCAAAACACTTACTACAATGGGTGCCTGTAGGGAGTGGGCAATAAATGCTAAATAAAATCACTTTACTTAATTCCCTGTTTTGAAAATTATCAAGAGCATCTACAGCCATGCAGCATATTTTTACTCAAAATGATACTTAAGTTCAATTAGTGATAGTTTTCTCCTAAAGCAGAGCATTGAATTACATATGGATTTTAATACCACCTCTTTCTTTTCAAATGTGGACCATCTCTATATGTCTAATTTTATTTACTGCTGCTTTTTATCACATATATTTCTGCCCTTTCTCATGAATATGTTATGCTTATTCATGGCTCTATTGCCTTAATATTAATAAGGCATTTCTACTCTTTGGGTTCCCCTTCCCTTCTTCTTCCATTTCACCTTCCCAAAATTTTCTGGGAAACCTTCTGCACTCTGTTTCCTCTTGATTCTTTCAGCACATCTTCCCAGTACTGCATAAGTGATTATATAGTATCTGACATCATTTGGCAATTGCAAGCATGTTTAGTTGTTTACTTAATGAGTATAGGAATCATGATTATTTCTTTTTCATTATCTGAAGGAAGACACTGCAGTGTTTGGAAACAGACTGGGATTTGGAAGTAGAAAGTAGGGATTCTTTTAATGACTTATCATTGGTAATAACTAGCACATAGCCACATTTTCTTTACATTAGGGCTTAATGTCTCTGTGTGCTGCTCTGTGGTGCCCGAGAGATAAACTACCCTTTCTTTGTAGAATAGAAATCTTTAGCCCAGCATGTATCCATTTCATAGTCTCTAGTTTGGAAAACTTGTTAAGCCGTAACTGTGAAACTAGATTTTTCGTTGTTTAAAATATATGTTCTTACTGTATAACCAGATTTTATTTTGTAGAATTACTTCTCCTGGAATAAGGAAGCCTAGCTAGGAGTAGATGCTGAAAGCTAAGGAAAGCAAAGGACAATGAATGACCTTTTTGTAATATGGGCACAAAAACATTCAGTACCATTCTTTTTGGCTGAACAGTTGTGTTTCAGACAGAAATATGGACATTTATGATTTGGTTCAGTGGCAAAACTTATGCATTTAAGTAGATCCAGCAGTGAATAGTCTGAATGGCTTTCCTAAGATGAGAAACTGCAATAGAACACTCAGGACAACAAATGTTTATGTTGCTTATTGCAGGTCAAAATCAACTCTGCATTTACCTTATTCATAGTCCTCTTTGAATGTGAGCACCCTTTCATTTCATAGTGATTGACCTTCTCCTCTTTTGTGAACTTGGATGGGGTTCCTGAGGTTCTTTGTGGATTGACACATCTAAAATGGTGAGATTGTCTCAGACTTAACTGGTTCAAGATCAAGACCATTCCTGATCCCCCACAATTTTATCTCTAGTTGGAAGAAAATTCTAAGAGTCCCAGAGATAAGCTTATAGGAAAATGCAGATCACACAGAGACTACCATACACTGCTGAATATTATTTTATTCAAAAATGCCAGGTGCTATCCACAAATGTTAAAAACAAATAATCAAAGGTCAGTGTGATTTCTGCCTTCATAGAATCATAATTTGAAAGCCATGAGGGTGCACCTAGGATGGCCAGCTAAATCCGACTTTCAGGGTCAGGAAAGGTTACCAGAGAAAACAGCATATAAACTGAAATGCAAAGGGCAAATGAGAGTTAGCTAAAAGCAATTTGGTGGTGAAGAATGCTGGCCAACTTGTACACCACTCAGAGAAGAGAGACAGTTGGAGAGTTGAGGGATTTGCAAGTCATTTGTTATGATTGGGGTTGAGGGAGAGAAAGGAGTGTCTTTAGATGAGTATCTAGTCATTGCCAGGGGTTAGGACATTGAGGGTCTTGCTAGCCATTATGAGAGTTTTTTTTTTTTTTTTGAGATGGAGTCTCACTCTGTTGCCCAGGTTAGAGTGCCATGGCATCAGCCTAGCTCACAGCAACCTCAAACTCCTGGGCTCAAGTAATTCTCCTGCCTCAGCCTCCCAAGTAGCTGGGACTACAGGCATGTGCCACCATGCCCGGGTACTTTTTTCTATTTTTAGTTGCCCAGCTAATTTTCTTTTCTATTTTTAGCAGAGATGGGGTCTCGCTCTTTCTCAGGCTGGTCTCAAACTCCTGACCTCAAGCAATCCTCCTACCTTGGCCTCCCAGACTGCCAGAATTACAGGTGTGAGCCACCATGCCTGGCCTAAGAGAGTGGGCTTTTTAATAAGGGCAATGCAGAGTCACTGAGGAGTTTTTAATAAGGGTAGCAATATGAGAAAATGTGTCCTTTCTGACTGTAGTGTGAAGAATGGGTAAAGAAAGACAAGAGGCAGTGAGACTACTTAGGAAGTTATTGCTATGAAGTTGGCAAGAGATGGTGATGGCTCACATAAACACAGTGCTATTAGGGATAGAGAAAAGTAGATGGATTCTAGATATATTTTAGAGATTTAGTATATATAGTCTCTTGTTTTACTGGGTACAAGGAATGAGAAAGAGATAGGACATCCAGGGTTAAGCAATTGGGTGATGTGGGTGTCATTAATTAAGGTAAGAGGAAAGGAGTGTGTTTCACAGAAAAGAAAATAAATTCAGTATGAACACAGTCTATCCAAGCAAGATGGAAACCAGGAGATAATAACACAGAAGCCAAGGAAGCAGGCTTTTCTAGAAGGAAGGAATTAATAGTATAATGCTACCAAGAAGTTAAGTAAAAAAGAAGACTCAAAAGTCTACTGAAGAGACACAAGTTTCAGTTAGGATAAAAACTCAAAAAAAGGTTAAAGATGTATAAGGATGAGGTTCCCTTGGAAAAGAGTTTCAGTGTGGAGGTGTGGGGGAGAGGAAAGCAGTAATAAATGAGTCCGTGGAAAGTAAAACAGCGACATTGTTCCTATTTATGGAGTGCTTACTGTGTATCTTGGACGATGCTTTACTGATATTACTGCTTTTGATTACTCACATTACCCTATGAAATTGGTGCTCTTGTAAACTCCCTTTTTCAGATGAGAAAACTTCTCATATTGCTGAGAAGTTAAGTCAGTTTACAAAAGATCGCACAGCCAGTATGTGGCAAATTTGAACACAGACCTCAGAATCCTGCCTGTACCGACCAGCAGTGCTGCTGCCTAGATATCATGCACTTACACTGCGAAGAGCAGAATGTAGGAAAGAGCAGGGCACACAGACTTGTGTCTTTGAGAGTTTCATCCTGCGAATTGCATCATTTGATTCCCTTGCTGGTTGTCTTCCGATTGGGTTTGGTCAGTGGGAGATTGGCGGACAGAAGGAGAGAGAAGTCTCCCATGTCCTGGAGCCCTGTATCTGGTAATAGCTGCACACCTCCTCCGTCAGGGCTCCAGCCTACACCGAGCTCTGGTAAAGCTTTTTCTCTTTGTCCCTACAGCCACAGGGGGTAGTAACTGCTTCCAGCTGTTGCTGGCCTCTTGGTTCTTCACCATCCCCTGTTTACTCCTTAACTCTATCCATACCTCTCTAAATAGGGGTTTCATGAAAGTCTCCCCGTTTGAGCCACCTGGGAATGAATTATGTCTCCTGCTGTGATCCTGAGTAACAGAGACAGTAGCCAAGGGGCACTGGGGACACTGAGACTGACAGATTTAACTGGCAGCAAAGCCTGTACACTCCATCACTATAAATAATAATTACGAGTGTTATAACACTCATAGTTGTTGGCACTTTACGATTTATAAAGTGCTTTCACATAAGTTATATCATTTGAGTTAAGAAATAATCCCAAACAGTAGGTCCTATTATTTACATTTTAGACAAGCAGACTGAATCTCAGAAAAGTTAATTTGCCCAAGGTCTCCCAGGTGACAGGGCTGAGCCTCCAAACCCAGGTCTCCTGGGACCCAAACCGGCATTCTTCCCGCCACCTCCTCTGCTTCCTACTTGTTAGTGAGATGACAGGATGCCTTTTCTGTAAAGCCTCTTGCAGTGAGTGGGCAGGCAAAAAATGTCTAAATCATGTCAGAATTCCCCAGGGACTCGATGTGTTTCACACGGTAGCTAGATTCACGTGAAACAAAACTGCCCTCAACTTCCTGGGGCCTGTCTCCTTGTGTGTAGGTTGAAGAAGACTAAGAAAGCATGCCAACTTCATGGACAATATCAGTATAAAATGTGACCTGATAAAAGGTCTCCAGAGGCTGAAAATAACTGGAAAAATGCTAAACAAGCCCTTCACAATGCCAAGACATCTTGCTTATGATTTCCTTGAGCTTATTCCTTGGGCCTGCAGCCTTTTCCAATATATTGGGCATTTCCTATATGAATTTTGCTTATTTCTCAAGATCTATACTAGCTGACTATAGATTAAAATGCAATAGCATCTTCTGAAGGTCTACTCTGTGCCAGATATTTTCACATGCATCATTTCATTCTAATTCTCATAGTGGCTCAGAGAGGTAAGATGTCTTTTTTCAAGGCCACAGGGCTGATGAGTGAGGGTAGAATGAAACTCAGGTGTCCTGTTTCCTTTTGGAAGTCAAATCCCTTAATTCTGCTGCCCTGGGTTAGGAAGAATTTCTTAATCCAGAATTTCTTCCCTTTCCTTTCCCTTTTCTTTGATATGTCTAGTAGAAACGTACAGAGGAATCTGTTCGTGGAGTCGAATCTGTTGATTCAGTCTAGGGCTGTGTGGAAGGGGCTCTGCCTAATAAATAGGGAGTAGGGCTGGTGGCATGGAGATTTACACAGTCCAAAACCCAGGTCTTCCTCTTGTCTTTCCCTAGATGCTTAGAGGGAAAGGAGGGGACCTGAACTTATTTGCTGGTTTCTGAGGCAATAGGCCTGGCCAACCCCCTCACCAAAAGTGGCCCCTGAACAGTTGTGTTTTAATCTAGTGTTCTGGCCTGTGCAGGATATCTCTCTAGGAGTGACTCTGACAGTGATGATTAATATAGATTAACTATTGTTCTTACTATTGTTTGTTGCCTAAATGATCAGAATAGCATACCAGCCTCAGGGTTTATATCCTTCTTGACAACTAATGGTTCATCCAGACAGTCATTTTTGATGGGAATCTTCAATCCCCCAGTGTGACAATAATTGAATGGAGATGCAGAGAAGAGAACCATTGAATAAACTCCTAGACATTTATCATGGAGGCCAACACTTCTCAGTTTGACCCAAACTTACTCTCTTGCCATATAAACTGCCTCTGATTCCTCTCCTTCACCCTGAGGTGCGGTTGCACCAAACTACTCGAGCTCTTTGAGCACACTGTAGCTTCCTGCCTCTGTGGGTTGTTCCTGCAGTGAATTTCCATGCTTCTCCATTTGAAGAATGTCTGCATTTATTTTAGGACCTAATTCAAAAATTGTCTTCTCTCTGGAGGCTTCCCTGATCCCGCTCATTGTCCCTACTGCTCTAGAACTGATCACTTTTTTCCGTGCTTTTAAAGAAATGACTTCTTCCCTTTAGTGTGGGGCTTATCATTTTATAGAAAGCAAGCTATGTGTATTCCTGAAATCCTGATAAACTGTGGCTGTTCAAAGTAGACACTCAGTGGAAGTTATTGCCTGGGTAAGGGATTGAAATTCCCATCCTCTGAGTTGAGGGCTCTAGGATTCAATCATTCTCTGATCTTCACAAAGCATTCCAGGCTGTGGTTACACAAAGGTAATTTATATCTTTGCTCTCAGATAGGACCAAGCTTTGGCTGAATGCCCAACCATATAGTGGACATAAATTAACAGGGAGCAATTTACAGTCTGTCATGTCTTATTGCTTAATGAATTTGTCAAAAATCATATTACTCTGAAAATTATGGCAAGGAGGGTCCATGGGGCTTATGTCTTCAAGAGTGAGATTGTTCCAGCCTCACCCAAGCAAAACTGCTGCACTGCTTTCCTCCTTTTAATGCAGACACCAGAATCTCTGAGTACTTCTGTTTGTTTATCAGATCTCTATTGACCTTCATTTTGCATTAGGACTACCAGGGATGACCTTGACCAGTTTGCAAATACCCAATAACAGTTCACCTGTCAGAGCCAAATAGGATTTAGGAGTCTATCTCAAACTACTGATTCTGTGCTAATATGATGTCATACATTTCTGGCTATGCTCACCCCAGATTTTATTACTCCCGTTTTAAACAAAGCCAAAGCCTGGTCCTCTATTATGAGGGCACTAAGCAGAATCCCCTTTTAGCTCTGCCACAATTTCTCCCCCACCCTTGTTCCTCCCATTGTCTTCCTGTTTCACCATCCATTTGCTCTCCAAACCTCTCCAAACCTTTATTCCCTTCTGTTTCTCAGGATACAAGTCCTCTTTGAGTGATGCTGTTTCGCAAGATAAAGAGTCATACTTGGGTATGCATTACTTTCCTCATTTGTAAAATGGGATTAATAACATCTAACTTGCTGGGCTAGTGTGAGGATTAGTGTGCCTGGCATTCATTCATTTATCCATCATCCATTCATCCCTCCCTCTATCCGTGCAAAACTTTTTCATTCATTTTGTACATATTGTTGGAGTACCTGAAATGGGTCAGGCCCAATGCTTGGCATTTAGGTGACATAGCACTCAGGAACTGTAGACCCTGCTTTAAGGACCTTGGAGTCTATTAGGGGAATGGACACATTAAAAGACAACCAAGAACAAATGTGGGAAGGTTAGTGATTGAGACATGCTCAGTCAGAGCAGAAGATGGGTTCAGAGAAATCTGCTCAGGTCTCCTAGGAGTACGTGGAGGGCTGCCCTGATCTGTCCTGGGGACAGGGCTGCCCTTGGGTTTGAGGCCACAGTTGATACTCACAAATGATGATGGAGCAGCTAGTGGGAGCGGCAGTCCTGGCAACAATAGTTCTGGTTATTATTATCTCTGTTAGTCTCTCTGTTTCTCTCTCTGTTTCTCTTTCAGTTTCTTTCTACATGTGTCTCATTATTTTATACTTTACAACTCGTTGTTCTTCCTTTTATTCCTCTTTATCTTATAATTCTTTTGGGGACATGTGACTATAGATTAACTGATGGCTGATTAAAACACAATTGGATCTTTTTATTACATGTTTTTCCTAAGGAAAAATTGCCCCAGTGGCACCTGAACATATGGAAGAGCTGTGGCTGGGTTGCAGACCAGTGGGGGCTGCCCCATGGAGGTAGCAGATGCCCCCGAGCAGCTCCCTGGCTCATCCTGCGATCTGTCTGGTTGGCCAAATGGAAGCAGGCCAGCCACCTAACAGTTAACTGTGACTCTTTTTTTTCCTCTCCATTTCATTTCAATCTCTTTGTTCCATGCAACCGAAGACCTAATGGCTGGCGAATTTATTATGACCCATTGTTTGGCTTGTGGAATAAACCGATTCTTCCCCTTTCTGTGTTCCGACTCCCCCTTTTGTCTGCAATTTTATTTTACGATTCTTTTTGTACACATCCAACACATGCTGAGGTTATTGAAAAGCACAAATTACACAGAATTCAATTTGCATATCTATTGAGGGTCCAATCCCAGAGTCCTCAGTCAGGCAAAATGCCCACTGACTCTTACCTCCTTTACTCCGTTCCTCCTTGGCACCAAAACTGCAGGCTTCCCCTCCACTGCTCCTAGCAGGCATGGCACAGGGCCTTCCTGAACGGTTTGAGCAGAGCCATATTGTAGAGGACAACATGCCGGCCATTAGCAAAGTTCCAAGAAAGTCACCCAGAGTATCTAGTGGGCAAGGTTGAGAAAGAGGCCAGATAACAGTAACAGGAGGCCGATTTAGCACGGCTGTGCCTAAAAAAGTGCAGGCGTTGGCATCAGACTGGGTTAGGTGTGAATCCCTGCTCTGCCAAATGCTAAAAAAAAGTTAAACTTTTTATTTTGAGATAGTTGTAAGTTCATACGCAGTTGTAAGAAATAATACGGAGAGATCTCGTGGACTCTCCACCCAGTTTCTGTCATCACTTGCCTTTTGTCCTTGGGGCAGTCACTTAATCTAGCTAAGTCTCACTTTCCTCATCTGTAAAGTAAAAGTCATAATAATACATAATATGTAAGATTGTTTTGCAGGTCACCTGCAATAACATCTATGAGAAAACCTGTGAGTGCAGTAGTTGAACACAGCCTACCCTCAATAGACAGATCTTCTCAGCACTAGTTAAATGATGATAGTCAAATAATTCCGATTCGTGGAGGAATGTTACTCTGGAGAGAGTCTCTAGCAGTATATCCATAGCTTTGATCTAAATCCTTTCATGAAAAATAGAATATTTTTAAAAGTTTGATATAAAAATGATACTTTTTATAGAAAATTTTAAAAATAGGGAAGCATAAAATACAGACATACCTCGGAGACATTGTGGGTTTTCTTCCAGACCACTGCAATAAAGCAAATATCTCAATAAAGCAAGTAATACAAATTTTTTGGTTTCCCAGTGCATATAAAAATTATGTCTATACTATACTGTAGTCTATTAAGTGTACAATATAGCATGGTGTTTAAAAAATAATGCATATACTTTAAACAAAAAGTACTTTATTGCTAAAAAATGCTAACGATCACCTGACCCCTTCAGTGAGTCATAATCTTTTTGCTGGTGGAGGGTCTTGCCTTGAAGTTGATGGCTGCCGACTGGTCAGGGTGGTGGTTGCTCTGGCAATTTTTAAAACAGGACAACAACAAAGTTTGCCACGTTGACTGACTCTTCCTTTCGTGAAAGATTTCTCTGTGGTATGCAATGCTGTTTGGTAGCATTTTACCCACAGTAGAACTTCTTTCACAATTGGAGTCAATCCTCTCAAACCTTGCTGCTGCTTTAGAAACTAAGTTGTGTAATAAATAGTCTCAATCCTTTTTTGTCTTTTCAGCAATGTCTGCAGCATTTTCACTAGGCATAAATTCCATCTCAAGAAACCGCTTTCTTTGCTCATCCATCTATAAGAAGCAAATCCTCATCTGTTATTAGTAAAATTTTATCATGAGATTGCAGCATTCAGTCACATACATGTGCTCCACTTCTAATTCTAGTTCTTTTGCTATTTCTACCACATCTGCAGTTACTTTCTCCAGTGAAGCCATGAACACTTCAAAATCATTCACGAGAGTTGGAATCAACTTCTTGCAAACTGCTGTTTGTATTATTTATTTATGTATTTATTTTTATAGAGATGGGCTCTCAGTATGTTGCCCAGGCTGGTCTCAAACTCCTGGCCTTAAGTAATCCTCCCACTTCAGCCTCCCAAAGTGTAGGAATTATGGGTGTGAGCCACTGTTCCTGGGCTAATGCTGATATTCTGATCAATTCCCATGAATCACCAATGTTCTTAATGGCATCTTTAATGGTTAATTATTTCCAGAAGGTTTTCAATTTACTTTGCTCAGATACTCAGAGGAATCACTGTGGCAGTGATATCCTTATGAAATATATTTCTTAAATAATAAGACTTGAAAGTTGGAATCACTGCTTGATCCAGGAGTTGCAGAATGGATTGTGTGTTTGCCGGCATGGAAACAACATTCATCTCCTTGTACATCTCCATCAGATCTCTTGAGTAATTAGGTACATTGTAAGCGAGCAGCAAAATTTTGAAAGGAATCTTTTTTTCTGAGCAGAAGTTGTCAACATTGGGCTGAGAATATTCAGTAAGCCATGCTATAAACAAACATGCTATCATCCAGCCTTTGTTGTTCCATTTATAGAGCATAGGCAGAGTAGATTTAGCATAATTCTTAAGGGTCCTAGGATATTTGGGATGGTCAATGAGCATTGGCTTCAACTTAAAGTACCCAGCTGCATGAGCTTCCAATAAGAGATTCAGCCTGCCCTTGAAGCTTTGAAGCCAGGCATTGACTTTTCCTCTCCAGCTATGAAAATCCTAGATGACATATTTTTCCAATAGAAGGTTGTTTGGTCTACATTGAAAATCTATTTTTTAGTGTAGCCACCTTCATCAATGATCTTAGCTAGATCTTCTGGATAATTTGCTGCAGATTCTACATCACTATGTGCTGCTTCACCTTGCACTTTTATGTTATGGAGACAGCTTCTATCCTTCAACCTCATGAACCAACCTCTGCTGGCTTCAAACTTTTCTTCCAAAGCTTCCTCACCTTTCTCAGCCTTCATAGAATTGAAAAGAGTTAGGGTCATGCTCTGGATTGGGCTTTGACTTAAGGGCATGTTATGGCTGGTTTGGTCTTCTATCCAGACCACTAAAGCTTTCTCTAATCAGCAATAAAGACGTTTCACTTTCTTTTTATTCATGTGTCACTGGAGTAGCACTTTTAATTTCCTTCAAGAACTTTTCCTTTGCATTGACAACTTGACTAACTGCTTGGTGCAAGGGGCCTAGCTTTCAGCTTATCTAGCTTTCTACTTGCCTTCCTCACTAAGATTCAACATTTCTGGCTTTTGATTTAAGTGAACGATGTGTGACTCTTCCTTTAACTTGAGTACTTAGGGGCCATTGTAGGGTTGTTAATTGGCCTAATTCAATATTGCTGTATTTCAGGGAATAAGGAGGAATGGCCAGTTGGTAGAGTGGTCCAAACACACAAAGCATTTATTGATTAAATTTGATGTCATACATAGGCACAGTTCATAGTGGCCCCAAATAATTACGATAGTAACGTCAAAGTTCACAGATCACAGATCACCATAACAGATACAATAATAATGAAAATGTTTGAAATGTATGATTATTACCAAAATGTGACACAGAGACACAAAGTGGGCACATGCTGTTGGGAAAATGGTGCTGATATGCTTATCGCGGGGTTGCCGCAAACCCTGTTTGTGAAAACCTGAGTATCTGGGAAGCACAATAAAGCAGAGTACAATAAAATGAGGCGTGCCAGTAAATTAAAGTAACCTGTAACCCTAATGCCTAGTTAAAATCATTGCTAATGTTTTCTTGTATATCTCTCATAGTTATATTTTTAAATAACAAGAATGTGATCATGTCTCTTATACTCTTTTGTGACCATTATAAAAATGTAGCAGTCTATTTTAGGACTGTATAATATTGTGCAGTAGGGAGTACCACACTTTGTTTTTTATTTTATACAGTGCTCACTATGTTGCTGCTGAGCAATTTCTTTCCTTTCTTCTCCCTCTTCTCCTTCAACTTCTCCTCCAACTCATTCCTCTTCTCTTTTTCTACTTGGAAAGAGATATGTATTAAACATCCTTGTAAACAAATCTTCACACTCATCTATGATTATTTCCTTGGGGTCCATTTCTAGGAGTGAATATTTATGGCTTAAAGGGTCTGCACATTTTATGGTTTTTGATACACAGTAAACCACATTATTACCAATTACTTAGATCAGTGATTCTTTAATCAGGGCCTATATCAGAATCATCTGGGGAGCTCTTTAAGCCTATACTTCCCCAGCTTAGACCTCTGCAGATTTTCATTCCAAGGATCTGGCACAAGCCCTCAGCACCTGCACTTTTAAAATTCTCCCCAGTATACACATCTAGTTGAGTACTACTGGTTGAGAGGAAGACAGAGGTAAAATGCCAACAAAAATTTTGAAAGGATGGAAGGCTGGAAAGAAAACTAATTGGGTGATATTATCAGGTTCCCCAAATGTGTCCATTTGCTGGGATAATGGAAGAATGAGCTGAGACTTAATATATATTGAGCACCTTCCATAAACCAGACACTGTGTTGTCACAGAACATACATTATCTTAATGGTCACCACAACCCCAGGCAGGAATGCGGTCTATTTTACAGATGAGGGAATAAAAACTCAGAGTGTTAACTTGTTTGCTCAAGGCCAGGTTTTGAACCCAAGTCTTCCTATCTCCAAAGTCCATGCTTTGTTTTCCCCCCACCACATACCACAAATGTCCATTGGTGAATTTAAGAGGGATCAGTGCAGCACAATGAACTTGGACCGTCAAATTCAAGTACACAAAGAACACCACTAGGAGCTGTAGTTCCAGAGGTCCTCAAACTTTTTAAACAGGGGGCCAGTTCACTGTCCCTCAGACCTTTGGAAGGCCGTTGGAGAGTGCGGCGCACATTCCACACATGGGCACTGTGGGCCCGGGAAGAGTCGGTTGCTAAGCAGGACAGGCAGGCGGCAAAAACACCCAGGGGGTGGGCAGGATAAATGTCCTCGGCAGGCTGCATGTGGCCCGCGGGCTGTAGTTTGAGGACGCCTGAATTCTAAACCATCTGTGAGAAAGATTTAAAGCAGTGTTCTCAAAGTGGACTTCAAACATCATTAACCTAAAAATATTGGAAAAGTTGGGGAATGATAAAAATGCAGATTCTTGAGCTCCATCATAAATCTACTGAATTAGGGTACTGGGTCCCTACTAAGTTGGGGCCCAGAAATCTGGATTTCTAACAAACACCCAGGTGCTTCTCATATACACCAAAATTTGAGAATCAGTGGTTAAGAGTTTTAATTAAACTTGGGTTTAATGTAAGTTGACAAGGTAACACATCTAAAAAGAAAAAGAAATTTTAATGTGAATATAATTTACATTGGTCAAGGGGCAAACACATCTGCATTGTTGAGGTCACTTTTGAGTAACTCATCCTTAAGTGTATTTAAAATCTGCAGTGCACAGAGAAGAGTAACCAGTATGGCGGGCATAATTAATGCAGTTGAAGGAATTGGAATAGAGAAGACTTGAAGGAGATAGAACAGGTGCTAAGATGGGGTGTCAGGGCTTCCTTCTTACCCTGCCCTGCAGGCGCTGGCAGAGCAGCTAGAAAGCCTAGCACTGGGGGGTGGGAGGTGGGGGGTGGGGGGTGGTGCACGTTCTGTTTAGCAGGGTAGAGGATTTCATCTCTGAGATATCTATGGAAGTCTTCTTCTAGCAGGAAGATGGGCTGTCATTGTAACATAGGATTCATGGCAGGTCCCCTCCACAGTTCACTGGAAGCTGAAGATTTCAACTGCCAGGCTGTCCTCACACTGTGCTTTTGTTATTATGGATAATTTCATGGTGTTAGAGAAGGGCCTCTAATATGGATACTTCCTGGGAGATATGGCTATGTTCATTACCTCCTTTCTCTTTAGTGACAATGTAGGATAAGAGATGGAACCTAGGCTTCAGTGACAGGGGAGCTAGCTTTGGTCCCAGGTTTGCAATTTACGAGTTAGTCAAGGCAGAGTCCCCAATCTCTCTGTAGTGTTTGTTCATCGGCAAAACGGCTATCACTGTGCCCACTCAGCTTCTTCATGGTATTGCTGAGAGGGCCAAGAAAAAAGGTGATGACAATGGTGTAACCAGAAAACACTATACAAAGTCATGTATTAATATAATTCCTACATCAGATTTAAAAAAAATATATACTTAAATATATACCTGAACACCTATATTGTTTGCAAACTGAGAAAAAACACTGTGCATTAACCTAAACTCAACAATAATGGAACAAATTATGCTAAAGCAGGAAGAAATGGAACAAATTATAATAACTACAGTACAATAAGAAGAGCGTGTCACTTTATATCAAATTTTATGCTTACCTTACAGGAGGGAAAAGAATGGAAGTGAAAAGAAGGAGTGAGTGTGTTGAATGTAAGGGAGGCCCTTGAACTTGCCAAACTTGGTTTAAATGTGATGATCATTACATTCCTACCAAAATCCTTGAGGAGCAGCTATTGGAAGCCCAGTTTTACAGTTGAGGAAACTGAGGACCAGAAAGCTTAAGTGCGCTGCCTATAGCCATCACTGGCAAGATCCACATGAAGAGACTGTTGTCATTAGGCAGTGGTGATGGGGGAGAGGATTGTTCTTCTTTTGTGACATCATCGGTGAAAAAAAGGTGCTACAATTTAGGTCATATGGAGAGTGATGGAAGGTCTCAGGAGCAGAGAAGCTGCTGGATAAATACCACGGGTCTAGGATGACCTTGTGGCAAGAGTTACCTCATCTCACACCTCACGTGCATTTATGGAGCTCTGTTTCGAGTACACACTCCACTAGTCACTGGAGACACAGCCAATAACACACGGCCCCTGCCATTACAATGTTCTCAGTTCTTGCATAAACAGTTTACATTTACACCTTCTTGCTGTAGCTTCTACTTCCGTCCTCCTCCCTCCTGTTTTCCCAATTCTCAGCCAATAAAAACACTGCCAAGAGCGTGGCTGCCCCTTCCTCTTCTCTCTCATCCTTTTCCTTTCTCTTAGTAACAATTTCTTATGTATTTATTATGTGCCAGAATTTGTGCTATGCACTTTATTTTTTTTTTTATTTATTTTTTTTTAATTTTTTTTTTT
>VBSM01000529.1:43279063-43299518 GCA_008086735.1 Cheirogaleus medius | reverse complement strand
AGAGACGCTCTAACTGGCGGTGTTTCTCGTCCGCCATCTTGCTCCGCCCCTGTGCTATGCACTTTAAATAGACTATCTAATTTAGTCCTCATGACAATGCCATGGGGTAAATTTTATTATCCCATTAAAAAATAGATATGGGATGTTAAGTAATTTCTTCAAAATAGCTTGTCATGGCCAGTAAATGTCTGAGCCGCTTTTCACGCCTGGGTCTTTGGACTCTGAGTACATCACACTTAGCATGATATAATGTTCTATTCAGCTCTATTCAGCAAGCATATATGTTTGCTATTGCATTGATCATCACTTTAATAGAAGTTAAAAATAAAAGGTTAACAGATCTGGGAACCATATATTAAGAGAGGAAATGTGCTATGTATATGAGCATTATAAGTAAATGTTACATAATTTGGAGTTATTTATCTTACAGGCAAAAATGGAAATGGCTACTTACATGCTTTCATCACTATGAACCTGTAGAATCAGGAAAATTGAATTTGATCCCTGCTTCTACCATTTAATTGATGTGGGACCTTGAAAGTTTTATTTAATTTTGGTTATTCTCAACTGCATAAGGGGAGTAATAATAGTGTCAAACATATGGTAATTATCAAGAGTTGAAGTACAACATGATTTCTAGTGTATAGTAAGTACTCAATATATTTTTGTTGTAATTATGATTATAATGATTGAGCCTTTAATTTTTTTTTTCAGGTACTCTCAGGAGTTTTGTAGAGGATGCTGTCATTCTTCATTCATATATACTCAGTGAATGTAGAGTGGGATGAAAATTTAGTGAATTATTCAACACTGTTAGAAGGGACCACTTTTCCCCTATAGCTTGCCCTATGCACATTCTTAGTCTTTCTTATGGAATTACTCTGTCCCAGTAGATGTGGCAAGAATTTATGAAAAAATTAGGCATGAATAACCATTTACTCTTTTTTGTTCTCCTCTTGGGAAGGAGCAGGACCACTCTCCTGCTACTAATTTCCCCTCTGCTTACTCATCCTGTGAGTGTCCCCTAAGCAGGCCTCTCTTGGTTGTCCCTGCTGTAACAGCCTAAGTTGCTGGGTTCTTGATTTCGGTGTTAGGAAAGCCATGTTGGCTCTCATCTTACTGTATATCTCCCAACCTATCAGCACAGGCACTAAAGTTGATCTTTTGACCTTCATCTGCCACTGTTTTGCTTATTTTCCAATTCGTTCAGAACTCAGGACAACAAGAGTCATGCTGTTTATTGTGGGCTCCACCAGAGATGTCCAACAAGCCGTTTTCATTTAATTTGGCAATATTTACTAAACAACTTGAGTGAGACCCACATTGCAAGGGACTTGTAAGTCTAGGCTAAAAAGGGTTGAGGGGAAGGCAGGACTCACCCTTCCCTCGGAAGTCCACAGCCCCATATGACAATGTGAGTGGTGCAGCCAAATGAGGAAAGGGAAAAACAAACAAACAAAAAAAGGAATCTGTATGGGTTGGAGATGGTGGGGGAGATGGGACCTGATATGTTGTCTGGAAGGATGGATAAAATTGGGTAGTAGAAGAATAGTTGGCAGGCCTTGCAAAGAGCAAGAAAAACAGCACTGGCATTGAGAAAATGGCTGGGCTCTGGAGTCTGAGATTCCTTGACTGTTGCCTGAACCTAGTGTGGACGTTGTACAATGGTGGAGTTCTCAGTTTTGCCATTTATTCACTGAAAGGGCTGTGACAAGTGGATTCCCCTCTCTGGACTATGGTTTCATCATCCTTAGAATGAAGGCAATAATTTTGCCTTTTCCCTGAGTTGTGAGATATTAATGAGACAATGGGTAGAAGGTATATAGCCCAATGCCCAGCACATAGTAAAGACATACTATGTTTATTTGTTAGGCCAAAGAGTAAACCGAGCTGCATGTGAATGAAGTGCTTGCCTGAAGCCAGTGAATCTTGTTGTTGCTTTCTATAATATCCTATCAGAATTATTTGAGCTCTGAAAATAAAGCAAAACAGTGTAATTTTTAAATGGATATAGTCGTTATTCAGTAGACCAGTTTTCAACCTTTAACTTGTAGTTGCAAAATTTGTTAAGCTCTGCTTTTTCTTCAATTATTCATTTTCACTAAATTTTTAATGAAAGAAATGTAAATACACAACCAGCAAGACCAAATTACAGGTCCAATGTTTTGTACCAGTTATTACATTTAGGTTCTAAAATATTAAAGAGCAGGATTACTAAGCAGGACTTTATAAAATCAAGGCTTGTTAGAGGTTTCATCTACCTCAAATTCTTATTATAGTTTCTCTATCAAAGTCTTATTTCCTGTCAGCAACTGAATTGCTTATGGGTTTTGTGTATTTTGGAATACTTCAAACATGACCATTGAGTGAAAATCACCATGTTCTTTGACAAGAGTTAGTTTACAACTAGTAGAATAACAAACATTCCATAGGAAGTAAGGAACAGTTCTCGATTTGCAATCAGAACCAGATGTACAACATGAAGGATACCATCCTGACATTTCACTCAGGCCACACCAGTGACAGTGGTGGGCAGTCTAGGCTACGCCCCTGGTGACCACTGCCATCTGTACTCAAATGACTTTCAAGTCTAAATCTCCAGCCTAAAACTCTCTTTGCTGCTCCTCTCCCACTTGACCAATTCCTGCTGGGCTTTTCCACCATGATATCACTGGTGCCTTGATTAACACACTGCCCCCAAAACTTGATTCTTTCTCCAGCATCCATTCTTCTCCCTGTAGGAAGTAAATGACATGACCACCCATCCAGTGGGCAACTAAGCCAGAGACCTGGGAGTCACACTTAGCAGCATAGTGTGAGTGGCTAAGGACTCAGACTCAAGGGGAAGACTACCTACCTGTTCACTAGCTACAGGACCTTGGGTGAGTAGCCTCACCTCTCTGTGTCTCACTTATCTCTTCCATAATATGGGGATTACAGAAGTCCCAACTTTGTAGGTGTGGTGTGATGATTAAATGAGTTAATATTTCTAAGTGCTTAGAAAAGTGCCCGGCACATAGTAAAAGCTATGCAAATGTTTGCTGAATAACTAACGTGCCCTGAAAGGCTATTAAATTCACACATTCTTCTTTAATCTCCATGGATGCTGCCTTAGTTCAGCTTCTGTCTCCTCTGGACTAATGCAGTGCTTTTCATTTTCTCAGTGAGGTCCTGCCTCTCGTCTTGTCCCCCTCCAGTCTACAACTGTCTATGGCAACCAGAGTGACATTTACCGAATACAGAGCTGATCACATCGCTCCCTTGTTTACAACTTTGAGCAACTCTTCATTGTGTTAGCTGGGCTAACTTGGCTTTGCGTGGTCTGGCTCCTGCTTGCATCTCTAACCGCCTGTCTCCCTTCTCATCTCTCTGTGTTCTAATCATTACAGATTCCCTCTGTTTCCCGGAGCCTGTGTCTCCATTTGCTCTGCTCCCTGGTGACTGAATGCCTCCCTCTGCCTTACTCACCTTCAGATATAGCTAAAAAATAACTGTCTCTCTGAAGATTCCCTGACTCTTCCATCAGGAACAATTCTTTCCCCTGTATTCTCCTAAGTATAGATATACCAGGAAGAATTCTTACCCTTGTGTTCTTCTAAGTATAGATTATTATCATTGCATGGAGATTCTCTACTGCATTTATGTGTTTGCACATCTCTCTCTCCAACCAAAATGTGAGCTCTGAGGGAATGGAGTGTGCTTGCATGCCTGCTCTCTCTGTCTCTTTCACACACACACACACGCACACACACAATTTTAATTAACATTTTCTGTTCTATCCCAGTGCCTTTCACAATGTCTGGCATAGGGCAGAAACTCAATCAATGTTCATTGAGTGAATGAAGAAATAATGAACTGAAAAGCACTTTATTGATCATTTAGTTCAACCCCTAATTTTATAGATGAGAAAACAGAGGTCCAGAGAAGTTTGTTAACTTGTTCTAGGTCACTCAATTGGACAGCATTAGAATATAGATTAACCAGTAAATTTCTAGAAACTCCCATGACTATACAGTCTCAGTTATTAACTCCTTTTTGGATCAATTATACGATTTAAAATTCTAGATTGAGGAAGCCAAGTTCTCCCTGGCCCCGTTCTCCTAATCTATCCCCATTAGAAATCTCTTTCTTGATACTCTAAGACCACATGGTCAGAGATGTTACTGAGTTCCCAAACCACTCAGGGCTTTTGGGGCAGGAGTTTGACTTGTCTAGCCTACAGGTACTGGAAGTGACCTTTACTGTTTAGCACTTTAATTGGAGTTGAGTTTGGGGCAGCAGGCCACTTTTTGAAATTTAATTGTGGGAACTCTTTGAAGAACAAATTATTTTGTCCCTAAGAAATTGTGTGTGTGTGTGTGTGTGTGTGTGTATGTGTGTGTGTCTGTCTGTGTGTTGTGTGTGGTAAGCAAAGGAGATGATAGGTTACTTGAGTGAGTGGTTCCGAGGCAAAAACCTGGGGATGCCCTGAGTTTTGCATTCCAGTTGAAAAGTCATCAGAAAAGAGTAAGGTCAACTCTGAATTCTGCCAAGTTTTGTCTTCAGTGCTGCAGAATGAAATGAGGTAATGTACTTTATGAACTGTGAAGAGCTACAGGAATGTGAGGCATATTTAGAACCGTTGATTTATAGAATAGGAAGGCCTTTAGAAGTGATGTAGTGGCCCTCCACTTTCTCATTTCACAGGGAAGGAAAGTGACTCACCCAAGGTCATAGCTCATAGGCGGCAGAGCTGTCCCTGCTTCCTCTCTGGCCCATGGCTTAGTCCTCTCTGCAGGCCCCTGCACAGTCTCACCAACCACTGTGGCACGTGAAGGTTCTGGGATCTTTCCTATGTCATTCCCTATGTCGGGATACCTTCTTTTAAGGTGGCCTGGAGGACCTCCTCCTCCTGTGAGATTGCTGCCTCATCCAACACCCCTCTAGTCTCTCAGCTCTTTACCCCCAGTGTCTGGTCACAGTAGAAAACACACAGAAGACACATCCCTTCTCTTAGAGAAATTTACAGTGAGCTGTGTCTGTTTCAAAGGGGTCTGTCCTCTTGAGCACAGCCTCTACCTGTAGCTTTGAATACAACTGAAGATATCATAGGTGGTGAGAGATGGTATTGGGGCACAGAGAAGGTCCCCTCAGTCCTCCTGGTTCTCTCCAAATCACACCTCTAGGCCATACCCTACTCCACCAATACTTAAAGTCAGGAAGTTTATAGGAAGCAGTTATGGTGGGGCCCTGAAACTCCCTGCAATATCTCTCAGGAGAATGTTTGCTTCTTCTCAGAGAGAGGTTATAGGCAGGCAGATTATGAATCAGCTCAGGGAAGTGCATCCTATCAGTAAAGGCTGAACAACCCCAGAGGGGCCTGCAGCCCCCCAGAAGAGGGAATCTCCTGTCCTTGACAGTGTCCCACAGAGCAGCCAGCAGCATGCTGGATGGAGCCACAAAGCCTCCATGCTTCCATCTGGCGCTGAGGCCCTGGAATCACTGGCAGTTTCCATCCATGTCCAGTACTGCAGTTTTGGGTCCTGATCCCACAAGGTGAAGAAGAGTTTTTTCCCATGGACCCTCCAGAGGCGCGTTCTTCTAATCAAGATTGGAATGCCCAGGTCAAGGTTTCTTGCAATGTTAAAAGCAAAAATTCATAATTGTGGCATGAGTCATCATGTGTATGCATGTGTGAGTATAAAGAGAGCAGCTGTAGATATATCATTCAATTTTTCTTATCTCTCTCACCTTTTCCATTACCCTGGCTTGGAAACCCATTCATCCAACCCATTCACCAGATCCCTCATCTTTCCCACGCTGTGGAAACCTACTCAACACACACATATCGAACCTAGATCCTATATCCCAGTGTCTCAGTTAGATGTTAGGGATACAGACTAAAAGAGGAATAAAAGTTGGGCACTGTTCTCAATGTACTCAGCTCAGTAGGAAGAGAGAGACAGGAAGGAGTGCCTCCCCCTGTCCCTGGTTTAGCCCTCAGCTGGTTTAGCTTCTCAGTGTGTCCCTAACAATGTAAATGCTACCCTAGATGAAATAAAATCATCCCTCCCGTTATTAATTTCCATGCACATACATTTATTTGGAGTCCCTTTGCAGGACTTACAGGATATGTGTCTGCCAGGGTTCTAGAAGAAAATAGACATCATGCTCAAACTAAGTGATTAGAGAAGAACTGAATGAAGGATTCATTTATAAAGATGGGTAGGTTGTAGGAAACCACAAAGATAGTGTAGTGCTCTTGGGCTAGTAACAGCTGCTCAATTTTAACCTTGTGTTTGAGAGATAAGGGGATGGAGCAGTGGACAGAATCTAGAGACATAGAAAATGGTATGGAGACAGTCCTTTGGCAGGAGCTGTGACCTGACGCCAAGGATGCAGCAGCCTGAGATGACTGCAGAGGAGCGAGGTTGACTTCATTTCTCCTTCTCTCTGATCCCCTACAGTGCCCTCCATTGCTTGATTCAACTGGAAGCCAGGGCGGGAGCCTCTTATGGAGTCCAGACAGGCCAGGCTCCAAGGGCACAGAGCCGGTGGTGAGGGGTCAGGAATGGATCTGGGGGAACAAATGCAAAACAGACACTTGATTATAGTGGATAAAGTAAGCCTTCAGTTCTGCAAAGACACACCCAAAGTTCTCCCCTCTGATCCTCTGATCCACACGCTCACATACCCATATGCATATCCCCACACCATTTATGAGAACAGACTGGTGCTAGAGATTGCAAGACGCATATAACCTACTTTATTTTCTCATTTCACTTTCAAAATCATGCCTCACAGCAGTTGAAGAGACAGACCAAAAATGAGAATAAAGTCTCTCTGACTCCAAAGTCCTTGTGGCTGCTGAATTCCTGGGCACTATTAGCATATCCACTTTGGGCAGTTCATTGGGGCAGTATCTTTAGGAGGACAAACTCCCCTCTGCTTGGACACCCTTGGAAGCCCCATCTACTTGACTAGCCATGAGTCTTCACCTTTAACTCAGGCTGGGTTTCTTTTCTGGAAAGCCTTTATAGAATCTCCCATCCAGCGGTGTGTCCCTTTCTTGCTCTTCTGTCACACTGGCTGGCATTACTGCTAATGAAGTACCAATCACATTGAATTTGATCATCTTTGTTGTTTTTCCCATGAGATTGTTAGGTCATTGAGATCAGGGACCAGTTCTTTTTTCATTTATATGCCTATAAAACACAGAGTGGCTGGAATGCACTAGGGCTTAGTAAATATTTCCTAACTGAAAGATTGAAAAATAAGGATGACTTTGTCTATAACTAAAAAAGATCAGGTGGAGGGGAGGATAAAAGAAGATTAAGTACAGAATATCCTTTATCCCTCAATGTTTCAGGAACGTTCAATACTCAGGAAACCTAGTATGTTTTCTACCCAGATAGGCTAAAGTGATGTCGTGAAAATCCCACTGTTATCACCCACGTGAACACCATCTCATTGCAGTTAATGGAAATAAATGTACCATTCAGTACTTTAAATCATGAAGCAACATAACTGCCTTCTATTTGCAGTGACCTTCTGGTGCCCTCATTATTTTCTCACTGCGGATGTCTGTGCCTAATCTTGTTGATTCAGCACAAGGGGGTGCAGCATCCAAAAGGCATAGGTGAGGTGCAGAGAGGTGGGGGAGGGGAACAGGAATCTGGAGTCTCTTGAGGAGCAGAAAAGGACCATCCATGATTACCTGACTCTTACCTGTGACCCTCCTTCCGAGCTCTTAGCACATTGCTTTGCAAGTGCTTTACAAGTGTCCAGGATAGACCACGAGCATCTCGAGGGCTGGTATCATATTTAACTCATGTCTGGATCCTCAGTGCCAGGTATGGGATGTTGGACATAGGAGGTATTAAGTAAGTGACATAAACGGCAAATGATTGAGCAAATAAATGATTAAAAGGACTTGATTTTTTTCCAGCCTTTACCACTGATCCAGAATAATTGGCTGAAAGGGTGGACGAGGGAGTTAGGATTTGGTGAAGACGACCATGAGAACACTCCAAACAAACAGAACACCTTCTGTTCTTCTCCCAGTGTTCTCCCTTTTCTCCCCATTCTTCCATTTCTCTCCGATAGTGCACGTTCCCTTTGCCGTTGACATCCCTCGCTGTTAAATCTGATGCTATAAGCACTGCAGCAGTTTGGTTCGTTACATTCTCAAATGTCTAGCACAATGGTTGGCACATAGCTGTAGCTCATGAGTATTTTTAAATAAAGTTGAAATCTCTTTCTCTGGGCTTTTACTCCTCCTCTCACAGTCAGGCACCTTCCTTGCTTCCGCTTTTAATGCTGAATACACACTCTACGCTGCTTTGTTGTCAAGCTTGGAGTCAGAAGTTTCAGGTTCAAGGCTGAGATCTGCCAATTGCTAAGGGCAAAGTTTTATTTTTCCCTAATTCAGCTTTGATTTTTTCAAGCTTTTAATGAAACTTGATAATATCAATGGTGAGCAAGCTATTTTCTTCTAATGCTAATGCAAGAAATAAAAAAAAGTTTAAGTGCCAGTTATTTAAAAAAATTTGAAGTGAAAATAACTTTTTAAGTTCTATGTGAAAAATTGTATTCTTATAACCTATATTGCCTCCTTTTTAAATAGAAGATTTTCAACAAGATACTTGAAAGTCTTCTAAACCACTAAAATCATTTTTTGGCATGCTTGAGAAATGGCAAGGCAGAGACAAGTTTCTAATATTCCATCCTGAAATTGTGAAGTAATTTAGCATTCATGCTTGTTCACATGCATTATCTCTATTCACTAGTGAAAAATTCTGCAGTGCGGGTGTAATTGATGGGGAGACTCAGAGAAGTAAAGCGATGTTCTCCAAGTCATCCAGCAAGTTTGCCACAGAGCTGAAACTCCAAGTAGTTAATTCCAGTTAATGCAATGTTTACTAACTATATTAATGAAGGCAGACCCAGCAGTTGTAATAAATAAACCTCTAAATCTTAATGCTTACCACTATACAAATTGTTTTTTCTTGCTAATCTAAGAGCCTGATGTGCATGCGTGTTATTGAGTCTCTTCTGTGTGCTGTGAATCAGGGAGGCAGGCTCTTGATTCTGCAATCTTAAACACGTGGCTCTCCTAGGTTAGCTGGGAGTCATTCCATTACATTCAGCTGGAAAGGGAGAAGTATATAGAAGGTTGCATGAGGAACATTTTCATGGAACAGGTCTGGAAATGACGCACTCACACATGTCATTGGTTATCAGTCAGTCACATGACTGTTCCTAACCCCCAGTGGGCTGGGACATATACTCTACTGGGTGCCCAGTAAGGTAAAGGGCATGGAAATCTGCCACATTGCTATTGTGAGCACCTTGAGGACTGGGGCCAGGTCTTATTCTTTCCTTGATGCACATTGTTTTTGCATATGAATGATGTGTGTCTTGAACCTTGTCTCCTTCCTCTGTGTGTATGGATACAGTGGGGCTTGCCATGTTGAACATAACTTTGCTCCTCTAGACACAGCTGATTGGTGCAGGGTAGGCAACACTCCAAGCTGAAATTGTTCATAGATGAATTCTCT
This sequence comes from Cheirogaleus medius, assembly GCA_008086735.1. NCBI lineage: Eukaryota > Metazoa > Chordata > Mammalia > Primates > Cheirogaleidae > Cheirogaleus > Cheirogaleus medius. The sequence goes on along the minus strand of VBSM01000529.1, from coordinate 43,289,979 downwards.
GGGATTTTTCAAGCTATAACTGAGGAAATAAACTTAGTTCTCTGGAGGTAGAATCTGAAATATCAAGCTTGGGGGCTGTTGGTGGCTCCCACTTTGTGCAGAAGGCAGTCTGTAGGGATAGGCAGGGAAACGAGCAGAGAAGTGCAGAAAAGGGATGGGCCAAGTCTTTACGGTTCATGATCCAGATTCCAATTGCTCCAAGGCCCAACTACAGCCACTCCTTCCTGAAGTTTGTTCAACACTATCTTAATCTATACAGGCTGCTATACCAAAATTATCTCAGACTATGAGGCTTATAAACCACAGAAATTTATTTCTTGCTGTTGTGGAGGCTGGGAATTCTAACATCAAGGTACTGGCAGATTCCGGGTCTGGTGAGGCTCCACTTTCTGGTTCATAGATGTGCCTTTATGTGGTAGAAGGGGAGTTGCCTTTTCTAGGTGCACTAATCCCATTCATAAGGGCTCTGCCCTTATGACCTAATCACCTCTCAAAGGCTCTACCTCCCTTATGCCATCACCTTGGGGGTTATGATTTCAGCTATGAATTTTGAGGAGTGACATAAATATTCCAGTCATAGCAAACACTTCCACCTATGTGAAATAACCCAGTATCCTTCCAGTAAGTTCTCCCTTTGCCCGACCTGGTCAGAGTTGGGTGTATGTCTAAAGCAATCACAAGAGACCCAGTTGTGCAATTCAACAGTGCAGAGTGACCAGAGCTGGACTCTGCTGCTCTCAAGAAAGGCTTTCTCACAGGACCTGTGTCTCACTCTGGTGGGTTATTGAGAACTCATTCTCCACCCTGCAGGCCTTCCCAGCCCCAGTGGTGAAGGCCACAGTTGCTCCCACGGGAGGATATTGTGCCCGAGGATCCCTAAAAACTTATTTGTGGTGGCATGCTTGGCTTTTCCTTTCTGTTTCGTCTGCCTTAGCTAACCTGAGTGATTGTGTTTCAGCCAAGATTGAAGGTCTTGTCTGGGGCTAGGGGAGTCCATGAGGTTCAGAGTTCACTCACATTCCCACCAGGTGATCTGTGAGGTCTTGTCCCACTCTGAGCCTTGTACTAGTGTTACACGTGAGCTGAGGGTGGAAAACTTATTTCGGAAGTGCCTCGTCTTTTACAAAGCTACTCCCAGATACATTTCTCTCTAGGCCTAAAAAGGGATAAATGACTCCATCACACGTAAGCCCAGTAGCCTAATGACCTTTAGGATTTCTGTTTTCTCATTTGTAAAATTAGTTATTAGTGAAGCTTACCTTACATTACTGTATGTGAAACTCCCAGAACAGTGACAGGAACTTGCTAAGGGTTAGTTTGTCCCTCATATCATCTTGCACACTTACCTCTATATCAGGGCTCTGAGCAGTGGAGGGGCTTAAGACACAAGGGATCTAGTGGTTTTGTCCAAATATCTCAGGAACCACCACCTCATCACTTAACTTGCTCCACTTGGCCCCCTTCCTTCATCCTCTGTTTCTTCTCTGCATTGCATTCATTGTCCTTGTTTTCTCCCACAGACCCCCTCCCCCCTCCCCCGTGCCTCTCTCCACCTCCTGCCGGCCCCAGCTGCTGGTATGCCTGTCTGTTCTGATGCTATTGATTTTGCTCTATAAAAGATTGCTCAATTCATTTTCTCCACTGCAGCCCAGTGCCAGACCTCAGGGTAGGCCCCACAATGACCGAGTTGATTATGTGTACCACTTCCCCTGAAGGACTGTAACTACATTCCCTCTCCATTCCCAGACAGGATAAGACAGTGAAGGTGAATGTGATTCATAGACTCTAAAGAGCTAAACAGAGAGCAGTGGACCCTGTCTTCTCATCTCCATATTTACAAGGCCTAGCACAAGGCCTGCACTGAGTCCATCTTAATAATGTTTGCTGAAATTAAATGAATATCTTTTCTTAGCTTCACAGCATTCTGGGCTCACAATAGAATCTTCATTGGTGTCTGATTGCCTATAGCTGTGGTTTGCAACCCTGGGTGCACATTACCATCATCTGGGGAGATTTAAAAAATACCCATGGCTGCGTCTTGCCCCAGACCAGTTATACTCAGCCCCTGAACATTGGGGCCCTGTAAGAGCTTGGCAGGTGACTCTGATATGTGGCCACATTGGCCTGCAGAGTAAGACAAGTTCCCTAGCCTGGCCCACAAGGTCCTCCGGGTCTCAGCTCCTGCCCTGTCCAGCCTCCTCTCCAACCCCCTTATTACACACACTCCAGCCATTATGACATTCTCCCTCTCCCCCTGAGCACCACTATTCCTCTGCCCATGTTGTTTCCTCTTCAGGGATTTCCCTTTCCTAAATTCTCCTCCTGGCAAGCTTCTACTCATCCTTTAAGACCCAGGTCAAACACATCATCCTCTGAGAAGATTTTTCTAGTCTTCTTAAGTCTCTGTTGCTCCAGATTTTCACCTCTGCTTGCATTCTTTTTTCTGAATGGGTTTTGCCTGCTATCTCCAACTTCTGGATTTAGTTCTTACAACTCTGATTGTCCCCTCTGTCTGACAGTTCAGGTGGATTTTTTACTTGGCTTTGTACTCCAGCTTTGTCCTTGGACACAAATGTTTGGGGCCTTCTTTGGCTAAAAGCTCTGATGCCCACTAGCTAACCCCATTCTCCCATCCTTTCTGGGATTACAGAGCCCCTGCCTGGGTGCAGTGGCTGGGACTCAACTTCCCTAGGGGAGGCATCTGGATACGAATTGCATTGGGTAATAGTGGCTCATAGTTATTGAGTGTTCACTATGTGTCCTGTTCAAGTGCTTCACTGCATTATCTCACATAATCCTTTACTGATGAGTCACTGGGACTTAGAGACCTTAAATACATTATCCAAAGCCAAGCAGGTAGTGAGAGGCAAAGCTGGGATTTTCACTGAGGCTAACAGTCTCCAAAGTCCACTTGTTTCACACGTGCCTGTGTAAGACTTTAATGGTCCTTTTCTGTGCATTTTGTTTTTAACTCTGTGATTATATTCTTAGTATAATTTATTGGTTGGCATGTCTCGTCTACCCCACTAAACTGTGACTTTCTCAAGGACAGGGAATGAGGTATTCAAGTGTATATTCCCAGCACTTAGCAAATTGCCTGGCACATAACAGAGGCTCAATAAATGCTTGTGGCCTGAATAAATATATGGCCACTATAGCCTTGAGCAAGACTGGTAGGGGAAAAAAGGCAGAACAATCTAGACTACAGTCTGATCAAAACAGCCACTCTCCCATGGCCCTGATGAGTGAGATCTCTGCTAAGCAGGGAAGGCAGATGGGTGGGGAGTAGGGGCAGCCGGCCGGAGGGTGCCTTTCCCTGGTTCTCTCAAAATCCAGCGTCTGTCCTGTCCTATCGCCCAGCAGCAAGAGAACATTTGTTCCCTGAAGGGCCGGCGCTGTGCCAGCAGCAGGCGGTGGCCTGTCCACTGGGAAGGAGGCAGGCAGCAGGCAGGAGCACTGATGTGTGCCTGAGACAAGATGCTGCAAGTCTGCTCGCGGCACGGCGGTGACAGCAGCTGTGCCAGGGCTGCCAGTCACCATTCCGTAACCATTAAAAACCAGTTGCTGTCGCTTTCATAATAATAAATTAAAATATCACTCTGAATTGTGCTGGTTTCAGAGAGCAAAAAGAAAAAAAAATACTCAAAAGCCAAAAACAAAACCAACCAATCAACAAACAAAAACACAAAAACCTACCAAACAGTTTTGGGCCATATGCCATCAGTTGGAGTGTCTAAAGAATTGATAGGTTTCTTGGTAATTACAGAAAAGCTTGTGGCTGCTTTTCAAGATGCAATTTTTCATTTTCTTTCAGAAAAAAAAAAATGAAACAAGAACCTTCAACCAACCAACCACGTACACATTTGGGAGCAAGAAGCTGGGAAGGAGAGTAGAGGTGATGCATTTCTGACTGCTTATTTGTTTGCTGGAAGAACTTCGGTGTTATTACTAAACCAAGGCACCAGAGTCTCCTCTTCACAACTGTCTGAAAACATGCAGGCTCTAGGTGGGTGCTTGCCAAGGTGACTTCAATGAACCCACGTGCTTTGGCTTTCTATGGCTGCTTTTTAATTCAATGGGCAGATGAAGTGGTTAGGAACCCCTGTCCTAACTACAGTGGGCAGGGCTGTGCCCTCCTGAAGATTTAAGGGGATTCAGAGTGTAGCTGTTTATGATCTCCTATAGCTTCCTGGTATGAATTTTGGCTTCTTGATCAACCAGCTCACACTTTTGCCATGTGTGGCCCCACTCCTGTCTCTCCCCACTCTGTCCCATTTGTTGACAAGAGTTTGTTTTGTCATTCTCCAAAGCATCACTGATGGAAGGCAGCTTTGTATATGTAATAGACTTTTACTAAAAACTTAGGAATGGCTACAGGGATTACAGCACAGTAACAGGAACCAACCCCAAATGGAAATTGGGTTACTAGACGTCTCAAAAACTGCCAGCCTCCCTGAGAGGGAAATCTTTACTTGCTGTGTTTACATTTAGGTCCTGCTTACAGACATGTTTTTTTAGACCATGACTGCAAAATTCCTATTATGTTATGTGCAAAACTTTTTTTTCATAAGTTCTTACCCACCTAGAACAACATGGGAGGCCTTACTGTATATAAACTTTTCACTTTTGTAAACAGTAAACAGTTTCTGAACTTTGTTCTAAAATAAATAGGAATCTAGCTATCAAACTAAGAGAGGAAACATGTTTGGATAAGTTCGATACATTATTACTATAAAATATTACTCCTACTATTGCTATTAAATTACTATTACTATAAACATAAAATAATTGAACAGTTTTGTGCCACCTTACCTTAGGGGGTGTGAGTGAGCCTGTGCTTTGACTCCTGGTCTGAGCAGTCTAGGGTGGGGAACAGGGCGGCACTGTGGCTGTCACAGAGGTGTCATATACAGTAACCTACTTGGAGTGATTACCTTAGAAGGGGGATGTGAGTATGGTATATATTCAGAGTTTCAGCCTGTTCTTTAGCAGAGTAGAGCTAGTCGTCGAGTTAAGAGAATGCCACTGATATCTGGCTGTATGCTAAGTAGTTTGCTTAATAAATGGATGGAGAAAAACTACTTAGGGGCATAAAGGCCCTCATCCACACCTGAAATCATCCCAAATATGTGAGATTATTTGTGAGGTTGTGAGGACTTGTTCCTGATGAATCAAAATAAGTTCTCCAAGGTAGTGGTAGTAGACAACATTGGTTTACATTCTCCATTTTGGAATCCTCTGTAGAGACTGGCAGAACACCTGGCACCTAGTGGGCACTTGACTTGCTAAATGAGGAAATGGAACAAATGGCATATCATGCCAAGGGCCCAGGCATATGTTGTTTTTCTCTCTTTCTCTCTCTCACACACACACACAAACACACACACATGTGTGCGCATGCACATACATGCTGTGTCTGTCTCTCAACTTGGTTAATTCCTACTTATTCTTATACATCCTAGCCCTTTGTAATCTATGTCATAATACTTGTTACATTCGCCCCTTGTACTCTATGTTCTCATCACATTTGCAATTGTATTGTTTAAGTTGTATTGTTTAAGTTGTATTGCTTAAATATGTAGTGTCATGCACATGTTTGTGATTATTTGTTCAACTTCTGTATTCTTCTCTCTATTTCAGGCTCCCTGAGGGGAGGCCACAGTCTGTGTTAACTGCTGTTTTTCTAGTACTTGGCCCAAGGCCTGGAACACAGCAGGCACTTATGGCAGAGACAGAATAGCTTTCACCAAACCCATTTCCTCTTCTTCATGGGCATGAGCCAGGCTACATTTCCTAGTCTCATTTGCTGCTAAGGATGGCCATTTGATAGAGTTCCAGCCAATGGAAGGTGAGTGGAAGTAACATGAGCCACTTCTCAGCCTTACCCTTTAAAATCTCCCATGTGGGATCTTCCATGTTATTTCTTCCTTGTGGGAAACAAGCACAGTGATTTTGGAAGCCACACATTGAAGGTGGGGAGCCATGAGATGGAAGGAACCTGGGCTCTTGAATCATCACATTGAATAAAGCCATCACCAATCAGGATTGCCTGTGGTGGACTACATTTAAAGGGGAAAGCTTATTGTATTTGAATTTGTTTTTTATAATGGCTGGCATCACCCCATACAGAGTACTGTATGAGTGTATGTGTATACCTATTAGATATATCCAAAGAAGCACGTATCTAGGATATAGATTGTGTCATTAGAAATGTTGAGGCCTGCCATATTACGCCAATTTTCAAGATACTAAAAGACAAATGATTCCATGAGTAAGAATGAGGTGGATTCCCAGCTATCTAACATTCCCTTGCATCCTTGAAATAAATTCTTTATACAGTAGTTGCCAGAAGTTTGTCCCCTTTGCACCCACAAAAATCTTCTCTTCTCTAAGACATCAAACTTACCCAGTGCTCTCTATTCCAAAATGATCCTCTGTTGCTTTCTGTGCCACTGAAAAATTAACATTTTGCCAGGCATTAATGATCTTTTGAAACCAAGTTGTACTGAGGAGTGAACTTCTGCTTTCTATTTTATTTTCACAAGGGAGGATATGCATTTTTAGGGAGAATGGCAAACACTGATCTCTAAATGCTGAAATTTCAGGAGTAGTTTAAAGTGAGGCAAAGATTATTAAGCTGTGACAGGCAGTTTACAGTCTAATCATCCTAAAGCGTTTGCAATACTCTACTCAGAATGGCAAAGGAGAATGATAGAGGGAGGCTGGGATATTGATAAAGACATAGAATGGCCTTGCCAGCCCCTGATATCAACTCCTGAACTTCTTTATTGAAGGAAAATGATTCCCTCCTGAAATAGATGCCGATGTTTTCCCATAACAATGTGCTGCCTCCAGATTCATGGGTGTTAGGAGCATAAGAAGAGAGACCAGGAATTTAGATGTTATGAGGCCAGGGGGACTGGAGAAATACATTGTTGTGGGTTAACCCTGACATAGCTATAAGAGATAAGGTGGTCTGGCAACTGAAAACAAGTCTGCTAATCAAGAACCTGACTTCTCAGAGGGGTGGAACCTGCTGATGACGTTGGATTTGATGGACCAGAACAAGGTGTGACATCCTTGTCTACATCCCCTGTTCCCCGGTCTAAGAACTAAAGACTCAGCCCATCCAATTTATCAGAACATTAAGGAACCATTTCTTGTCATGAATAATGAGGTCTGCATAAAGTGTGTGACTTCCAAACCCAAGTTTAGTTAAGTCTTAGGTGAGCATAGCACAACTTTCCTGCCCCCAGGAGTGCTGGGCTATCAACTTCCTGCCTCACTCTCACAACCTGTGATCTGCCTGATTTTGGTTCTCATGTACACTTAGATTTAGCACCTAACTCTGCATTTCAAGGTGGTTAGTTGGGAGCTGAGGTCATCAGATCCTGCAAATCTTGCTGTCCTCCCTTCATATGGAGCTAGATTCAGACAGACCTCCTTGATCATTAAATGAGACTCCTACCTGAAAATGATCCATCCCTTCCTGAAGCTCCCAAATGTGTTCTCCACCAGTGATGGAGACCCTTCTCCACACTGTTTACACGGCCCTTCGTGGCACCTCTCCTTCCACGTCTGGGTATGTCTTACTCATTTCCACATCCCCAGTGCTCAGCATGGAGCTTGGCACATAGAAGATGCTCAGTATGTATATGTTGACTACATAAATGACTTGGTAATTTGTTGAACTGGCTCCATCTGGAGAAAAAAACAACTCCTGCTGCTCTGATTAATTTTCCTACTCCTCATTGGTTCCATCTACGGCCACATAATCAAAGCCACCCAGGACTGGGCCAAAACATAGCTGAAAATCTTCCCTACTGAGGGGATGAGAGGTTGGGAAATGTCAAACACAACAAAATGCAGAAGGAAAGAAACAAGAACCTGCTATTATTTCAAAACATTTTGGGTAATAGATGTTTCTCCTAAAGGGAAACTGAGCTAGGAGAATTCTATGTTAGGAAGGTGAGATAAGTGTTTACATCAAAAAAAGATGGAAGAGAGAAAAATAGATTGCTTTAAATCCAACATTCTGACATATATTGATCATAATGTGAGCAATCAATCCTAATAATATTTCAATAGTTATTGTATCTATTATGATGACTACAACAATTACTACTGTCACTACCTCCTTTGCCACCACTATCATCACCATTTGTTGGACATCTGTTATCTGAGCATGAGCTTGATGGTTTTACCAATATTACCTCGTTTGATCCTCACTATAAACTTTTGGGGGAGAGAGAGAGAGAGGAGAGAGAGGAGAGAGAGAGAATGAATCATTATCTCCATTGTATGGATCAAACTAAAGGCTAGGAAGGTTAAATGTGGTGAAGACAATGCTGTGTGCTCACACATGACATTTCCTGAGCACACAGAGAGCCTATACTTCCCAGCCTCCTTTACAGTCAGATTGGGTCATGAAACTGAGTTCTGGCCTCTGGAATGTGGGCAGAAGCATTGTAAGCTACTTCCAAGCCTGGCTTTTAAAAACATCCTGCACAAGCCTTCACCTTTTTTTTTTTTTTGCCCTTTTGTGGTGACCTTGCGGCCTCTATCTAGCAAGGTGTCAGTGCAAAATGGAGGAGGACATCTGGACTGAGGAATCAGCAAAAGTGATTTTTTATAATCTTGAGCAACTGATATTTGGGGACTTTTCTTTTTCTGTAACTTAGCCTGGACTATGCTAACGAATCAATTTAAGAAACTTGCCTGTATCACAAAAATTGGTAGAGCTGCTGTGTAATCTTTAAAAATCATTTGGGGTTTATCAGATGTTCTGCCACACCTGGTTTGTGAACTGCTCTATATTTTCTTGGCCATGGTTTTTTGCTCGATGCTACTGACGGGCCTCTAGGAAGATGCCCTGACAACAGTGGCATTCTTAAAGGCTGAAGAGGGGATGTTTTGATCTTGCCTTCTGTGGCCACCTTTGTGATAGGGACCAAGAGAAATAGATTGCTCTGTGGCAGGAAACACTACAAAGTCCTGTTATCAGTGTGACCAATGCCATGGCTATTTGGCAGGGCCACAGAACACACACGTACATGCAAGGAGAGCCGCAGGCTCACCCCTGCAGTGTGACTCACACCTCAGGTGCTGCCAGGGATCTTGCTTCAGGTACTCAGGGATCCAGCTTCCCTGAGGTGGCCAAGGGTCTGGGCAGTATAAGTTGATGTGTTGAAGGAGTTGATGCTCCATGGATGGGCTCTACCAATGGGATAATTCTCCCTTTGCCTCCATACTCAGCTTGTATAAAGAGACAGCAGTTTCACAGGCTCTCTCCAAGGACACCCCATGGGACTGAGCTGGGACCAGCTTGGTGACACTTTCCCTTATATTTAGTTTCCTTCCTTCCCTGCCTCACTCCTTTCTCTTCCCTCCTCCTTCCCTGGGACTATATTCCCCAATACACTTCAGTATGAAAACTTTCACCTCAGGATCTGTTTTCTAGGGAACCTAGCCTGAGATATCAAGCCTCGTGTTACGCTGAGGGCTAAACTGGGATATCTGAATCGCCTGACAAAAAAATGAATATAGTTATAAGGATAATGGATTGAAAAATTTTTAATATTTACCTCTTTTTCTTCAAATTATGAGAGTAATGTACATGTATTATAGAAAATTCAGAACATACAGACTTTATTATTAATAAACTCTTCTCTCTCTTCCTCATTGCCTTTCCTCACACAACTACCCACAAATCCAAGTACTTGGCTCCTCTTAATGAGGGAAAGGTTGGATAAATTCATTCCCAGTCACTAGGGAATTTCTTCATTGCCTTTGTCATAGAGAAGTTTAGTCTTTTATGGAAATACTGAACCCCCAAAGCAGAACCGGAACTGACAGGAACTCGAGGCGGAAGAGACCTGCTAGTGGAGGAGATGGTTTTCGTGGCAGCCTCCAAGATGCCCCTCAAGCTGTGTTGTCATGCTAAAGGCCCACTCTGCCTGTGCTTCTGGCACCTTCTAGATGTTAGTGTACACGTGTGTACCTGTGAGTGTGTCTGGGCATTGGATTAGAGCGGTGAAAGGCAAACAGCAAGAGAGACAATAAGGCAATTTTGCTGAGTGTTCATTTCCGCATGACCCTCTCCCTTATTTTCCAGAAAGCTCCCACTGAGGCAGAATCACAGGGATTTTGAAAACAGCAAGTTGCTAGCATCAGGCCTTCTAACCCTGGCGGGCATCACAGCCACACTGAATGTCTCCTTTCAAAGCGTGCATGGGGGTCCTTTGACAGGGGAATTGGGTCAAAATGTGCTCACATTCTTAATTTTGCTAAGTGAAGCTTTTCATGACTACAGGGGTAGTCTTTGAGTGATATGGTTTGAACATGAATGGAGAGGTTTGGGGACGCTGCAGGCACCCAGCGCTTCACCTTTTTAAATCACATTAGTCATAGGTGGTGTGTGTGGTTACTGCCCAAAGTGGACTTGAAATGTCACTGGTAAGGAAAAGCAAATCAAGATCCTGTTTCTCTCTGGTGGCTCACTCTGAAAGCAGGGATAGGAGGCCTTCTGTGGAGAGAGGGTCGAGTCTGGGTTGTACTTGTAACAGCAGTGAACAGCAACACAAATCCATTTCTGATGTGTGGAGCTTGAATGTCTACTAAGATCGGATCAGATAAGTGGCAGGATTCCTAGACAGGGGAAGATTTCCCATAGCCCAGCCACCTTAGGCTCTAAAGTGATTGAAATGGACTCGTGGGAGCTGGTGGAGAGACGTGAAGGAGGGGCTGGAGAGTAACCAGGTGAGAGCTGGGTGGGTTGGCATCTGGGTTGGTGGGCTTAGCTCAAGGCCTCCAGACTTTGCACCTCATAATTTGACTTGTTTCCATCTTGCTCTTGTATTCAGAGACTTAAAGGTCTTTTATAGGGAAACCTCAAGATTGAGTGGCAGGAGGAGTTT
>VBSM01000529.1:43228505-43279053 GCA_008086735.1 Cheirogaleus medius | reverse complement strand
TGAGTTCTGCCCTTTGGGTGATAAGAGACAGAGTGTCGCACACATTACTCGAGGAAAAAGGTTTTCTTTAGGGACCCACTTGGATGGAAGCTGAGGAGTTGTTGGGAAATAAGACAGCTCTAACTACTCCTCTTTTCTCTCTCCTGGGCCTTGATAGCTCCCCTGCCAGGCATTCACTTTCTCCCTGAGCACATCTGCCCCAGCCTTCAGAAACTCCCCTGGATTTGTTTCTGTGCCCTCTATCTTTGGCTTGCCTATGGCTCATTGTGATTAGTCTGACACTGACTCTGCTGTTCCCAACATGAATTTAACTCATTTTTTTAGCATTCCTTATTTCCACTTTCCAAGAAAGGATGGCTGATTATCTACTTTTAGGTCCAGTCAGCTGTAGTGGAAGAGCAAAGTCAGGGAATATGGAGTGTGGTCATGCAGGCAGCAGAGCTGTGGGCTGGACAGTTTCATTTGGAAGAGGATATGGGTGAGAAGGAATAGTAACTGATACCTCCAGTGCAGTAGGAATGAGCATGAGCTGGTTTTGGACGAAGTGTGATCAGACCAGATTCATCTTTGGGTAACCAGCATACTCTGGGTATGGGGATGGCAGAAACAGCACGAGCAGGTAGAAGGGAAGGAGCCAGTATGTACCAATAACCATCTATGAGCCAGGCACTTATAGCGATGACTTGTAACAACTTTGTACTTAGATGGACCCACAGCATCTGCTTCTGTCGGAAAGTTATTTAAACTCACCAAGATTCAGTTTTCTTTGCAGTAAAATAATAACACCTTCCTCACTGTGGCTATTGGGATTTAATAAGAGAATACGTGCGAAAATATATGGTGTGTAGTAAGCACTCAAATGTTTCCTGGTGGAGCTGCATGGTGTGGATTAAGAACATACGTAGGCCCTGACATCAAGCTGAATTTAAATACTAGCCTCCCTACTCACTAGTTGGACAAACTGGAACAAGCTAGTTAAACCTTCTAGACCTCAGTTTTGTTGAGATTAATAGCAGTGAATGTCATAAAGCACATTCTCAATAAATGCTTATTATTATAGTTATAATAATTAATAATAATATAACTATAATAATTACAAATATTATAACTGGTTCATGTTGAAATAATTATGTGTAGGAGCCTATCAAGTAGAGAATGGGAGTAAGGGACTTCTTAGGTCATAGGAACATGGAGGTATAGAAAGTTCTGGAAAACAAAGAGGAGCCCAGTGAAGTAGAGCGAGCATATTGGGCAGATGCCAAGATTGGCAAGGGCATGCCATAGAGGGCTAGGGTACCAGCACTGACACAAAATGTCATGGATTGGGAAAATGCAGAACTGTGGTCCAGAGTCACCCTACAGAGGTCTGTCTTCCAATTTGACATTTTCAATCCATAATTCTCAGATCCGAGCACATAATTTCCCAAATAGAGCCCTCCATGGTTCCCATTCCCTACAGAATAAAGTCCAAACCCCTTAACATGGCATTCAGGGCCCTCATGGTCATTCCAGAACTCTATATGTGTATGTGGCACAGCTCTACTGCAAAATAAACCAGTATTTCCCCCTCTCATTCGTACTTTGTTTTTCCAGCTGTAGAGTCAAAGCCTCAGGAACGTGGAAAGGACTGATGGAGACCAGGTTATGTGCTCACACCTCAGCTGCCAGGCAGCTGGGAAAGCAAATACTTTCATGTTCATCTTAGAAACACTCGCGACGTAAATCACTTTTCCCACATTCAAATATGTTACCTTTCTAGGGATGTTTATATTTGAATGAAGCAGCAAGTTTCCATCACACGTTTTTGACCTCACAGATATTTTGACTCCTTCTGTTTCCGATTTGCTTTCATAAATGAACAAAAATACATCAAATTCACATGAAACATTACTGACAGAAATAATCAAAATAGCAGAAAATTGACAATGGCTATAATGTCACATGATTCAATGTGCTAGAGGTGAAAAAAATCAATCAAGTTGAAAAATGCAGAAATCAACTGGGGAATAATTGTTTTTGGAGAAATAACCCAATAAAACCAGCAAAGGCTAAAACTAGACATCATAAAAAATTTGATTGACAAAATATTGATGAGTGAATAAAATTATTTTGGCAAAATTTATAATTACAAAATTGAGTCAAGAAAATTGGGCTTTGTGGAAATAATGGCCCCCAAAGAAAACTTTCAAAGAGAGAAGCTATTCTCATTCAATTTGATGTGGAAAAAATCATCAGTGAATGAAAGCTCTATGATAAAATGTACATAGAAAACAGTGGATATTCATGAAAATCATTTTAGTAAGATAGAAATAAAGATGGAAAAGTATTACTAAGTGGAACTTTGGTCCAAGAATTAAAATGACTTAATTCTATCAGGGAAATAATTTTTTTCCTTAGGAAAAATTCACCAATATTGGTATAATTCTGGGGCAATGTTTGTATTTATGAACATTGACTTAAAACAATTTTAGGATCACTACATTTTGACCAAATTCATCAATTGTTGGCTAGAAATTATACCACTTATTTATTGGGCAATAGCACTATAGAACTACTTATTAGGAAAGCAACTTCTGGTTAAAGTCTTTTTCTGAACCCAAGATAATAGCAGGGATTTATCCATTTGTTCTGAGTAGATACTTAGATTCTGAGACCGAGCTGCAATGCAGTGTGCTTCTGCTAGGAGAGTGTTTCCACTGGGGTGGACAGCAATCTCACTCTGTATTACCTAGAAACATACAGAAAAGCCTACCTTCTTCAAAGGCACTTAGTGGTTAGCACCCAAATAATGACCAGACTGAGTTTCTTAGAGTGTCCCAACGAGTCTCCAGCTCTCTCACTCTCTTTTGTCATTCCTTCAAATGATTTTTCCTCTCTGTTGTTGGGAACATAAATAGGACTGAAAGATTCCTACAGTTTCCTACAGTTGACAATACAGTGCCATGCATATGATGTGGGGCCTTACGGCTTAGAAATAAGACAAATGGGGCCTCTCCTCAACACAACCTTACAGATGCCGCCTGCTGAGTTCCTTTTCTGCATCATTATCGGCATCGAAAAGCATTTACTATCATCTCTGTGTAAATGCTTCTTTGTGACACTGGGCACATGAAGGGAACAGATGTGGTGGGCCAACCTCCGGGGGTTTGCAATCCATGGCAGAAGGACAGACAGTTCAAACACAGATGAGCGCTCAGGCATAACCTGCAAGCCAGGACACAGGTATGACAGTCGGGACTGACACAGCACTGGCAGCGGGCTTCCTTCTACCTAAGGATGCTTCTTTTTACTGCAGGGTTCTCGCTAGGACTCCTTTAACAGCCAGCCTTCTTCCTGCATTTTTAACAGGATCTGTTTTACAAAAATGCTTTGAAAATAACTTGTGCAGGAACATATTGACTGCATACAGCTTGTGGTGTTGGTATAAGGAGATATGGCCAATACTGAACAGGCCAGTAAAGGAATGTGAACTTATATTTACGTTATAAACAATCTGAGGGGCTCCTTCCATTGTGCATAAATGTCAAAAAACCCGGTTCATTCTGTGTATAGAGAAACACTTGGCATGTGGTAGTTGGTCAACTAATGTTTATTAAATGAAAGAATGAATGAATTAAAAACAAAATATCTACCCTATTCATAGGTAAGAAATAAAACTCATTTATGTTTTCTATTTTTTCTTTCTTCTCCACCTTATTCTTCCCCTTCCTCCTCTTGCTATTCCTACCCCTCCTTTTTCTTCTTCCCCACTTTAACATTTATCATTTTTAAGTTTAGATTTATTTTGGTATATGGCATAAGGTTAGCCTTTACATATTTTCCCCAGAGTATTAGTAAGTTCCCTAATGCCACTTATTAAATAATTCCTCCTTTGACCACTGATTTAAACTTCTTCAGGACAGCGACTCTAGCTTACTAATCTTTGTATCTCTAGTGCCAGCTGCCAATCCTAGAGATATTTTTGTGTATATGATATATGATGTAATTCGGGTTTTTGGGGGTACATGATGCATTTCTGTTATTGGGCATATGGCATATTTGTGTTGCCACACTAGCACCTGTTATGGGTGAATTGTGTTCTCCCACTCCCAAATTCATATGTTGAAGTCCTAAACTCCCGTACTTCAGAATGTGACTATATTTGGAGATAGAGCCTTTAAACAGGTAATTATGTTAAAATGATGTTATTAGATTGGGTCCTAAGCCAATATAACTTGTCTGCTTATGAGAAGTGGAAGTTTAGACACAGACATACGGAGGGAAGACTATGTGAAGACACAGGGAGAAGATAGCCACTACAAGTCAAGGAGAGAGGGCTTAGAAAAACCAACACTGCTGACACCTTGATCTTGGACTTCCAGCCTCCAGAACTGTGAGAAAATAAATTTCTGTTGTTTAAGCCACCCAGTCTGTGGTACTTTGTTATGGCAGCCCTAATAAACTAATAAAGCATCTATAAAAGTAACATATTCTTAAATTTGGGTCTATTTATGGCTCTCTATTTTATTAGTTTGAACTGACTATACTTTCAACCAAATTGTTGTATTATTTCAAATATGTAACATGCATAGAAAAAATGAAGGAAGTGTAGAAAAATGTTAAGATTATTTCTTCTATGTGAGATTTTATGTTATGGTACTTTTTCTTTGTATTTTTTAATGTTTTCCAAATTTTCTATAATGAGCATGAGTTACTCTTCAAATAAGGAAAGAAGCTATATGAAAATTATATAAAGGTGCTAGTGTGTGTATAAGGTGGTGGCCTAAGAAGTGAAAAGGCTGAGATTTGAGTGTGGATGGGTTTTGCAGCTTCTGAGGCTCCTTATACATTTTGGAATTGCCATAGCTGGGCTTATTCTGAAAAAAAAAATGCTTGTTTCTGAAAATGATGATTTGTTTGGATAATCCCCCTTCTCTCTTTTTTTTGGGGGGGGACTTTTTATTGCATAGTCACAATGGGAGGCATTGTTTGGATAGACCAGCGTCGTTCATACTTCTATTCTTGTCACTGACAGTATTATTTGCAACTGCTGGGTTTTTTTGTAAGCCTCTTCTAATTTCCACACTACCACTTATTGTATTTCATTAAAACTGGCTTAGAAATGCAAGGCATATAATTAGATTGAGAAATATGCTATCGATTTAGTTTTCCATTATGATGTTATCACATGCACAAAAAAGTCATTTGGTACAATTGTTATGATTAAAACTACAAAAGAGACCTATTACATCAGACTTAGTTTTCAGTGCCTGATGCAGTATAAAATATGAAAGAGAGGGGTTAATCTGTTTTTATTAGAGCTGCATGTCATGTATCCATAAATACCTATAGGCTAATAATTTCAATTGAATCTTTAGTAGATGAGAGTTTTTTTTTTTTCAAACAGTCACATTAAATAAAAGTCAATCAATAGTTAAGTACTCAATTTCTAAGGTGGCTGTGGATAATAATCCTTTTCCAGCTCTGTACTGTGTAAAAACTCATGCCTCAAATCTGCACAAGGTATCTTTCTATTGCAGGGAGGCCAGAGAGGGCAAAGAGTCAGACAGAAGTGGGGTCAAGTGACAGTTTCTCTCTAGGAGAAGGCGGGATCGCTATTAAGTATCTCTACTATGAGCCAGGCTTGGATAGACATTATTTTAGTCAGTTCCTACAAAGCTGTGAAGTTACTGTCCCAAGTTCATATAGCTATGAATTAGTAGGATCTTAGTCCCCTTCATCCCCAAAAGTTCATGCACCTTATGCAGTAACATTCTCTTTTCCTTTTGTTGAGTGATTTTGGATAAGTTACCTAATGTTTCTGAGACTTAGTTTTCTCATCTGATAAATAAGGATAATAATATCTCTTCCTAAGTTGGTTTTGATGATTAAATGAATTAATATCTGTGTAAAATTGAGCATTGTGCTTGCCACATAACAAGTACCAATAAATGCACTTATCCTTTCCCTACAATCCCTGGGGTATCCTGGGTGGGAGGAATGACACAGATTTTTCTCACCCCTGCATATTTATGTAAGGAAAAGACAGGTTAAAAAAAATCAAGATTACTGATATAGGAAGATTTTGTTTATTAGAATAATATGGGAAATAGCTATAAGATTATCTTATAGCTATGTTTCTTAAGTTGGTTTTAATTATCTATAAAAGTGGATTTCGGGCCTTGGGCTGGACATATTCTTATATATTATACTGTTTAATTTTTTCCAACAACTTTGTGGGGGACATAGTTGAAGAAACTGAGATCCAGAGAGGGTAAGATAATTGAAGCAGTGACTTGAAGGATGAGTACAATTTCCACAAGCAGAAATGAAGATGTGTACAGGATCCTACATAAAGTGATATTAGAATGTATTTGATCTTTCTAGTTGTTTCGAGTACAATAGTCAAAATGGTCTCGTAGAAAGGAAGTGGATTTTGAGCCAGGCAGATCTGGAATCAAAATTCAGCTCAGTGCTTGCATTCTGAGCAATTCTTGGCTGTATACTCAGAGCCCCAGATTTACCAATTATAAAATAAGGGATATTAATACCAAATTCTTACTTTATAGTTGCTCTAAGGATTTCATGAGGTAAGGTTTTAAAATGATTAATTTTAGTTATAGACTACCCTGTTTCAACAGACAACAATAAACCATTCTTATCAGGATTTCACAGGATTTTAGGAATGAACTATATTAATATGGGTAAACGATGAACACCCTTGGTTGCATGTGACACAACGCTTAACTGCAATGTCTAGAGGAGGGTTAGGTATGGCTGGACCCAGAGGCTCAAATCGGGTTAGTGGACTCTCACTGCTGAGGCTTCACTGCTTTGCTTGTTTCTGGTTGTCTCCATTTTCAAACAAGTTGACTTATACCCCTATTTCTTCAGCAGTATCAATGTAAGGATAGTACCTCTCTTCTAGTTAATTCGGAAAGTTTCCTAGGACATTCTCTGATAGACTCAGTTGGAGCCTGTGTCCATCTCTGGATCTACTGCGGAAGCTCGGGGGATGGAATACCCTGATTGGTCAGGCTTGAGTCACGGGCCCCTCCTGGCTCTAAGCGGAATCCACTTTACCACAATTCGTGGAGAGAGAGTTGGGAGGAGCGTATAGCAGATGTTGTCAGTCTTCTGCTCATATTTCCAAAGATCTCAACAACTTTTGCCCGTATCTTTTTGTCAGCGAGCCTTTATCAGCTCCCCAAACCTGCTTTGCCTGTACTCATGGAAAGCCAGACAATTTATCTTTCCCTAAAGGCAGCCCGTAAACTATGAACGGTGAGAGTGGGGTATAAATACTCCAGCTTTTTTCTTTTGATGGAGACATCTTTCTGAGGTATGTTCCTTTGGGAAGCTCTGTGCAAGTAGGTGTAGCTATTAAAGAGGGACCACAGTACTTTCTACAAATGTGTAAATTTATTTGTGTGCATTATTTTATTTATTTAACAACAGCGATAATCCAATTAATAAGGTTTCAGTTTACTGCACATAGTTGTTTTTAGAATTTTTGTTTGTCTTTCCTTCTTGAACTGTGAGCTTTTTGTTGTCAGGATTAGTGTCTGACTTGTCCCTGTGTCCTCAGTTGCTGGCACCGTGCAAGGACTCAGTGTCTATTGAATGAAGACATGCATGGACAATGGATGGATAGGTACAAGGTCAAATGCATATGATACAGGGCTTAAATGCCAGAACTGAGGAGCAAAACAGAGTAGGAGAAGAAGGGCTTGGGAAATGGCCATGTTCATAGGTGGGGGTGGGTTTTAGATGGTGAACTTGTCTCAGGCATTGGGAGAAATTCCAGTCAATACATTTAAGCACAAATAAAGAATATGTGGTTTGAGGCAATAGTCCTAAGCAAGTGGTGAGTAGGTTTCCTGAGTTAAGGGATCTGGGAGTTGTCTTTAGGTACTTCTGGCAGATACTCATGAATCTGCTGGGCTAGACATTTCCAGCCTACAAAGTTGCTGATTTAGTAAAAAGCCATGTATCTAAAATGTTTGGTTATCTAAGATTGAAGAGTAATCAGACTTTTCTGGCTAATGTCAGCACTTTTTTTTTTTCGAACATCAGATGCATAGATTTAAAATAATTATCCTCCTCATTCTGGCTGTTTCTCATCATAAGTCTTTGTAGGTGCCCTTTAGGCTCTGTTGTATTTTAGAACTTTATCTCTTTGTTTTCTCTCTCCACTCTACTATCTTCTCCCTATCCCCAATTGCCCCAACAATGTCATATTTGCTATGTGCCCTTCTAAACCATCTGCCACAGAAGAGGCTGTAGAGCATGTTGCGTAAGAATTCTATAAAAAAAGACATCTGCACTAGAGTGTTTATAGCGGCACAATTCACAATTGCAAAGATGTGGAAATAACCCAAGTGTCCATCAATACATGGGTGGATTAATAAAATATGGTATATGTATACCATGGGGTTCTACTCAGCCACAAAAAACAGTGGTGATCTAGCACCTCTTGTATTATCTTGGATAGAGCTGGATCCCATCCTAGTAAGTGAAGTATCACAAGAATGAAAAAACAAGCACCATATGTACTCACCATCAAATTGGTATTAACTGATAAAGGCTTATGGACACATTTAGTAGTAATATTCATCGGATATCGGGCAGATGAGAGTGGGGAGGAGGGGATGGGTATGTACACACCTAATGGGTGTGGTGCACACTGTCTGGGGGATGGACGTGCTTGAAGCTCTGACTTGGGTGGGGCAAAGGCAATATATGTAACCTAAACATTTGTACCCCTGTAATACACTGAGGAAAAAAAAAGAATGCAGCATAGAAGCCCAGGCCTAATTCCTTACTCTGCCAGTAAGTATTGTGTGACCTTAAGCGAGCTGTTTAGCCCCTCTCTGTGCCTCAGTATGCTAATCTGTATATGGTTATTTGATGAATTAAATAGATTGATATGTATATAGTATAAAATTGACTAATACTTGTCGTAGAGTGCTTGTATAACCTTGAAAATGTACATATTGCTTTTAAATAAATAGATTTATAAATCAGTATCATTCAGTTTACTTTTATCATTGAACACTGAATTTTTGAAATCTATGTCTTTTCCTATCTATAGCTAAGTTCATTATTTCTAATTGTTGCATAATATCCCATTCTATGTGAGGCCATTTATTCATTCCTCAATATAGGACACCTAGGTTGTCTTTAACTTCTTGCTATGACATGTAGTACTGCTATAAATATTGGTATCTGTGTTTTAAAATTTTTCTTAAAATGATGAAATTATTAATAAAGTTTTCTGCTAGGTTAAGAATCCTGGTGACCTTGGATCCTTGACCTTTATTATGCTTTCAGATTTGGTGACCAATATTTTATTTTAGATTTTTAAAATCTATTTTTAGATAAACATTTTAATTTAGAATAGTTTTATGTTACAGAAAATTTGCAAGGATAGTACAGAGAATTCCTATATGTACTCAATCTTCCCCATTGTCAATATCTTACATTAGTACTGTGCATTTGTCATAACTAATGAACCCGTATTAACATATCGTTATTAACTAAACTCCATACTTCATTTGCATTTCATTAGCTTTTTCTAATACCCTTTTACTGTTCGAGGATCCCATCCATAATACCTGATTATCTTTAGTTTTTATGTCTGTATGATCTCTTCTGGACTAAGACATGGCTTTACTTGTTTTGATGATCTTGATAATTTTGAGGAATACTGGTCAGGTATTTGTAGAATGTGCCACCAATTGTCTGGTGTTCTCTTATGGATAGACTAGGGTTATGTTTATTATTATTTTTTTTTTTTGAGGAAGACCACAGAAGTAAAGTGTCATCCTTACCACTTAATATCAAGGGTGTATGCTATCCTTGATATCACTGTTAAGTGCTGTCAGTGGCATTGCTCAGGATATTAGTCTTGCTCACCTGGCTTGGGTAGTATTTTCCAGGCTCCTGCACTGTAAACTTAATTTCTCCTCCCTCTTTTCCATACTGTATCCTTTGGAAGCAAGTCACTATGCATAGTCCACACTCAAGGGGTGAGGAGGTGATCTCCATGTCCTTGAGGGGCAGTATCTACATAAATTATTTGGAATTGATTTGTTTGGTAGATTTGTCTCTTCTTCCCTTATTTATTTAATCCTCATTTACATTGATATGTATTCATGGATTTTTATTTTATACTTTGTGTTATCATCCAATACTACTTTAATTATTTTGTTGCTCAAATTTTTCCAACTTTGACCATTGGGAGCTCTTTTAGCTGACTCTTGTGTCCTTTTCACATACCCTTGTCATCATCTGTGTGTGCAGACACATGTGCAGTATTTTCACTTTGTTACTTTCTGGTACTACAAATACTTCTGGTTTACCCTGTATATTCTCTGCTTCTGCCCTAGAATCAGGCGTTGTTCCAAGGATCCATACCTGCTTTTATTGGAGAATGATATTAGAAACCAAAATCTGAGTACTGAGTATGCCCATTGCTACTGGGGTATTATTGCTCTCAGGCTTTGCCCGTAGACACAGCTAAGAGATATATGTATGTATATTAAGCTGTGTATACATATATATCTATAATTATTTCATTTATATTAAGATGAACATGAGTTCATACTGATATTTCCAACTCTAATCTAATCCCCATGATTCATCATAGTCTCCAGCCCATGCTAATCTGTAAACTCACTCTCCAACAAGGAGAAACCTGAGTCCACCACCCAGCGTTCAGTTATTAATTTGTTTAATCCCACTATACACATACAATAGTTTCAGAATGGTTAACCCACACCTCTGTGAGAAGCACCTTGGCCAACTAGAGGTTAGTGCTTATCTCTTTTTTTCTCCTTTTTTCCTTTCCTTTTCTTTCTTTCTTTCTTTCTTTCTTTTTCTTTTTCTTTTTTTTACTTTGAACAGTTGTGTGAAAAAAGCAGCTACCAATGGGTAACATTTCTAGAACAACATTCTACAGAACACACAGAAAACACTGCATAATTTGACATCATGTTATAATATATTGATAACAATAGAGCAACAAATACCAAAGTGAAGATTCCCACACAACTTTGCTTGGCAATCACATTTTCACCACCTCTTAATGTTCTAAATGTACTATTGTGGGAAGAGGTTATTTCTTTAGCTATTTTCCAGTCATTTCCAAAATTACATAGATTAGCACTTTTCCTCCCTGCCTCCCTCCCTTCCTCCCTTTCTTCCTTTCTTCCCTCCTTCTTTCCTTCCTCTCTCTCATTCTTGCTTTCCTTTCTTTCACTCTTTTCAGTGGGGATATGCCATACAAAGTAGTATAGTTAGACACTTTTGTATCAGTCTGTATTCCATCTTGGGATTCTCCCAACATCTTGGTTAATTAAAAACAAAAATAAGGCTTACCTTTAGGCTGGTAAGATCTATCTATGGATTTATGCATAGTGGTATGAACTCACACTACAGTAACATATGGGAGAGTTTCACTGCCCTGAAAATTTCTATGTTTCACCTAGTCAGCTCTTCACCTTCACAAATCCCCAGTATACACGGATCTGTTTTGTTTTTGCATCTTTTTGCCTTTTTTTTTGAATGTTGTATACATAGAATCATGTAGTATGAAGCCTTATAGACTGGCTCCTTTCACTTAGCAACATGCAATGTTGCATCATTGATGTGTGGATTAATAACTTGTTCCTTTCTGTCACTGACTAATATTTCATTGTAGGGGCATGTCAGTTATTTATCCATTTACTTATTGAAGGATGTCATGGTTGCTTCTAGTTTTGGCAATTATGAATAAAGTTGCTATAAACATTTTTGTGCAAATTTTTGTGAGGACACTGCATACATTTTTAAAAGTGAAATTGGCTTATTTTCACACATTGTCATCTGATTTTGATATCAACTATAGACTAAATTAATAAAATGAATAAGGTATTTTTACCTTTTTATTTTTTAAAAAACAACTTAAGATTGGAATATTTATTTCTTAAAAATTTAGTAGAATTCATCTGAAAAACTGTCAATGCCTGTGAATTTTTAGGATAGGAGAATTTGGCTACCATTTCATTTTTAAAAATAATCATTGATCTATTCAAATTTTCTAATTTTTCATGTGATAGTTTTGGCATTTCATACTTTTCCAGAAACATACAAACTTTATATGGATTTCAGAAGTATGGTTGTTTCATAAAAATTTCTGTTATATCTATATTTATTCCTCCTTTTCTTTCATGTGTGTGTATGTATGTATGAATTTGATTCTTCTAAGTTTGTGCCCTTGCTAGAGATTTATCTATATTATTAATTTTTTAAAAAAAGGTTATGGTTTGCTATTTATCTGTTTTTTTCATTCTCACTTACTTATGCTCTTAGTTTTATTCTTTCTTTATTTTTATTTATATTTACTTTGGTATTCCTTTTTTAGCTTTTTAAAATCAAATGCTTAGTTCATTTGTTTTCAGTGTTTCTTATTTTTAAAAAAGTACTCATAGCTAAAATTTTCCTTTTACATACAGCTATAGTTGTATCTCACACATTTTGTTATGTGGCTCTTTTATTGTCTTTCAGATCTAAATTTTACTAATTTCTCTTCTGACTTAATTTTTACCTGCGTATTATTTAATAGTATTATTTCAATTATTAAACATATGAGATTTTAAAGTTATTCTTTTATAATTGTTTATGATATTATAGTATAGCAATTAGAGAACATAGTTTGCATAATGTAGCTTCTCTATTTTTGTTGATAATCCAATATTTGGCTGAAATCTATAAACTTTTCAAGCATGCTTGAAAAAAAGGTCATCTTTATTTAATCAGTGTAAAGATTTTTTTAAATATATTATTTTAATCATGTGGATCAAATGGTAATGTTTACATTTTTGTCTACTTAATTTCTCAGTGTCTGTGATAAAAACATTAAAATTTACTCCTGAAATTTTATTTTTTTCTGCTGTGTCATCATGTAAGTTGTTGCTTTTTAAGGTCTGAGAGTATGTTATTAGGTACATATATGTTCATGATTGATTATGTATTCCTGTTCTATCAGTTACATTATATATCTCTCTTTTTTTTTGTTTTGTCTATTTTGTCAAAGTTCTGTTTTCTCTCATATCAAATTTGATGCTCTAGCATTCTGTTTTTCAGTGTTTGCTTGGCATAAATTTTCCGTTTATTTTTAACCATTCTTTTTTTTTCAATTTAAATCTCTTATATTTAACATTGTTGGATTTTTATAAAACTCTCTGAAAACATCTGTCTTTGGAGTAAGCTGCCCTAGTTATTATAAATAGTATTAAGACTTATTTCTACAACATTATTTATGTTTATTGATTGACATATTTTCTTTTATTTCTTTCTCTTTCTTTTCTCCTTATGCTCCTCCTCCTCCTTTATTATAATCCCTTTTACTAAGATCATATTTCTTTTTACTGGTTCAAAAGTTGCTAATGTTCACCCATATATGTAAATGATAATTCAACTGGATATTCAAGTTGTTTTAAGCTCTTTTTCTTCAAAACAAAAATTTTATATTTTTCTTCTTATATTCAATATGGCTATTAATATTTGATGCTAATTTGATTCCTCTCCTATTTTGAGTGAATTCCTTTAACTCTATGGAATTATTATTTCAAAGAAGTTTTCTCTTTTAGAATTGGGTATTTTAAAAATTCTTTTTAATAAGCCATTAAAAAATCTATGCTGAACTTTATATAATTTTTCATCTAAGTGTCATTTATCTTTTTATTTTGAGAAATTATTAGTCACCACTCTTCATATACATTTTTTCTACTTTTATTTATCTACTTTGGACTAAAAAATATTGACAATTCTATGTATCTCTTCTGTATTTTTATTTATTGCTCTTATTTGAACTTTCTTAATACCTTCTGTGATAATTCTTTGACTGGATCTTTGGCTTACTAAATCTCTTTGGCTCCATATTCTATTATTCAGCCTATCCCTTGGGTTTTTATTATAGCAATAATGTTTTTATACTCAATAAATCCAAGTAACTATGTTTCATACTTTCTTATTGCTGATTTGTTCTATTATGCTCTCTGTACTATTTCTTCTTTTATGTGTATAAATATTTAATTATACTTTAAAAATTATTACTCTATTTGCTTCATTTATTCTACTGCTACTGCTGTACATTGATCAGTTTCTAGTATTTCTTTCCTTTTGATTATCTTTCTCGGTTATCTCATCATTTCCCCCTATGATCTAATTTTTTTGGGGACTCTGTTACTTTGGTCGCTCATGTATATAGTAAAAGAAGGTGGCTGACATCTGGGTCCCTGCTGATAATCTCCAAATAACCTGTTATGGGGGTAGTGGTGGGGAAAGAGTCCAGGGTGCTGTGATTCAAACTTAACTATTTCCTGTTAGCTGATCTCTCTTTCTTGCCTAGGAACCCTTACCCTTAGGGAATCTCCTAAGCATTGCTCTTATCTGAAGGTTATCACATTCTAGTTCAAGGGTGGGGTGTGGAAGGGATTGGAAGAAGTAATGAGAGGATCCTGGATCTGAGAAAGTGAAACAGAGGGAACATTCATAGGTCAGATTGATCACTGCTCGGGTAGCAATGGCAGCTGGACCACACTAGACCTGTGGTTTGCTTTTGGCTATAGCTATAGCCCAGCCTGATCTTCCATGCTCTCTTCGGAGTCTTTGAATATTGTTCGATCTATCTATCTATCTATCTATCTATCCATCCATCCACCCATTTATCTAGCTAAATTATTTGTTTAAGAGACCTAGAGTATTTATCCTTTGCTAGCTCCCATAAATCCCAGCTAGAATACTATGGGATTTAACCTTTTAAAAAAATGTAATAGCTTTAGATATTAACCAGAACATTCACTTCATGGGCTGGTCAGCTCAAAGAAGGTTTTTTTTTTTTTGCAATAAAATATTAAAATGTAATAATTTTTATGTTGTAAGAGAAGACAACTGGCTTTATGAGTCTATTGCTGGCAAATGAGTATTTGGAGTAAGATAAGAAAAACAAACTAGAAATGAGGTTTTAGGGATAAGTGTTACTATGAAAGCAGGTGTCGTATACCACCCCCTCCCTCTAGTGAGTACAATTACTTGGTTTCCAGTGGAGCCTCTGCTTCCAAAGTGAAAGGAGAAATGTGGAAGAAATTTCAAAGAGTTTAGCTGTTTATTTTATTTATTTATCTCTTGGTTGTCTTTCCTAATCACGGAGAAACCCCTGTCTGATTAATGAACAGTTTCTGGCTCGGTTTCAGAATCTGGCTGTAGTGCATTTGCTATTTGATATTTGAGATATGTACAACATGTTCACAGTGAATTCTCCAACTGAAAACAGTAGAGTTCAAATAAAGTCAATTAATTCACAGAGTGAATGGATTGAAGCCCAGAATCGCATGTCTTGTGGAGGCCTTTTTGATTTACTTGCCAAAAGATATCTGTTTATAAATGAAGTAAACATAACTATTTGGTACTTGTGGCAGTTACAACCTGATGTGATTTATTCCCCCCCCACCACCCATCATGGCTGATCTCAAATGAATGATGTTCCGAATGAACATTGTTCCTTCTATCCTCTCCCCCAATAATTTAATCCAGCTTTACCTATAGATCTTCTTCCCTTCCTCATTTTCTCTCTCATTCTCTTCCTTACTTCCACCTTCCCTACTTTTCCCTTCCCTGTTTCTTTTATTGCCTTCCATATTCCTCTTCCATTTCTCTTACTCTCCAGGCTTCCTTCATTATCTTATCCTCTTCCACTTCCCTTCCTTCTTTTCCTCCCTTCCCTTCTTCCCTCCCCTCTCTCCACACCTGCTCAGGTGGGAGCCCTGAACCTGCTCACCTGCAGACTGGTGTAACCAGTCTCTTCTGAGCACAGAGGAGCCTCATTCTCTTTGCACTTCTGTTCCCACAATCCACTCATATGGGATGACTCTGGGCAAGGGTGCTTACTGAGGCCCTGGCTCCTACCTAACTTGCCTGTATGCCTTGGCCCTGTACCTATAGCTATTTTTTGTCTGCATGTTTGATTGTTTTTTTGTGTGTTGGTTCCCTCCTTTTTGCTCCAGGTCCATGCTGTGTGTGAGCCCTGGCTTGACTTTCAGCATGCTTGGTTAGTGACTGGACATCTCTTTTTAGGCCTCGTTTTTGAGTTTGGATGCTGTTCCTGATACAAAAAAATAATGAACCAGGATCATATTCTTAAAGGTGTAGTAACTAGGGTTCTGAATAAGTCTTTACTTTGACTTCAAGTGTAACAACCTCCCTGGGGATTCCTGTAGCTACATCCCACCCGTGATGTTGCATGATGCTGATGCTTTCTTATCTACCATGGCCTGCTATACCTCTTGGGCACTTTATATTGAAATGTGGGATACTCTACTTAGGAACAACTGAACACAAGTGTCAGTTGCCTCGTTTGTCAGCACAGCCCATTTTCCTTCTTTACCCAATCGTCTGATTCGTATTCCTGCTAGCCATGCATATTTCTTCTTCCTTTAGTAGAAAAATGGGCAAGAATTTGAAGCTGGACAATAATTGACAATTTTTTTCTGGAAATATGGTTTTCTTTTGCATTTTTGGCCAATCTCTTATTTTTTCCTAACTTTTTATCCTTTTCTTTTTAGTGTTCCTTAAAAACATCTCATCTCTATTAACATTAGAGTTACTGAGACCATTACTGAGACCTTGGTACCCTCTTCTCACTCACACTCTTTCTCTCACTGGTTTTGTTAATTCCTACTGTTTCATAAATCATCTTAATGGTAATTTTGCCTAGGGATTTTCTCAAAACTTATCATTTTGTTTATTTTGTATGCTTAATGTTAATGAACCTGAGTTCCTAAATTGGTAAAATTAATATCTTCCTCTGAGTTTTTGTGAGTTTCCAATGACATAGTGTTTGTAAAATTTCCTTGTAAATCACAAAACATTAAATAATAATGGCTAACATTTACTAAGAAAAATCTGTATTTCAGGATCTGCTTTAACCACTTTATATGCCTGTGTCAGTGAATCATCATAGCTTCCT
This sequence comes from Cheirogaleus medius, assembly GCA_008086735.1. NCBI lineage: Eukaryota > Metazoa > Chordata > Mammalia > Primates > Cheirogaleidae > Cheirogaleus > Cheirogaleus medius. Next base: position 43,262,063 of record VBSM01000529.1, on the reverse strand, counting down.
ATTGGCAGAAATTACTATTGTCCCATTTTATAGATGAGGTAACTGATGCTGAAGAGCAATGTAATCACAGCACTAGTTTGCAGGATAAATAAACTGACTTTGTGTGATTCAGAAAAAAGGAATTTATTAAAAGAATTGTCAAGTTGATTCAAAAATTAGGTTCAGAGGCTACTCAATAAGAATATTACTCAAATCAACCCCAGAAAGCTGGTTCAGAGAAAAACTTTGCTGCGGCCACCATAGAACTAGTAATCATAGTGGACATTGGAGGCAAACATAAAAGTTGGAATGCTATCTTGCAGTGCTAACCTCTAGGGAGAGGATTCTCTATGGCACCTCTTCTTTGGGTTACAAGCTTTCAATTCAAAGCCCCTGGTGAATGCTGCTAATTAGCAGATTCAAGTGACCAAGCCCTGTCTGCTGCGGCAGGGGCAGAAGCAGCATCCGGCTGCTTCGGTTTCTATGCTGAGAACTAGGCTGGGCCCCACTCAGTATTTATAAGATGGAGAATACTCCAAACATAGGGGGAGGGATAGATAATAAGTAATTAAAAAGAGCATCAGATGCCCATCACAAGTAACTTGGCCAAAGTCACAATGGTTAGTAGTGTCCCGGGAGGGCTTGATAAGACTCAGGAGTTAACTGCTGAATCATGCTGCCTCACAGGCTAGAAATGGGAGCTAGTAGAAAAAAATATTTAAGCAAAACCATAGAATCCTAAAAATCCGTATGTTGGAAGGCTATGTAGAGGTGACTTTGATTGGAATTCCTTGTAGAATCCCTACCCCATCTGCTTCAGACACACTGTATTCCTCAATCTCCAATTTAGCTAATTCTATTCCTGCACACTGGTATTGTGCTACCTGACTTTTACCCCTGCTTCCTAATCTTGGCATCTGAGCTTCTGCCTTGGCATCTCTCTCCTAGATTTCTGAGTTTTGGCTCTGTGTTGCCTTTGGCTCATGTTACTGTTTCCTGGTAGATAACATTCTTTTTTGTTAGTATATGTGCTATTTATTTATTTATTTATTTACTTGTTGCAGTGTAGTATTCACAGGTCTGGCGAGGGGGTGAGGGGGTCTGGGTTCCCTGCTGCTTCTGTCCACTCTGTACTCTCAGTGATGGCTGGATACAGGCCCACCTATATGTGCTTTTTTTTAAAATTATTTTTTATATTTTTAGAGACAGGGTCTCACTTTGATGCCCAGGCTGGAGTGCAATGGTGCAATCATAGCTCACTGCAGCCTCAAATTCCTGGGCTCAAGCGAGCCTCCTGTTGCAACCTCCTGAGTAGCTGGAACTACAATCATGAGGCACTGTACCAGGCTTCACATGTGCTTTTTAAACAAACATATAGTCTCCTTTTACTTCCAGCCTCTTTCACATATATTATCTCATTTAGTCTTTCTAACAAATCTGTAAGAGAGGTATTATAATTGCCGTGTTGCAGAGAAAGACACTAAGGTTTTAGAGAGATTAAACAATTTTCCCAAATTGTCAAATCTTATAAATAGAAGATCTTGGATTTAAACTCAGCATCGTCTGAATTCTGAGTGTGTTCTTAGTCAAACATGTCATCTCCCTGTATCTTCTAGGGGCCTGATTTCACTGAGCATTGTTTATAGCTCATGAAGGTACATTAGGCTGAAAGTACTCCCCTTGGCCCTATTCCCTGCACCCATTCTTGGAAGTCATGTCTTAATCCCCTGTGTTCTAACACACTCTCATATCTGAATGTGAACATCTATTCATCATCTTCACTCTGGACAGTAACTGGTTAAATAGGTTCTTTTACAGAAGCTGAGTTTTACGTGTAAGGTATAGCTTTTGCATGTGTTAATAAAAGCTTCAATTCATCCATTCTCATGCTATTATTAATAGGTTAAATCAGAAAAATATACATCCAATACTTACTATGTCACAGATACAAGTGCTTATTTTAAACAATGTTTAATTTCTTTAGTCATATTATTTCCACTTTACATTTAAAAAAAAAAAACCAACCCTGAGGTTCAGAAACATGGTGACTTTGCCTAAGGTCACAGAGCTAGAAACTATAATAATATTGCTCCTTTTCTCTCAAAAAGATTTTTGGTAGCATATGGATTAAAATACAAAGGGTGAAGAAGCAGGAATATGTGCTAAGCTCAAAATTACTGAGAAGGTCACACTTAGGAACATAATACTTGCCTGAGAATGAGGCTTAACCAGAACAGAAGCAAATAACTACCACCATGCACTGCTAGGCTAAAAAGCACTGAGTAGCAAGTGATGTGTAAGAGATAGACCCTATATGAGGTGAAGTGTGAAGAGAAAATAAAAATATGAGGGTGAAGTAAACATTGAAAAACAAACCTTCTGTTAGACCAACTGGTACTTTAAAGCGAGCAGGATAAACAATACAAAACAATTCCCCACCCCAAAAGAAAACACCTTGGCATATCATATTCAAACTGATGAAAAACAAAGGAAAATGAGAAAATCTTGAAGCTAGAGAAAAGTAATTATGTTACATATGGAGAAACAAAAACAAAATAAGAATTACAGACTTTTTAGAAACCATGGAAGATAATGGAATGATATCTTTAAGTGCTGGGAGAAAACACAAGGGGAACTTTCACCACCAGCCATGATGGAGTAACTGAGAATAGATTTATCCTTCCACTGAAAATAATTAGGGAACCAGACAAAATACATAAAATAATATCCCCATATTAGATAACAGGTAATACAGGACAGTGATCTCTCAGAGAAGGTGGAAGAATGAGGTGAATTCTGTCATTGTCCTGGAGGAACTTTCTGTTCCAGTGCAGGGAGGGGGATCCCATGCAGAGCATGGCATTCTCACTGAGTTGGGGATACAGGACTCAGAGTGTGGGAAGGTAGAAGTAGCAGGAATTTGCTAGTCAAATTATGAGATAGTAGAGAACTGTGTATAGAAAAGCTCCAGAAATGTGCATACAGGTGCTGAAATTCTTGGCTGAATTCTAATTTATCCAGCCATAAAATGATATTCCACAAGGTCAAACAAAACCAAGTGGTATTAAGATGCAATTTAAACAATTCTGAGAGCTCACACCAGATTGGGAGATGTTTGAATGATGGTTGGACAGAGTAGAAAGACCTTGCCTAATACACAGAATGATCAGTAGTGACTGAGAACTCAGAAGGTTAATAGAGCAATAGTGACAGTAGAGGATACATTCATCATAACAATGTTTAAAAATGAGACTTGAAAGAATCAGGGTGATCTTCAATAACTTTATGATTGGCCAAAACAAACTTCAAATCTATAAAAAGTTAATACCAAAATCCAAACAGATAATAATCCAGAATCTAGTAAAAATATTCTAAATGTGAAGAAACAGAAAGTTTTGACTCAGAAGAAAAATTAGTCAATAGAAACAGAACCAGAAATGACAGACAATAACTTTAGGATAGCTCTTATTTTAAAATTATTAAATATTAAAAGTAAGCTCAAGGGCTTAAAAAACCAAACATGATGAGGGAATGGATGATACCCATAAGAAAAATAAAATGAAACTTCAAGAGGTGAAAAATATAAAATATAATAAAAAAATTGCTGGTTGGAATTAAAGAGCAGATTGAAAATGCAGAAGAAAAAGTCAGTGAACTTGAAAAACCCAAATGTAGCTACAGAGAGAAAAGAGCCTTAAAAAATGAACAGAGTTAGACCTCTGCTGCTTATTAAGATGTAATAATAGGAACTAGATTTACTCTCCCACCTGAAACAACCAAGAAAGAAAGGAACAAACAATAAAACCACAAAACAAAACAAAATAACTTTCAAGAAAGATGGAAAACAAATGAAATGAGGCCTATTATTGTTCCATCTTACTGCTTTGAGAGAATTTGCAGGCCATTGCACAGAAAGCAGGAATCCACACAGAGCCTATTGGACCTCTTTAGTTGAGGAGATGGAGCTGAGAGCCTAGGGATATCAAGGCATGTAGAGTTTGCAGGCTGTGGTATTGGAGAGGAGAAAGCTGTTTGCAGGTTGTAGTAACAGAGGAGAAAGCTGCACAGAGTGAACTCCAGAGATCTGTAGAAGATTATTCTTGAGTATTCGACAGACTAATCAGCTAATGCTGGTAGGGAATCAACCTGAGAATAGGGAAAAGAACACCTGGAAGGATAGAGGGAACAGTGCCTTGCACCCACCCAGGACTGGAGAAAATGACTATTTTTACCAGTCACTCTGGAAAATCTCATGATTCACTGGAATTTGGGAAGGGGGAACAGAGGAAATATAATTATATTTGATTATATTTAAAGATATAATCACCAAACTGTTCCAATTTGATGAATATTATAAGCATACAGAATCAAGAAGATCAATGGACCTCAGATGCAAAAAAAATGAAGAAAATTACGTCAAGAAATATTGTAATCAGATTGTTCAAAAACAGTGATAAAGAGACAAAGTTTATAACAGCACAATTCACAATTGCAAAGATGTGGAAACAACCCAAGTGCCCATCAGTACACGAGTGGAAGAATAAAATGTGGTATATGTATACCATGGAGTACTATTCAGCCTTAAAAAATGGTGAACTACCTACCTACCTATTGTATTATCCTGGATAGAGCTAGAGCTTATTCTTCTAGATGAAGTATCACAAGGAAAAACAAACACCGCATGTACTCACCATCAAAATAGTACTAATCAATCAACTCTAATGTTCACATATGGGAAGTAACATTCATAGGGTGTTGGGCAGGTGGGTGGAGGGAGGAGGAGATGGGTAAACTCACACCTAAGGGATGAAGTGTGTGCTCTCTGGGGGATGGGTACAGTTGTAGCTTTAACTTGGGTGGTTTAAAGGCAATTTATGTAACCAAAGCATTTGTAACCCCGTGATATTCTGAAATAAAAATAAATAAATTTAAAAAAGCAATCAGATAAAAGAGACATGTATAGAGGAACAAAGTTAAAGATGACAGTATATTGCTCATCAAAAACATTGTAAGTGAGAAGATAGTGGAACACCACCTTTAAAGTTTTGAAAGAAGCCATTTATCTGAAAAACTAGAGATTCAGCTTAATACTAATGAAAATATCATCAGCTTTTTAAAATAGAGAAATAAGTAATATGTGTCTAACATTTATATGAAAATTCACAGGGTCCTAGAATAGCCACAACAATTTTGAAATAGAATGAAATTGGAGGATTTACACTCCTTGTTTCAAGACTTATTATAAAGGTACAGTGATCTAGACAGTGTGATATTGGTGTAAGGAGAGCAAATACATCCATTAATGAAACAGAATGGAGATTCCAGAAATCAACCTACACTTTATGTCAATCAATTTTTAACAAAAGTTCTAAAGCAAACCATTGGAGAAATGATGGCTATTTCACAAAATATGCTGGGGACACTAGATGTCCACATTGAGGGAAAAATCCCCAACTTTGACTCTTACCTCATACAATACACAAAAATTAACTGAAGGTGGAGCATAAACCTAAGTGTAATGATTAAAAATTTAATACTTCCAGAAGAAAACATCGGAGAATTTTTTTTTGAAAATTTGAGGTAGGAAAATATTTCTTAACTAGGTACTCAAAAAGTTAAAAATCATTTAAAAAAGATAAATTAGACTTTATCAAAATTAAAAACTACTTATATTTTCTGGGACATGTCAAAATTAAAAACAAACACAAAAAGAATTATAAACTATTGCTCTTTGAAGACACTTAAGAAGATTAAAAGGGGAGCTAAAAAACTGGGAAATATTAATAATATATATTTCTGATAAAGGACTGGTATATAAAATATTAATATATAATGAATGCCTACAACTGAATAATAGGAAGCCAGACAACCCAACTAAAAATAGGCAAAAGATTTAAACATACACTTTGTCAAGCAAGATATATGAATAGCCAATAAGAATATGAAAAAATTGTTGACATAGTTAGTCACCAGGAAAATACAATTTAAAGCCAAAACATGATTCCACCATACTTCCATTAGAATGGCTGAAATTAAAAAGACTGCAAAATCAAGTATTGGTAAGAATTTGGAGCTAAATACCTTATGCATTGCTAGTGTTAATGTAAAAAGTCCCAATCACTTTGGAAAACAGTTTGACAGTTTCTTATAAAATTTAATATGGATTAAACATACAGCCCAGTATTTCTACTCCTAGAAATTTACCCAAAAGAAATAAAAAATGAAAACACATATCTACACACAGCTGTGTAAGGAAATGTTGATTGCAGCTATTTTGGTAATTGTCTTCAGCTAGAAACAACCCAAATACCCATCAATGGAAGATTGAATAAACAATTTTGTAATATATTCACACAATGGAACACTACTCAACAATTAAAAAGGATGAAATACTTTTAAATGCATGATATGAATGAATCTCAGAAACATTATTTTGAATGAAAGCAGCTAGATACAAAAGAACATATGCTGTATAATTCTATTTACACAAAACTCTAGAAAAGTCAAATGAATCTATAGTGGTAGAAAGCAGATCAGTGGTTGCCTAGGACAAAGGGTAGATGGGATTGACCACAAGGAGGTACGAGGATGTTTTTTGATGGATACATTATGTTCTATTTCTTCATTGTTATGAGGGTTATCTGGGTGTATACATTTGTCAAAACTCGTCAAATTGTACACTTAGAGGCATATTATTATATATAAATTATAACTCAGTAAAGTTGATTAGTAAAGATACAGTAAAGATATTTACTGGTAAATATCAAGGTAAAGATATTTAAAAATAATTTAGGACAGAATACATTTGAGTGAAGTAGGAGGAATTGATGTTTCTGGGTATCTGAGTTTAACAGATATAATACTTGTGCAATATATTTGGATTTTTTTGTAACTTAGTAAAAAAATTAAAGCATACTAGAATGCTCACTATAAAAGCAAATATATTCAGAAACTAAATTAAGACAAAATTTTAATAATTTGAGTTGTTAAAGAAGATTTAATAATATAAATGCCAAACCTATCAAATTTTGCAGCCAATATAAAATACAGGCCAATTTTTAGATGATCTTGAATGCCAGGACAGGGAATTTTGGACTTTAATTGCTGTCATGAGGTTCTATAAAATATATTTTGGGAGCAGGGAATATTAAATAATATTAGATAAATGAAAATACACCGCATGGTTTTCTGTAGAAGTGGTACCCATTGCTGATCAAGAAAATGACCAATCTTGCATAAGGTGAATGGGAGAGACCAATATAGATGTCTTTGTGATGTCACTCATAGGAGGTATTAAACACTGGAACCAGGACACAGGATGCAGGTGGTGGAATTGAAGTGGACTGGACACATTCTGAACCTACTGTTGAGATAGAATCTTCTAGAATAAAATGTCTTGTTGGCTGTTAATACACCATGGACTAGTCTTTTATTTGGCAGGCAAGAACCTAAATTTCTAGCTTCCCTTTCTTGCAAGATTCTCCCATTCTGTGCAGACGACCAAAGCAGGAATAAGGAATTACCCTTGGAGAGAAAATCTTGGAATTACTTTGACTTTCAGAATGAACACAGCGGTTTTTGCCCAACCATTGAAATTTGGCTTGGCAAAGTTTAACAATCACGTGAAGGATGCTTGGTGGGTATGCTTGGATAGTTCCTGGGATACAGGGTATCTCAGTCACAAGTCAGATGTTAAAGAACACACAGTTTAGTAGGAACAACAGCTTCCAGCCAAAGATGTACTGTCACATGTGCTAACCTCAGGAGCTCTGAGAGTACAGATTAAGTTCTCTAACTTGCACTGGTGGGAAAAAGTAAAATTAAAGAAGGCTTTCAAAAGTTTGTGCCTGAATGCTGCACGGGAGTCTGCCTGGTGATGAAAATGGGAAGGGTGCCTCATGGAAGTCATCTTTGCATAGGGAAGGATTATTCAGGACCCTGGAAGACAACTGTAGAAACAGATGATTGACACTATTAATTTTTTAGCCTCTGCAGTTCTCAACTTGAGTTCATGAGAACACCGGTGTTTTGAGAGGTGTTCATAGGTGTTGTGTTTTAAAAAGAAAACAGAATAAAACAACACCCAGACACAGATGGTGAACAAAATTGAACACAAGACTGAACGAATTAAATATGTTTTATTATAGGATTTCTCAGAGCATTTGATTTACTAATAAGAATCGTTACTAGTCAAGATGAATATAAATACAGTGTGCAGCATTTTTCAGACTTAACTGACCACAGAACACTCTTGTTTATTCTTTCTTCTTCTCTTTTTCTTTCTTCTTTCTTCTTTTTCTTCTTTTTTTTTGGTAGAACCCCTACAAAAATCTCAGCTGTGTGTTCTGGAAAAAGTTTAGGAAACATTATATCCTATATTTAGGAAACATTTCTTAACTTTTTTGTTGGCATCTGTCAAGGATATTGAAAAGATATGTTCATGTTCAACTTCTCCTGGTTCTCATTCAGACTCTTTCTCAAATGACCAAAATCTCACACTGAATTGATTTCAGACTTCCGACAGGAGGAGACCTGTCGTTTGCACACAGTATTGCAGTAGTCACACCATAGCCTGGATCTGATTAGTCTGTCCAGGGCCACCACCTCCCTCTGGCCTGGCCAGGGCCTTGGGGAATTCCAAGCAGACCATCAGTCCAAGGTCGAGTTCATCTCCTCAGAGCTCAGCCATGCCTGTGCTCAAAATCTCAGGAGTCTACCTATGGAATAGCCCTCCCCTTTCTCTGAAGAACCACAGAGCTCCATCAGAAAGGAATCTGGGTGCCTAGCACCTCAGAAAGGGCCTTGGCGTTTGTCCTCATCCAGTTCAAAGTTTTCCTCAAGAGGCAGAACAAACCTGAATGCTCACATTAGTCTTCATTTTTTGCCTAATAACCGAGGCTCTGGGCTGCTTGATTCTGAAGTCTGAGATTAGTACTAATAGCAGTAATGGATTCTATTCAGCAAAGGAACGAAAGCTTAGAGAGGTTAGATGATTTGTCCAAGATCTGAGAGGGGCGAATGGGCAGCAGACCAGATCAGGATGACCCCAAAGCCTGTGCTCTTAGTCTCCACCCTCTCCTGTATGTGGACACCAAGTCTACATGGCCAGCTGGTTTTGAGAGTAGCTTCCTCCCTGTTCCCATTTGAAAGCCTCACAGTGTGGTTCAGAATGTTTTCCTTTTTCTTTTATTTTCCCCCTTTTTACAAAGGATAATCTCTAAGAAATTCCCCTGAGGATACCTCGTATCATCCTCCATCTAAATTCTTCTAAGCGAAGTAAGATGTGCCCTCTAAATTTAATGTATGAGATTGATGTCCCCAAGTATATATTCTGAACGTTATAGCACTATCATGCATCCATCCTGCACGCATTCCCCCACAGTATCCTCTTACAATCCCTACATACTACTTCTTGGGTATTCCAAAATGTAACCAAAATAATTACTTTATTGGATAGATATTAGTAATTCCCACTTGATAAAAACCATGTCTGCCCAGCACCTTAGCATATTGTCATAACTTAGTTTATTATTATTGTGATAATGGTAATAATCTTTTCTGATGGTATGGATAAACGCATTCTTTATGTTCTTCTAGGTCAGAAAACTCTGCTATTAATCAGAGCTCTCTGAGGAGTTCACATCTATTTTTGATTTTCATGCCCTATCCTTAGGAAAAAAAGTGTACTTTTAATTTGATCATGAAGGTTACTGTTTGAATAGATTTTTTTTTGACTTCAGGCATTCTGGTTATTTAAATTGACTCAGACAGTATAAACCAGACTCCCTGACATTCTAGAGCCTTTAAGAGTTAATGGCTTCTGGCAAGCAGCCACTCAGGTCTCCACTTGGTCTTAACTAAGTCAGCTCCAGCACACGAGTTCTTTAGCAGTATGTGCATAGTCATAGGATTTCAATGAAGAATATTTTAATATAAGACCAGAATACCTATGGTTGTAACCTCCTCTTGAATAAACTTTCTATCACTTTTTTCTGAAATACCATAGTATTTTTATAGATCTTGGCCTTTTGCAATAATACAGGCTTGTATTTATTGAGTACATTCTTTATAATGGATAATTTGAATTTCTTTTTATTCTCTTAGCATGCCTATAAGGCAAGTATCATCAACTATGTTTTACAGATGAGGAAACTGTGGTTAGAACAGCAAGTGACTTACTTATTAACTGCTACTAGATGATATGGCTAAAATTTAAATTAGTATTTATCATGTAGACACAATAAAGATTTATTCTTAATATAAATTGAGCATTTATTATATTCTAATCACTGTTCTATTAGATTGAACTGCATAAAATTGCTGATCTTTCACTTATAAAATGGTGATTTAATATGGTTTAACCTAATATTTGTCTCATTTAATTTTAACAATAGCCTTGGATGCAACTGTTGTTAATGATTTTGCAGAAGAGGAAATTGGAGCTCAGCAAGGTTAAGTGATGTGCACAGGGTTTTATAGTCAGTAAGTGGTGCTTTTTCTCCACCTACTTTGAACCAGGCAATGCTTCTTCACCATGAAGTGGTGACTATGATGAAGTGATGTGACACTTTTATTGTCCCCAGTGGTGGTGATTCTGAATTTGTTATTTCACTCACTTCATTCAGTATTTTGAGTACATACTGTGTATGAGAATCATATGCGTTCAACCTTTGAAGGAATAGTAAGATGGGAAATCAAGATAGTTCATCTAGATTTGGGTTTTTAAAAAAGAAAACAAAGCCATCTGAAATAGTTGTTTTTTCCAGTGTCTATGTAGGTAGATCCTAAAGACTGTTTATAAAGTATTCAGAATTTGGTAATTACTAGAACAATGCGTAGCCTTTCAAAGTGTTGATTTCTAAAGAAACTATATTCTTTGGATAGTGTAGGTTCTGGTGAGTTTGTTAAATAGTCACTTTTATTGTACTCTTTGCCTGGGATACCCAACTCATAATCCCAAGATCTTCTAAGTCTTCCCTCAGTGGTCACTTTCTCCGAAAGGACCCTCCATTTTTTCCCAATTGTACACAAACTGTTCCTCATTTTGGCTCTCATTGCAACTCGTTCTCACTTTTCATATATCACCAGTCACCTCTTCTCCTCAATAATATTTATTTGCTTATCCATCCATCCATTCATCCATCCATCTCTCCTACTTTGCATTTATAAAGTTCTAGTCAGTTTAAGGGCCCTGAAGATACCAAGATGAAAAGACACAGTCCCCACCCTCAAAAGCATAGTAGGGGAAAAAAATAAGCAAACAGAACAATTTGATACAAGTATAGTTCTCTTTACTCCAGCTCTCAACATATTTGAAAAACACACTCCTATCATTGATGGTTGCTCATGAGGGCTGTGATTCTGGTGGATAGTAAAGACTGGTGGGGAAGGAAAAGGGAGAAAGAAAGGAAGAGATATGATCCCACCACCCCAGAATGGGGATGGGAAACACACGATGCAAGTCTCTACAGCCCAGTCCAGCCTCCTGAGCAGAGGATCAGCATGACAGATTATGCAGCATGCTATGGTCATAGAGAGGAGGTTCGTTCATCCCACCCTTGAAGCACCCAAGGGAGTGGTGTAGGGAATATTTCTGGGAAATGGTGTTTGAATTAAACCATGGAAATGAGTAGGAGTCTGCTACATGAGTAAGGGAAGGAAGAAAAGTAAGTAGACGGAGCAGGTAGCATTTGCATAGGTCAGAGCTAGAATGCTCTGTGTGTGTGTGTGTATGTGTGTGTGTGTCCATAAGAAGTCTGCCATGGCTACTTTAGAGGCCAAAATGGGAGGGGTGGCAAGAATTGATTGGTCAAGAGGAAGCAGTGAGATGATGGATTTTTTTTTTTTTTTTTTTGTAAAAGACACAGTTAGTGGTTTGGAGAATGAGGAATACATATCTTACATCCATCATTAGACTGTGATCTGCCTGAAGGTGGAGATTTTAACCCTGTCCATATCCCCATATGCCAGGCTCCCACAACATCGCTCCAGATGTGTTAGAATGGCACTGCATTGTAGCTACAGCCTGGATAGCACATCTCTTTTATTTGAGACCAGCCAGCTTGAGGGGAGTGGATCTCAGGATAATAGTGCCAGTTCTTGGGGGAGACGCAGGGGAGAGAGAGGCACTGGGATATAAGTGAGAGGGGTCTGTTTGAGAGAATAAAGGAAGCTTAAATCCATTATTACCACGGCACTGAAATACAGCATTCCTTCTCTGAATCGTATTCGTTCCTGTTTACTTTCTTCCTTGTGGCACCGAGCTGGGCTGCATTTGCTATTTAGGCATAATTACTATTTTATTATTATTTTTTTCACAGTTAAGTGGAGCATTTGAGCACAGCTGAATTGCTGGGAGCCTCAGTGGAAGAAATCTATTAGTGGTACGGCTTGAAACAATACACAAAAGACCGCCGCGTGTGGTCTGCCCTCCACGCTTTCAACTTCCTTATGTGGAACAATAAATCTCCGAGTCAGCTAGAACACAGAGACTCCCATCCAACGAGAGCCACATTTTTATCTTTTATTCATTGGCAGGAACATTAGCTGTAGGAGGTATTCAAATCACACTTTTATTTAAACAAACACAGCTGGATCGCAGCCTCTTAATATAGCAATTCTCTAATGAAAAATAACAACATAGTATTTATCTCTTTTCTTTTGTGTGACTCTCAATTTGCTAAAATTAGGCAGACTTCAATCCTATACAAAATTGGCATGTTTTCATGACCAGAGCTCATCGCAACTAACTACAAAATTATAATGGGGATGTAATTATAGGAGGGCATGTGAAATACACATCCTTTTGCTGCTGTAAGCTATATGGGGTTATACAATTATGTTGTAATAACATCATTTATCTTAAAGGAGTCAGACAGCTGACTTCATTTATTTAACTTGAGCACTCCAATTATGTGCTGTGTCAGTTTAACATAAATGTCTTGCCCAAAGAACATGGTGTAATAATAATGGTAATACCAATAATAATAATAGGATACATTTGTATAGGGCTATGCAGAGCACAAAGCGTTTTTACAATTGTGATCTTGCTGGATTCTCATAACAGTTCTTTAAGGCAGGCATCTATGCCTGCAATTACATATACCCCATTTTACTGATGAGAAAACTGAGATTCAGAGATGTGAACTGACATTGTCAAGACTGTACACTTAGTAGGTGGTGAGGTAAGAACTTTAAACTCAGGTTTCTTGACTTGTCATTTAGAGAACATTCTGGTACCAGAATTTTGATACCGGATTTTGGACAGAGTAACATGTTTGTTCTTATCTCTTATCCTCTTTTATCTTACGTAGGTCTTCTAAGGCAGGTGGAATAATCTGAGGTGGTAGGAATCACAGGTATTAATTCTATAATCCTGGGCAAATTAAATTACTAGACCCTAGATTTCTTATGAAAAATAGAGCTAATAGTAGACACCGAGCAGGATTGTGATAAGAATTAAGTGAAGTAGTGCTTGTGAAGTGCCTGAACATAGGTGCTTAGAAAATGAGTTTGTTCTCTTTCCCTGTAGGACAAGAAAAAAAATTCCCTTTTTGTCCTGTGTCAGGACAAAATTGCTGTGCCTTTTGCTTAACTGACTTGCCCAACTCTCCAAGCTGGCAAGTGCCAGGGCAGTGACTGAAATTCATGTCTTCCTATTTCAGATCCTCTTGTCAATATTTTTACTCACCTTGGAAGGTCTTCAAATGCTTGCTGTCATTTTCAGTTCTTTTGCAATTCTTTACCAAATTCATTTGCTTAAATACCCAAAGGTGGAATAACACGCTTGAACTAAACATCTTAGTGCTCTTTGCTTGAGAGGGTGAGACCACAGTGTAATGAAAAGAGCAGGATTTGGAGAGTCAGGAAGCCCGTGTGGAGCTCTGGTGGTAGCAGTTACTAAGCTGTGTGAATTTAGGCCAATGCTCTGACTTCTCTTAGCTCTAGTGAGCTCATCTATAAATGTCATTTCAATCTCAGCTTCCTGAGAGGAAGCCTGAAGTATATAATGTTTCTGAGATAGAAGAAAAAGCTTGTAAAATAATAGATTTAGTTTACCCCACGTTAGGCACTGTTAGTACATTGCTCAAAAGACACTGTCGCATTTAATCTTTATGAGAACTCCGTAGGATATTTTCCCTGTTTTACGGACGAGGAAATGGAGATTAAAATATTTTTCAAAGGGTTATAAAATTTATATTTGGGTGAGTCCCACTTAATGGTTTGGGGGAATTAATGTTCAAGTTTCTTAAATAATTAAGTAGTTAAATGGGGAAGGTGGGTAGGGTCTATTTGGATGCTTCCAATTCACAAAGGTTTGTTTATAAAATACAAAGTTTTATAAACTTTATAATTAGCACAGGTCCAAGAGGAACCATTAAAGATATAGTTTCCATAACATCAGTGTTTTTAACTGAGCCAGCAAGGATAAAATTTCATAGCTCAGGACATTTTTACTTAGTGAAGGCATTTCGAGTGTCTCACCTAATTCGGTTTCAGCCCAGGAGCCTGGGTATTTTACAAGTGGATTGGTGGAGGTTCCAAAAGCCAGAATGACTTAGCCAAGAAGAAATAAATGAGATGTGTCAATGTGCTCCTTTCATTCCTTTTCCCTCTCTCTCTTTCCCCCTACTTGTCCATTCATACATTTAATTTGCTAAAATCTATGTTAAAAAAAAAAGTCCTATACTTCCACTGCTTTCCAGGAGCTTGCCACGTCTTAGGGAGGAACATCCAAGAGAGAAACCATTATTGCGCAGTGAGATTACAGTAAGCCTGATGCTCTGATAGAGAGGAGGGCTAGGTTTAATGTTGGCGTAAAGGTGGGGGTTATCGATTTTGCTTAGAGGATGGAGTCAGGGAAGCTTCACAGAGGAGGAGTCCCTTGAGCAGAATATTTTTTTTCAGATGCTTTTAATTTTAAGTGATAGAAAACTTATATAAACAATTTCATCTCAGAGGGACTTTCATTGTGGAGATACTGGGGTGCTTCAAAGAAGCAACCCGGCTGGACTTAACGAAAAAATGGATCCATTTATTTAAACAGTAACATTAGATTTCTCTCCACCTCTTACCTCTGCTTCTATCTTGCCGCAGACTGGCTGCCTCTGTCTCTTGGTCACTTTGGCAGTAAGTACTGTTACTGACACTTCTAAAGGTTTACATTTTACAGCTTCAAACACTGAAAAGAGGCTGCTTCAATCAACTGTCCACTTTCCGAAGTTCTCAGGTCAAAATTTCTGGGGAAGGAATTGATTGATTCACTCCCAGACCAAACAGAGGTAGCTTAGAAATGGGCAGTGTCCACAGGAGCCTTATCAAAGGACTTGAAAAGTGGCAGTTCCTCAAAGAAGGGAGGAAAGATCAGACCCTTCTATAGAGGAGTGGTTCTTACAAGTATGGTCCATGGGCCCCTGAGCATCCCAAGGCCCTTTTAGGGGGTTCATGAGGTCAAAACTCTTTTCTTAATAACCCTAAGATACAATTTTCATTTTTATTACTGTGTTAGCATTTGTACTGATGGTGCAAAAGCAATGGTAGATAAAACTGTTGGTGTTGTAGCATTAATTAAATCGGTGGTACCAGACTGCATGGGGAGTCATTGTATTCTTCAGCACCTTGCACTCACAGCTAAAAATGCCAATTTTCTTTAAGTATGTTCTTGATTAAGCAATAAAAGATATTAATTTTATTGAATATCAACCCTGTGCAACACCTTTTTAATATCTGTGGCCCACAATAGTTGTGCAATAGAGGTACTTTGCTCATACTAAAGTACAGAAGCTACCTTGAAGAAAAGTAGTTGTGCAATTGTGCAAGTTGAACTAGCTGCTTTTTTTCATGGAACATCATTTCAATTTTGAAAAATAACATAGAAAGTAAATAACATAGGAAAACTATGGCTTTTTATAACTGGGTGTTAGGCAGATATATTCATGAATGAAGTAAGCCTGCTAATTCAAGGGAAACAACAGTGTTTGTAGTCAGTGAGAAAATTTGAGCCTTCAATTAAAAACCAGAACTTTGGAAATCTTGTATCCAACACTCTGAACTTGATGGCTTCCTAATATTTAAAGACAAATTTTTTTAAAATTTTTAATTATTATGGAGACATAATAGTTGTACACATTTATAGGGTACATGTTGTATTTTGATACATATACAAGGTGTAATGATCAAATCAGGGTAATTGGGGTATCCATTACCTCAGGCATTTATCATTTCATTGTGTTAGGAACTTTCTAATTCTACTCTTTGAGTTATTTTGAAATATACAATAAATTATTGTGACTATAGGTACCCTACTCTGTTACCAAACACTAGATCTTATTCTTTCTGTCTAACTATATTTTTATATCCGACTAACTGAAAGACTTTTCTGTTGAAAATTTTTTTAAAAATTTTTAATTTCTTTTTTTAGAGACAGGGTCTCACTCTGTTGCCCAGGCTGGGGTACAGTGGCACGATCATAGCTCACTGTAACCTGGAGCCCTTGAGTGTAAGTGATCCTCCTGCCTCGACCTCCTGAGTAGCTGGAGCTACAGGCGTGCACCACCACACCTGGCTAATTTTTTTTTTCCTTTTTTGGTAGAGACCAGGTCTTGGTATGTTGCCCATGCTGGTCTTGAACTTCTACCCTCAAGTGATTTTCCTGCCTTGAGGCCTCCAAAATTGCTGGGATAACAGGAGTGAGCCATGACACCTAGCCTTAAAGACTTTTCTAGTGAGATTTGTGGTGATAGTAAAAAGTGTGATTTTTTGATATTATAAAGTCAATTTATCAATATTTGGAAGATCTATATGGTTCAGCAAACTCATGTTTTTCAAATGACACATGCATAATGCTATAGAGATTATGCATGGATAAAAGATCCATTCAAGGTTAACCAATGGGTTTTAATGTAACAGAGAATGAAAGGTTCATTAGTATGGTTTCAGATTCCATATTGTAGCTAACATTTAAGAGGTTAGTTACTACTTGAGTTTTTGTGCAGATTCAAAGAATAACAGTCATAAAATCCTCTAAATTCTCTCCATATACTTCAACCAAACCAACATATAATATCAATACACATTAAATGTAGATGCAGATATCAAAATCTATCTTTTATTAAGCCAGACACTAGGGTCATTGGAAAAAAAATGAAAACAATGCCACTTTTCTCATTAATTTTTTTGAAAATATATTTGTTCATAAAATATTTTTTATATATTAGCATATATTATTCTCATTTGCAAATGAATTAATATGTAAATATTACAACTGTTTTCATTTTAAATTTCTAAATGATAAATGTTAATAAATATAACTGACAGAAATGAATGGTTTTGTGGTTGGCAAGAATATTTAAGAGTAGACCCTGATTCTGAGACTAAAACATTTGAGAACTGCTGCCCTAGGTATCTCCCACAGTCTTTCAATATGTACAAGGGCAAGCCAGTGGGTGAGAGATGGAAGAGTATTAGTGTAAAGACAGGAGGCATGAAGCAATGTGGCACATTCAGAAATTTAAGAAGAGATGCCAATGAAAAATGGAATAGAGGAGTAGATTATGGAGAGATAAGGTTGAAAAAGAAAAATTCACGGCCAGCTAATCTGAGCCTTAGAAAGGTTTTAAGTCAAGGAGTGATGTGATTGGATTTGAGTTTGGCAAAAGTACTTTATTGGCTCTGTGGAAGATGGGTAGACAATGGGGATGGGGTAAGAGTTATAAAGCTAGAGACAGGGAAACACATTAGGAAGCTATGGATTGACTAGCATAGAATAGGAGAAAATGAATTAAGACAATGGTGGTAGGGATGGAAAAGAAAAGGTGTATGTTATAGAGAATTTTAGGAAATAGAATAGAAAAAATGTTATCTTGATGGAGGGCACACAGAGTAAATTTCACAGTTGGAGACCTATAGGAGATAAGAGGTTATGCTAGATAATATCTCTAGGATTCTTTAATGTGGTTGGTCCCTTAATAATTATGGGGTCTCACTAGGGAGTGGTTTTGAGAAATGTAGCTAAATTAAGATGGAAATTTTGCAAATGACTAGCTTAAGAGCTCTATTACAGAGATATGTATATTTCCCAAACATTTGCTGGGACTACCCTCTGCCCTGGTGTGTGCTACATACTGGGGCTACAAAGATGAATAAGCTGTCGCTCCTGCTATTAATGGAGTACATGAGTCAATATGCAGAACACTGCTTGGCACAGAATAGGGCTGAATAAATGTAAGTTTTGGTTTTATAATAATAGTTTTTTATGGTTGTTCTTGTTATATCTGCCTTATTCATGGTTCCCAAGAAAACAGCATCTGAGACGAGACTAAGTGCTGACGCTTTACCTAGGAGGTGTAAAGCAGTTTCAAGAGAATCTGAAGCTGACCTGAGATGTCTTATCTGTTCACCTCCGGGGCCATCCAATCCACTCCTGTCTTTTTATTTCTGGCTCCCATACTACAGTATGGGCTCTCCCTCCAGTTTTTTTTGAGAATGTGGGTTCTCAGGTGTAATCACTGATATTATCCTCTTTCATCTGGTTGTTCACTCATGATCTCCTGGATGGCTTAAGACATGAAAGTTAGAGACACATGTCTCTGCTGCTGCTGCTGATTATCTCCATCCTCTATTACTCTAGATTTTCTTTACTGCTGGCCAGCATTTCAGCTAGTCCAGCTAGTTACCTGATTGGGTAGTACAACCTTCATTCCTCATGGGAATGAGCCATTAATTGCCCAACTCTGGTTTGTTGGTAGTTACTGTCATAGCCCATCATTGATTATTACTTGGCCTGGAAGTACTAAAAGAACCTCCAATGAATTACCCAAGTTTCACAGACACTCTTCCCTGCTTCCCTTATTACGTACTAACTTATTTCTTTGCCTACAGGTCCTCTGGAATGATGTGCCTAGTTACAGTGTTTCTTGTTTAGTAGAAATATTATTGAGTTCCCTGGTGGATGTGTTTCCTGTTCCCAAGAACAAAGCTATAGGGGCAGGAAGCACAATTCTTCAAGTGGATCCCTGGATGTCAGAGTAGCTGTACCTACTTGCACCTCTTGCTACAAGATAAAAGATGGCTTCCCCTTACTGATAATGTAACCAGTTATACAAGATGATTCCTATTTCCCATACATTTTTTGGGTTCTTATAAAACTCTGGAATAATTATACCTGGAAGAGCAAAGAGAAGACTATGTATTCAGGGCTTCCTTATATGGTTGTGCAGCTTGTATACTGGACAACTATAGGGGGAGTAGTCCCTATGCTATGCCATATGAATCTTGCTTCCCAGACTTGGACATTACATGACCCTCATGTATCTATGTGTTTGTCCTGCAAAGATCTCATAGCCAAGCCCAATTCTCTGATGAGCCAGGGTTGCAGCCCAAGACTTAGCTGGGAAAATGAGAACAGATGAGTTTTAAATACATTTTGAAATTAAAATTTTAAACTGTACTGTACACTTAGTAATGAAAAATGACTAGATATGATAAAATCTGCCTAAGACATTGCAAATAAAATGGAAAGGGTAATTTGTCAGAATGTAGTGATGGAGAAAACCGTCGGGCACTAGGACGTGGCCACTCACCGCCTCCCCGCCACCTCCCCGCTGCTCCGCATCCCTGAGAGCCGGTGCGCCGGGCGGCTGGAGGCTGTGGCGGGCAGGTACGCGCTGCTGGGGCTAGGGCCTCTAGTGCCAGTCCGGGCCCACGCTTGATGCTCCACCGCCTGCTCCCATCCTCCGGCCACGCTGCTCGCGTGATCCTGATTGGGTACTTTTTGAATCCCACTGTTGCTGATTGGATGTTAAAGCTTGTTGCTGATTGGATGTTATAGCTTGTTGCTGATTGGATATTAAAGCTTGTTGCTGATTGGACCCCTTTTGAGTCCTACCAAGGGTATAAAAGCTGGAGGAGAACAAGGAAGAAGGGGGTCAGAAGATCAGAAGTCGGCTGAGCCTGCTTACAGAATAAAGGCTGTTCTCCGACCCTCAGCTTGCCGCTCAGTTATTTCCCTGGTCAAGAGCTGTTACAAGAGCTGTTAACACTTGCAGAGAAGAGCTGTTACACTTGTTGTTAACACTTGCCGGGATAGTAGCTGAAGGTGTTAATGATGAAAAAGGTAAGATAAGTTTATGTTCTCACCATACCATATTGAGAATCCTCAATAATATGGTTATATAAAATTGAAAAGAAGGTATGTCTCCTGGCCCAGAGGAATCTCCATTCCACCTAAGAGAGATAGACAAGTAATAGTGAGCTAAGTGTGCTATTGCGGAGGAAGTTTCTGGCAGGTGAAAGAGGAAGTAGGGATTAGTCCTGACAGGGCAATAGAAGAGACTTCTTTGAAAAGATGACATTTTAAAGTAGCCTAAAATATGATAATTGGAACCCAAAGTCATGTCTGATTTTTGTTAATGGTAAAGAATATACTTGTGAAGAAGAATCCTTTTGGCATCCACCCTCCCCCCTGCCATGTGACTGTATTTGGAGATAGGGCCTGTGGGGAGGTGACAGAGTTTAAATAAGTTCATAAATGTTGGGCCCTAATATGATGGGGCTGGTGCACTTACAAGAAGAGGCAAAGACATTAGGACTCTTTTCTCTCTGTGCACACTCAGAAGAAAGGCCATGTGAGGTCAAAGAGGCTACCTACAAGCCAGGAAGAGAGCCCTTACCAAAAACTGAACCCTGTTGTATTTTGATCTGGGATTTCTAGCCTCTAGAACAGTGAAAAAATAAGTTTTTGTTATTTAAGCCACTGTCTGTGGACGGTTGGTTATGGCAGCCCTAATAGACTAAGGTAGTAGACTACCGTATCTAATCTGTTCTCTGGCTGTATTCAACTAATACCAGCCCATAATGATAATATTAATCCATAATTCCCCAACCATACAGAATAACTTACTTTTTGCCTTGCTTTTTATCTATCAAATCTCATTAGAGTCATTAGAGTCTCACAGCAGTCCAGTGAAAATAAGTTATTTTGTATTTATAAATGAAAAATACTGAAACTGAAAGAGATTTAGCCAGAAGCTCGGAGAGTTCATTGTTATTTCTACTCAAATCCAAACACAGTTTTAAAGCCAGAGCAAGGGACAGGAGCTCAGCAACCCTCAATCAGAACAGCTGCATCTCCCCTCTCCAGGAATATGTTGTGATTTTATAGGAAAAAATATGAAATAAGAATGTTTTTTAGAAGAGCAAAGCTTCCAGAGTTTTAACAACTCTTTGAAGTCTTAATACCATAAAGTTGTTTACTATTTGGGGAGGGGAGGAGTAGAAAGAAGCACGTATCATAGTGACCATGAAGAATAATCCTGGAATGTATTCGATCTATCTTCTATTCAAACTATTCTTTCCAAGAATGTGTTTTCCAAGTAATTATACTAGAACACCAATTAAGAGCCTTATCAGTTATGGTAATGCCTCAGGTGCAATTTGGAAAGTGCAATTATTAGAGTGTAACGGCGGCTTCAAAACCGTCAAGCAATCACACTCAGTCAGTTGTGTTGAAGTGAAAATAGCAGCAATTGGAATTTGGAACTACTACCTGGAAACTCTTGTTTGTGATGATGCCAGGGTCCAATTCCTACCCCAGAAATGAGAACTTTATTTCCAGAGGGCCCTCGCATCCTCCAGGTTACTGATCCTCTGAATCAACCCACATTCCATCTTCTCAGTCCTCATATCTCTCACCTGCTGAATCCCAGCAGGGTCCTCCAACATTCCACGAGACCACAATTCTGGGAAGACTTTCTGCTAATCCTCTCCTACTATGTTTCTTCAAACTGTATTTAGCATTAATTGTAATTGGGATTGGTTATTGATCACAAGGGAGCATACAGAGGAGCTGGCTAAGAGGCTCCACTCTTTAAAAAGGTCACTTGCTTGAATTTACAGAGGATATTTGTGAGTCTGGGCTGCTAGAGTCCAACAGTGGGTCTGGACTGCTTGTCCAGGAAACACAAGCTTGATGTGAGAGTACCAAGGCATGCATATTAGTATATTCCAGGAGAAAGTGAGTAGAGCTACAGACAGTAATGAGACCGTGTGCAATTCACAAAACACCTTCCCAGCTATTATCTAGGTTTCTTTTCCTCCTTCTTTCTCTCCTCCCTCTTTTTCTTCCCTCTTTTCCTTCCTTATCTCATTCTCTCCCTACTTCCTTTCTATCCTCCTTCCCTTCTTTCCTTTCCTATTTTCCCCCTTCCCTTCCCATTCCTTTCTTTTGCAAACATTTAAGGACTCCTGGGCACTGTGCCAAGAATAATGTGGATTCAGAGCCAACTTATTATTAGTTTCAAAGAGCTCAATGTTTGTGGGATTGACAAGTAAATAGGTGACTCTAATATAGGCTGAGAAGGGCTATGATGGAAGCACAAAATGTATGCTAAATAAGAAGCCCCTAACCCCAAGTGACCTGGGTGACAGGGTAAGGGTAGGATTAAGAAAGGTTTTCTGTAAAAAGGAGCCCCTGAGCTACTTTTGAAGAAGGAATTCAATTTAGATTAGTGACAAAGGGGTGGAAGAGCTTTCTAGGAAAAGATACCAACAATGACCACAGATAATGATCACCAATGACCAACAATGATGGCAGATACCTGTGTTTTCTTTTAGTGAAATAAAAATAGTTAGGGATGGCTAGGGTTGAGGGTGAGGGAGGTGGACAAAGGGGTCAAGTTGAAGAGGCAGGGAATGGGGAAGTGAAGTTCTGGTCAGATAGGCAATGGTCACATCATGATGGCTTGTGTGTGCCACACAAAGGAGTCCATATTTAATCCTGAAGATGATGGAGGAAGAGAAGAGTTGCAGTCTGGTTAAACTCTAATTAGATTGTTAAGTCCCTTGTCTGCCTTTAGGATTCAACCAAATGTTCAGAGTGTTGTTGCATTCTTAAATTTCATCTGACCTACATGCTGTTGTTACTTTGCAGAAAGTAGGAGAGCAGTTGCTGAGTCAGCACCAGAGGGAGGCCAGTGTGTAGGAACATGGATTATTCATGGGGCCTGTGCACTGTTCCAGGTGCAGCCGTGATTGCCGTGGACTGGGCCCATTTGTAATGCAAAGGCATGGCAAGGAAATCCATTTTCTCATTTTCAGAGCTGATTTTATCTCCACGCTCTTGCCCATGCTATGAATTTCGGCTGATAAAGTGAACAGGAGAGTAAGGTGGAATTTCTGATGACTGTTTGCAAAAGGAATTTTTAGGTTCCAATTTATGAACTACTTTATTTGGAAGGAAATGGTTCAGAGAGAATATATCTTGAGACCTTGTGTTATGAAACAATGAAGCATGAGTTTTGGAGTCGGATGAATCTGAATTTGAGTTCTGTGACCTTGAGCAAGCCAGTTAGCTTCTTCATACTACAATTTCTTTATCAGTAATATATGAGTAATAACACTGTGGGAGATGGAATTATTGGCCCCAATTCTTCACTTAAGCCTATATCCTTGTGACTTTGCAGTTGCTTCAACTAGAGGCAGAATATACTTTCCTGTCCTTTTACTTTGGGTTCAGGTATGTGACTTGCTTTGGCCAATGGGATATCTTGCAGGAGAGAAGAGGGGAGAAGTAACAGTGTAACAGGCTCAACCCTGGCCTTGAAAGTTATCGCATGGCTCTCCTTCCTTCTTACACTTCTGCTATTGCCACTAGAAACTTCCCCAGAATGTTGCATTGACCTCAGCCTGAACCCCAATGAGGCAAACTTGTACCCACTTTACAGCAAGGAGCCAAACACAGGGGAACCTGGAGCTTGAATCACAAGTGTTCGGCTATGCCCCAGTTGACCCACAGACATGTGAACAAGAGTGAATAATTTTCACTTCCAGCCACTGAGTTTTGTGGTGTCTTGTTATGCGGCAATAGCTAAGTGACATAACTACTGTGGTAGGCTGCGTCTAAAATGGCTCCCAATGGTCCTTTCCTCACAACAGTCATGTCCTTGGTTATTTTCCTCACTTTGTATGTGGGCTGGCCCTGCTGACCTACTGACTTGCTTTTAACTAATACAATATGGCAAAAGTGATGGGATGGCATTTTTGCGACTAGATTATAAAAGACCATGACGTCCATCTTGCCAACACTTTCTTGCTTTCTCTGCTTACTCACTCTGAAAAAGAAAGTTGCCATATAGAGAGACCTGCATGGAAAGGTGTCCTCCAGCTAACAGCTAGAAGGAACTGAGGCCCTCAGTAAATAGCCTACAAGACACCGAATCTTGCCAATAACAATGCAGTGAGCTTAAAAGCAGACCTAGCCTCAGTTGAACCTTCAGATGAGACTGCAGCCTGAGCAGACAACTTTTTTGTAGCCATGTGAGACACCCTGAGACAGAGGGCACAGCTAAGCCTCAGCCAGACTCACTAGCCTGTGAGGAAACTATGAGAAAACAAATGTCATTGTGAGCTACTTCATTTGGGGGTAGATATTTTTATACAACATATAACTAACATACCTACATTGGGGATTTTATGGGAAAAAAATGGAATATCATATATAGGTTGCCATATGCAGAATAATAGCACCCCAAAGATGTTCATCCCTAATTTAGAAACCTGTGAATATGTTACCTTGTTATGGCAAAAAGAACTTGCAGATATGAATAATACTACAGGCTTTAAGATGGGGAGGTTTTCCTGGGTTATCCATTGGGTCTAATCTAATCGCACATTTCTTAAAAATGGAGAACATTTTCTGGCTGTGATCAGAGAGAGAGAGAGATGGGACAATGTAAGAAGTGTCAGAGAGATGCAGTGTGAGGGGACTAAACCTGCTGTTGCTGACTTTGGAGATGGAGAAAGGAAACCTTGAGCCAAGGCATGCAGATGGCCTCTAGAAGCTGGAAAAGGCAAGAAAATAGTTTCTCTCCTCCAGAATGAAATGCAGCCCTGCTGACACCTTCATTTTTAGCCCCGTGAGACTCCTACTGGATGGAGTCTGACCTCCAGAACCGTAAGATAATAAATTTGTGTTGTTTTAAGTACTAAGTTCATGGTAAATTTGTTATAGCAGCAATAGAAAATGACTACATAGGGTAATTTATCAAGATTTCGTGAATATGGATTTTATTCGCTCTTTTTATATGGATTGCATGTGTTTTTTTATTTCAGCATATTACGGGGGTACAAATGTTTAGGTTGTATATATTGCTCTTGCCCCACTCGAGTCAGAGCTTCAAACATATCCATCCCCCGGATGGTGTACACTGCACCCATTAGGTGTGTATTCACTTTTTTTCCTCCCTTTCTTCATTTTTGAAACAAATGGATTTAACTTTGTACCAGAGCAGTTTATATACAAACATCATGACACCATTTGAGGATTACTGAGAGAATATGTAGAAGCCCTTGGAAAAATGCCTGCCTCACAGTAAGCAGTGCAATGTTAGATATCATCTTTATGATTGCTATTGTTACTGTTGTTATTGTCTAAAGCTCTGGTTTCATTTCTCTGTTCCAGTAGGGAACAGAATGTTCTTTATTCCACTGAGGAATTATTATATCGCCAGCAGTGAAAAGTGTTGGACAGAAGACTTTTTTTTCCTTAGAGTCCCAATGCTCAAACCTAAAATTTTACTACAAAAAGTTTAGGGCCATTTGTTATAAAGTTGAATGTTTCTGAAAAAATAGCCATGGTTCGAGGCATTTCCTCTAATGGCTAAAAAGAAGTCTGAGGACATGAGAACTCTCCTCAGATTTCTCATGGGCTGTCAAAAATGGAGCAGGAGAAGATTTTGTTTTTTCTTTTTGCATTGCCTAATTGGGCCGAAGTTTAGGGAACTGAAGAAGAATCACTGGAGCAGCATAGAACCCCAGGGCCTCTATGAGGAGACTTAATATATGAAATTTGAAATCAGTAAAGACAAAACTAGAGTATGTAATTCTATCAAAGGTGTGGTGGAATGCACCTTCTCAATTCCCAAGGAAACACATGCATTCTACAATCTAGCAGACTAATGAAATAATCATAAAGTAGGTAAAGATATATGCAATGATTTTTTTAAAATTGATTTTTGAAAATGACAAATAAAAATTGTATATGACAAGTACAAATTTCGTTGTTGCAGTAGTGTTCCTGTCCTCCAGGTTTAGCTCAGTAGATGGAGCTCACCCCAGAGATCTGATCCCAATCAGTGCTATTGTGCTTCCCTTATAAGAGTGTCTTATAAAGTCAGGTAGATGCAAAGTAGTTCTCCAATTTGGGACACCAAATGTTAGGTGCTTCTATTTGCCCTCCCCTTGGTCATTAACCTGAGACAACATATCTCATGAGATGAATATCTATATCTTCTTGCCTTTGTGCATGCTCTTATTTCAGTTTCTCACGGTTTCTCACTGTTGAAAGCATAAAGCCTTAAATACTTAGCAGGATGGCATTCAAGGCCCCTCAAAAACTATTTCCAATCTACCTTTCCAGTTTTATCTCCTACCATAGCTTACCAGGCATTCCAAACTCCATGTGATTAATCATTCATTCATCCCTTTCATGTC
Source organism: Cheirogaleus medius (assembly GCA_008086735.1). NCBI lineage: Eukaryota > Metazoa > Chordata > Mammalia > Primates > Cheirogaleidae > Cheirogaleus > Cheirogaleus medius. The sequence goes on along the minus strand of VBSM01000529.1, from coordinate 43,235,597 downwards.
ATTTAGCAACACTTTATAGATTATAATGTGGATATGGTAGTGACTTTCATGGTATGACAGTTCAGTTGTAGAAATAGACATTTAACAAATAATATAAAATAAAAATAGAAGTAAAATTATGATGAATACCCTGAAATTAAATTGTAACAAGGGACTAAGAATAACAGGAGACTATATGTTGCGGGAGTGGGTAATGAAAGTTTAGAGACCCTTTACGAAGCCCTGTAGAATTTTGTTGGATCCAGGCATTATTCCATGTCATTTCTGTATCAACAAGGCCAAGTACCAGACCCAAGACAGAGCAGACATGCAATAAAAGTGAATCGAATAAATGAATGAATGAAAAAATTGACATTGACAAAGGATACATTAATCTGCACCCTGTCTCATAACAAACTTCCATTTTTCATTCTTAGGCAGCAGTTGAGAAAAGCACACACACACACACACACACACACACACACAAGCACGCTTGTTTAGGAGCACATACTGATGTAATTCTATACTAAGTAGTACTTTATAGTTTACAGTGCTTTTCTGTACAGCATCTCAGTGAATTGTACATAAACCAATAAACTCAGGGAGATAAAATTCTTACTTTTATTTTATAATAAACTGAGACGATGAGAGAGTTGCCCAAAGTAACACATCTAGTAAGTGACAAAGACAGACATAATACTTTGGTCTGCTGGCCTCAAATCTGGGGCCTTATTCTTCTTTATTTACAAAGAAATAAGGGTAGGATTTCAATAATAACAGGACAAAATGATGCAAATCAACACTCTACTGAACAAAATATTAAACAATCACATCTGCTTGAAGAAATAGGAACTGTCAAAATGCAGTGAAGAATCACAGGGTCCAATTTGGGAGATGGAAACCCAGAGAGGTGAGCCTGGCAGGTAGAGCACCTTGTCACCCAGAAACATCTACCAAGTTAGGCAGAGGCAACCGAGAGACTGATATGTGAGTCCAAGGCCCACCACAAATTGGTAGCCCCAATAAATCATTCATGCTTTGAATTGTGAACCTAAAGGCCTCCACCCAAGATGATACAGTGAAGCAGAAACAGTCTGGCTTTCCTAGGGACTCAATCATTATAAATGGCCTTATGTGAGGCTTCACTGCTAGTGACCCTAGCTACTACCAAAGGCAAATCTGAATTCTCCTTGGAGCAGGAAACATCAATCTAGGCCTCAATTATTTCCATAATTAATTTTTTTCCTATAAAATATTCAGAACATGTCAAAAATAACCTCAAGGGAAGTGTTCTTGGACAAGTTAAATTTCATATTTCAAATATCACTCCATCCATGGAGCTTGGCTTTATCTTGGGGCCGCTAAAAGGCTTTAAGGAGGGGCCGGGAATATTAGGGTGACTTTTCTAGAGAGAAAACTCTGGGAGCTATGTGAAAGTTGGTTAGTGTTAGAATTATTTAACGACTTCGGTACGAGCGTCGACTATAGTCGACAGCCACAGATGAACATGCACAGCCCAGCGTCGACTTTAGTCGACAGCCAAAAACTTTTACTTTTACAGCTTTTATCTCTGCAGCTGCAGTGTGTATGTTCAGCGAATAAGTTACTAAGAATCTGTGACCTTTTAACAAGTCCTTCGTAGGAGTTATTATAGTTATTTTCCTAAAGCTGCTTGTAAAGTAAAACAAGCTTTCAGTGCTTTAAAGCTTTCCTCATCACACAAGAGCAAAACGGATTCGTCGTCAATGCACAGCACAAACTATCGTTTGGACTATGAGTGCCGGCTGTGGGCAGGGTTTCGCGGCCGGTGAGCGCCGTACCAAAGTGGTTAACCAGCTTCCGCTTAACCAATTGACTAGATTAATCAACTTGCAAAATTAAATGTTGTTCCTCGTTCTCTCTCTAAAACATTCTGATTGATATTGACAACTAGTACTTTCATGTACTTGTGCCTTAATCAGTTAAGTTATATGTTTGCACAGTCAATTGTGTTAGTTATCAAATCATTTATGCTAATTATATAGCTCTTACCGTAGTTGTACAATTTGTGTAAATATTATGCAAGCAAATAAAATATTACTAGGAAAGGGCAGTTTTTGTTCCAATGACAGAGGCTGAATATAGAACAACTCAAAGGGGTGCATTCGAAAGAATTACCATTAAATAAGGTGTAAGCAAGAGAATTATAATGATTAAAAAAAATTGCAAAAATTTTGGAAAGATTCTGTATTTAGATTATGTCTCAAATATTTTTAAGTTCTTATTTAACTAAAAATCATATATGGAGGTCATGGATCCTTGCTGTCATCAAAATTACATTCTAGCTGTAATTGAAACTCTGATATATGAAAGATAGTCACATAAAAAAGGACTTATGCATATAACATTACTATGATTAATTAATAATGGTGTAAAATGAAATACTCTTGTATTAATAATATAATATTATATTATTAAATAACAATATATTGTATTTATTATTAAGTAGTTATTATATTATTTTTATATTATATAATTATATCAGATAAATAATATATATTATTACTATTATTAACAATAAAGCCAGAACATTCTTTCATAATATTAGTTAATAATAACAATATAATAAGCAATATAGTCAGTTTTATCATCCATTTCATATCTGAACACCCTGTATCTTTAATGATTAGTCTAAGACTTGTCACAGAGTAGGCACTCAAGATTGCTTAATTAATGAATAAATCAATATGTAATATTTCAGTTTTGTAATCATTCTTCTCAGGTATCTCTCAAATTTGTCAATATCAGTTGAAAATTGTGAAGCTAACAAATGGACACATGAGTTGTAGGTGTGCTTTCAACAGCAATGGTTCCATTTTCTCACAGAACTGATTCATAAGGCACTTGGCATCCAATAAACCTATAAATCTGGTTTCACACAAATTGCTCTTATTCTGGGTTATCACTCATCCTGGACATGTGTAATCAACTTTTAGAACCTCAGTATAAGAGACTGCATTAATTAACTTATTCATTTAAGAATCACACAAACTTTTACAGAGTGCCTACTGTGTATCAGACACTGGCCTAATTATCCCTATAAATAGCCACTTTATTCATTTTGCCCTACTCGTTAAATTGCTTGAGTTATTTTGGACTCTTGAATCTGTCATCTAAAATATTAGTTATTTCTGCCAACTGTTTGACAACTGAAAACTTGATAAACATTTTATCTGTATAATTATTCAAGTCATTGAGGGCAGATGATGGAAAGGATTGGGCCTAATAAAAAGACAGCAGAAACCCCTGGAATATTCCTTCTAGGCTGTCAGATTCTTATTTTCATCTAGCTGAAGCTGGATGTAGAGCAATTATGACAAAGCTGAATTTCAGGTATCTGGTATAATGTAGGGACAGTGTGGTGCCTCTGGGTAACATTTAAGAGGCTATTCAAGAAAATAGCTGAGGAAATTCTATTCCAAAGGGGACAAGGCCAATGCCCAAGAGAAGCAGCTAGGAACATTATTAATGTTGAGAGAAGAAACCAGGGAAGGTGATGCATTAGGCTCCTAGAGATGGAAGGTACACCTTTACAAGCTTCCTAGAGAAGCTGTAGGTGGCCATGACAGATTTCTTAGGCCATTCTAAGCCATCTTGTTTGAATTTGCCAAGTACTTTTCATGGGAGTAAAGATGAATGGAAATAGGTTGACATCAATCTACAAATCAACCATCTTTGTTACTGTCAAATCTGGTTGGGTCCTTACTTCATCTCAGTTACTGGGAAACAGTATTAATTAATTGCAAGAATAGGGTTTCTTGACCTCCAAACTAAGGAACAAACAATCACGCATTGTATCAATACCCTTCCAGTCACATCTCAATGATATGGAAAGAGACTGGCACTTCCAGGCCAAAGGGTTAAAGGGCTTTTCTGATGTTCTCATCCAGCAACTAGTCTAAAATTGCCTTGTTTTCAGGTCCTGGTCTCCTTTGCTTGGATTTCTTCAAAATCAGCAGTTTCTCTGTCCTGGTGGCTGATCTCTCATTGCCTTAACCCTAGGATACTGGGATAAGGTGCAAGTGGAAAGGTTCTAAAATGCATCAGTTCAACCAACATTTATTGACCACTGACTATGTGCCAGGCATTCTTCTAGATGTTTGTAATACATCGATGAGAAAACAGAAAAAAAGCCCTGCCCTCATGGAACTATTGTTCCAGCAGAGGAAGATAGATGATAAGCACTAAAAGCAATCGACAAATAAAAAATGTAGTTTCGTAGAAGCTCTTAATTACTATGGAAAAAGGCAAAGTAGAAACGCAAGAGAGATGAGATGGCCATGGGCTGTATGGACAGACTGTTGATTAAGGAGGCCCCAGTGAGAAGGTGAGATTTGAACAGTGTTGAAGGAGGTGAAGGAGAGAATTGTGTGAAAATCATGTGGTAGAATTCCAGGTGGAAGGAATGCAGTAACGTTTCTGAGGTGGGAGTGAGACTGGCACCTCTGAGGGACAGCGATGGGCAGAGTTGGTGATGGGGGCTGGAGAGTTGGGGGTGGGACTGGGTCATATGGACTTATAGGCTTTGCAGAACTTTGGCTTCTACTCTGAGTGAAAAGGAGAGGTATTGGAGGGTTTTGAACAGTGGAATGAAATGATCTGACTGAAATGTTAAAAGGATTGCTTTGGCACTGGTACTGAGAACACATTGTAGGCAAGTGAGACTAGATGCAGGAAGACCTACTAGGAAGTTATTGTAAGAGTCCACGGGAAAGTTTTTGGAGCTCTGGCTGGGATGGTAGCAGTAACGAGAATTAGCCAGATTTTAAATGTATTTAAATGTATTTTGGAAGTAGATCTAACAGAATTTCCTGGCAGATTGGGTGTAGCATGAGAGAAAGAGGGGTGTCAAGCATGACTACAAGGTTTTTGGCCTCAGCAACTGGAAGGGTTAGGTTTCTAGAAGTTGAGATGAGAAGGACTGTGGGTGGAGAGGTCTCAGAGGCAAACACAGAGTTCAGTTTGGACACAGGAATTTTGAGATGTGACGTTTGAGTAAACAGTTGGATATAAGAGTACAAAGTTCAGGAGAAGGTCTGAGCTGGAGATAATAGTTTGAGATGTCAAACTATAAATGGCATTTCAAACCATGAGCCTGGATGAGTTCCCCAAGGCACTGAGTGCAGATAAAGAAAGTGACTAAGGACTGGTTCCTGGGCCACTCCAATATTAAGACAAAAAAACTAAGGAGACTGACAAAGAGTGAGCAGAGGGATATCTGTCCTGGATGCCAACAAGGACTGGTAGTCCATATGGAGGTCTACTGTCAAGTCAAGAAAGATGAAGACAGAGAACAGAACCGTAGTTAATGTGGAGGCCATTGGCAAACTTGCTGAGCATGGTGTTTTCTTTATTATGGAGAGCTAACTTTTCTGTTTCATCCTGTAGCAATTTTCTAGGTGGCCGGTGGGGTTGGGGGAAGGGAAAAGGATATAACATGCCTTTTCTCTCTTGAGCTTTGTGTCTGGGTGGCATTCTTGGAAAGGCTCATGTCTGTATTGAAAGCTTCTACCTTTCCAACTTGGTGCTGAAGCTGCAGCCCTGCCAATCCTTGAAGATAATATTTCACTTATAATTAACATTTGATCTAGAAATGCACTGAATTGACGTCCCTCTGTTTGAATGTAGTCCCTGATGCAGCTAGTTTTATTCCACATTTTGGCTATTTTCTTGAAAACTTCTCCCCCTCTTCATTGCTTCTCTTTATTCCTAGGAAAACAAGGTCCACTGACGAAGTGGTTATAGCAACGAGGAGTTAACATCAATAGTAATAGTTGTTGCACCAACTACTATTAAACATTATAGCTAATTCCAACTACCTCATATTGTCCATAAGGGTATTAGAAGAGACTTTGTTATGTGGCATTAGAGTTAGTTACATGACAGATTTTGTGACATTTTGTTACCTGTCAGGGATCATGTTGCATGTCACATTGGCTTTCTTTATGTTATTTTCCTAGTGTTTGTTTGGTAGAATCTATTCCAAGTGAACCCACGATGGCTCAATGTGATCAACTTGCTTTTCCCACATACTAATAAAAAAATCTGTTTATGACCATTTCTCTTGCCAGGGATAAATTCATACTTACACATCTCAGTTTCTTGTGATTTGCTTATTTCTCCTTCTTTGAAATGATAGCAGGTTTAGTCTGCCTTTGGTGTTTTGGCATATCTCCAACACCCCATGATTTCCTCATGTAAATATGAATTTAAAATTTTTATATGCACAGATTTTCATTAACACTATCTCAAATTCAGAGTTGGCAAAAGATGTCATTTTGGAGAAAAAATAAGGACTTTTCTAGTAGAAAAGAGGCCTGGGATGGTTTTCTGACATATGTTACTTTATTTACAAAATAAACTGTTTTTAGAGATCAGTTTATAAAATTGACAGAAGGTTTAGTATTTCCATTCTATTCCATTAAACTTTTAGTTTTCTTATGCAAATGACACAGGAACCCACATGATTTTTAGTCATAGTCTAGCTGTGACTATATACGGTAAAGTCTTTTCTACGTGTTGTGTGGTTTAGAGGAAAAATTGTAACTTTGGGTCAAAAATCTAGGATTGAATCCTGGTTATGCTACTGACAAATTCTCTGATCTTGGGAGTCACATCAATTCTTGTAAACTTCCTTTCATCATCTGCCAAATAGGGGTAATCATAAATGTCCCAGGGGTTGTTATCTTTTATTCATTCAAAACAATTATCGAGTTCCTGCTACATGTCAGACACCAAGATAGACATTGCAAAGGAAAGATGGAAGATATGACCCATGCCCTCAGAAAATCATTGTCTCAGAAATAGACATATAAACAGGCTAATAAAATTGAGTGTGATCATTTCTGTAATGAAAAGATTACATTGGAAATGTGCCATTTTATTATACATGATAGTTTTGGGGCTTAAGTCTATGAAACAACTCTGGATTCTCCTCATATTTATAGGGTCTTCAAATATATTAAGAATTAAAAGCTACAAAGTCGGCCGGGCGCGGTGGCTCACGCCTGTAATCGTAGTACTCTGGGAGGCTGAGGTGGGAGGATCGCTCAAGGTCAGGAGTTCAAAACCAGC
>VBSM01000529.1:43124413-43228405 GCA_008086735.1 Cheirogaleus medius | reverse complement strand
AGGCAGGAGGATCGCTCAAGCCCAGGAGTTTGAGGTTGCAGTGAGCTATGATGACACCATTGCATTCTATCCTGGGAGAGAGAGCAAGACCCTGTCTCAACAAGAAAAAAAATATATATGTGTGTGTGTGTGTATATATATATATATATGTATATGTATATGTGTAGTGTGTATATATATATGTGTGTGTGTATATATATGTATATGTGTAGTGTGTATATATATATGTATATGTGTAGTGTTTATATATATATATACGTGTGTGTATATATATGTATATGTGTAGTGTGTGTATATATAGAGAGTGTGTGTGTATATATATATATAAACTTAAGTGTAAACTCTGGCTACATTAGAACCTCTTTTGAATTGTAAAGTCACTGGTAAAACAACATCTAGTCTTTATGGAATTTGAATCAAGCTGCCAAGTTAACCCCAAATTACATGAGAAGATAACATGAAAGATTGTGTGGTATGATATAACATTTGGCTTAATAGATTAAACATCTGGGAACCTTAGAGTAAGTGAAGAAATCTAGTAGAGAACAAGATAAAAAATATATATATTTGAAGCCAATATGCCAATATTCAATTCTGTATCTGTCTTCACTAACTGTATAACCTTAGCTGAGTTATGTAAATTCTTTTTACCACCTGTTTCCTTACGTGTAAAATGAAAAGTGTTATAGGGTTGTTGTGAAGACAAAGAATAGTGTCTGGAACACAGTAATTACTATGTAAGTATTTGCTATTACAATAGTATTAATATTAATAATAGCATTGCAAATCAATAGTGAACTTAATATTTTTAAGTTAAAGAATTTGTATTCAAATTGCAGGCAGTACAACAAATAAAGGGAAATACATTAAGAGCACAAAGATAGGAAATTAGGATGTAAAGCTACCATTATTTACAAATGATATGTTGCATCTAAACTGAAAATTCAAAAGCATTTTACAGATAAAATATTAGAAATAATAAAATATTTTAGTACAATAGCTAAATCATCATTAAAAACTTCATTACATTTCCTTATATTAAAATAAATATTTGCCCAGTAGCTTTTTATCCATCTGTAAACCAAGGTTGTTTTATTGAGTGTCTTCTCTGGTCCTTTCCAGTTCTAATATATGATGGATCTCCAGACTTTTCTGCTTTACCTCACTTTGCCAGTGGTGCCTTTCAATTGAAAAATACGCTCTGACATTTAGTAAATAAAAAGTGTTATTTTACATGATAATTTTTATATACTCCTTGCCTCCACTGAGTTTATAACCTAGTAACAACTGAAATATTAATGATACACAGCATTTCCTTAGCTCATCAAAGTTAAAAAGTGCTTTCATCTATATGTTGAAAGATTTCATTAGTATATAACAATCACATAAATAATGTGCATACCATACAGAATGCATTAAGCTCAATAAAAGAGGTAGAAACTGAATAGTATTTGGGGAACTTCCAGTTAACATTGACTGATTGGTCACTCATGTTTATTCCCTTTTCTTCCTTGACTTTTATAAAATTATAGTAAATAATTAAACTTAAAACACCAACAAACTATGAACCCATGAAGATAATGATTTCTTTTGCATTGTTTACTTATGTATTCCCCAAACCTATAATAGAAAGTGCCTGTTACCTTGTGACACTTAACAAATGTTTGTTGCATGAATGAATGAACAGCACAAAGAATATAGATAAGGCCATTGGAAAATGGAATATTTCAACAAATTTATGCAAAGCAATGCAGGGAGTAATGTCTACTTTCAGTTATATGGCTGATTAGATAACCAAATTGACTCTTTGCTACAAACAACTAGGATTTCTAGATTTTATGTGAGTCTTTTAAAATAAACTAATTAGCTAGCAAGAAAGGAAGCAGGCCAAGGCAAATATGAATGCTGCTTTGCTCTAAAGGTATTTGGTGAACACTGTTCACCTTTACTTGCATGGATTTGAAAGCACCATGGACAAGCAATCAAGCCTAATACAAGGACTTTCCTCTTCTTATAACTGAAGATGCTTCCTAATGTATTCTTTGATTGGTTAAGTCTGAACTTCCCAACCCTGAGAAGACAGCAAGGAAAAATGCCTTATTTGTTGGAGAGAAAAACATTTTTTTTTTAAGAGATGGGCTCTTGCTATGTTGTTTAGGCTGGCCTCAAACTCCTGAGCTCAAGAGATCCTCTCACCTCAGCCTTCCAAGTAGCTGGACTACAGGCACACACCACTGCACCAGGCCAGGAAAAGAAATTTACCCCAAGAATTTTAACTACAAAATAACCATCATTAAAATGGATAGCCAAAATTGACACTATCCAACTTGCTAAAAGACAAACCTTAATTTGATAACTTAGTTAAAAGCATTCTAGATTTGTAGTATCCAAAATGCCTGGCAGATGAAAATGTAACTACTTTTTGCCGAAATTCTTAGACTAGAATTGACTGGGTTTCAAGGACTATAAATTATCAGTTAAAAATTACCAAATGCGAAAGCAATTGCACACCATGAGAGCTAGCAGAAACTACAGATAAAAGAATCAGACTAAGTCTCCCAAAATTTCAGATATTGGAATTATTAGACAGAATATAAAATAAATGTATAAATCCTTTTACCATAAGTGTATAACAAACGCCTTTAGAATGCAATGACTTACAAAAACAGCAATTAATTTATTGCTAAGGATTTGCAGATGAGTTATAGCTCTGCTTGGTTTCTATGAGATATGATGGGTTTATCTGAGCTTGACTTTAAGCTGAAGGTTGGCTTCAGGTCTGTTCCATGTGCTTCCAATTTGGGGACTCAGACAAAAGGTGCAGCAGTTACCTGGGACATACTTTTGTTATGGTGTATTGCATTAGGGCAAGAAACCAAACCAAGCAATGCCAGCACATTTAAAGCCTTGCTCAAACACAGTGTATGTCATGTCTGTTCACATTTCACTGGACAAAGCCAAGTCCAACATCACTGGTGCAAAGAAGAAAACTCCCACAGGTTTGAGGGAGAGGACAATGAATATTTGCTGAATAATAATCCAACTTACTAAAATAACTACAATCAATAGGCTTAAGTAATAAAAGAAGACATTGAAAATATTAATTATGAACAGACTATAAAAATGACCAAGCAAATTTGAAAAATAACCCAATAAATGTACAGAAATATAAAGTATAATATTTGCAATAAAGACTCAATGGAAATTTTATAGCAGGTTAGATATAACTGAGAAGAGAATTAACAAACTAGACTATAAATCTGAAACAGCATAGAAAAACAAAGGAAAAAACATGAATAGGAGGCAAAAAGACATGGATAGAGTCAGATCTAACAACTATATTTGGTCAGAGAAGAAGGGAAAGAATGAGGGGAGAAAATGTTTAAAGAAATTTTGGCTGGGAATTTTTTAGAACTTAAGACAAAAATACTCAAATTCAGGAAGCCTAATTAATTCCAAACAGGATAAATAAAAATAAATCTACATCTAGACACATAATGCTGAAACTGGAGTAAAATTCACATCATAGTAAAATTGCAGAGCAGTAAAGATGGAGACAGTACATTTAAAACAGCCATAGAACAAAAGATTATCTACAAAGGAACACTAGTTAGTCGCTCATCTGACTTCCACATAGCAATGATGGAAGCCAGAGAAGACAGTGGAGTGATATCTTCCACATGCTGAGGGAAAATACTTGTCCATTTAGATTTATATAACTAATAAAACTATCTTTCAACAATAAAGGCTAGGTAAATTTATTTTGAAACAAAATTTGGGTTAATCAACAGATCCTTATTACAGGAAATTCTAAACTATGAACTTCAAGGTGACAGAAGTTATCTCAGATCAAAGGTTTGAGATGTAAAATGGAATGATAAACAACAACAAAAATTGATAACCAAATGAATAAATATTGATTTTGTAAAACAAAAATGTTTTAGTAGGGTTAAACTAAAACAATGCAAAACTGAAATGTGAGTCAACAATACCATATATAAATTGGCCAAGTAGGGATAAGAAGCATAAAGTATTAAAAATATTAGGACTTTGGTAAATTAAGTATGCATGTTCAATTTCTAGGGTAAAAATTAAAGAAATAGAAATGTTATAGAGTATAGAGAGAAAAATCTGAATGAGAGAAATAATCGATCTAAAACTAGGCAAGAAAAAAATTAAAAGAAACATAGAAAAACCAACTCAAAAGAGAAAGCACAAAATAACATCATAGTAATAAATTGAAATAAGTAATTATTATAGTAAATGTAAATGAACTAAACTCTCCTTTTGAAAGACAAAGATTGTGAGCGTGATTATATAAATAAATTTTAAGGTAAATACTCTTTATAAGATCTATATCTAAAATACATTGACATGAAAGATCGAGTTAAGGGATGGAAAAGGATAGATCGACAGATATAGAAATGGGTCTCTAATATTCTTGCTTCATTTATGATTTTGACAAAAATCACTTCCTCCAAGCTACACTGGGAACTAGATTCAAATGTGCTTCCCATCTTTAAATGTGTATCTGGCCATTTCTTGATGTAACTATTGACCCTCTCCATGATTAGTTGGAGTTACTTTACCTGATATAGTGCCACAGGCTATCTTGAGCTAAAATATTGCCTAGGTGCAGCCCTGGCCTATTAGTGTCATTTATAAATAGTATCCTACATGGATTATAGGAATGGGATGGAATTTGTATTTTCACAGAGGCCTTACTTCAAGGGATTTAATGTGGCATCTTCATGCAGGCTATTAGGAAAAAGATTTTTAGAATGGGGCATTTTGGAGCTTCTTGAATCGTACAGGGGCAGTAGTCAATTCTTTTGCCTTTATGTGAAGCTGTCTATGACTGGGAGATATTCATTTTATCAGCCCCTAACATCCCTAGCCCAGCTGAGTAGGAGTCACTGTGTTTTTGCTTTGCATGGAGCCTGAATCAAGATTTGTCCCCCAACTCCTGCTGCCTCTGTGCATGGGAGGAAGCAGAGTACCTCGTGTTGAGGCGTGGTCATTGGGCATTTAGCTAGGCTCACTTAGTAGACTGAGGGACTCCTTTCTATACATCTGGCTTACACATGCACGATTCAGGTCCGTGCCTCAACAAAGTAATAAATTGCTTCGTACCAGGGACCTTGCGGTTCTCTAATGAATAGGTAGAAAATGTTAATGTAAAAATTCACAATGTTATGGTTCTACCTACACTTTGCTGCTTCCTGCTTTTCTGACTCTTGTGTCACATTTTCTATTAGAGCTCTAAATGATTTCTCCAATTCTTTCTCCTTCCCTTGATTAATACTACACATACCCACTGTGTTAATTGTCCAGTAGTAAAGTCCCAACCCTGTTGTTTTTCCTCAAAAACCTTCCATTATTTTTTAATGCTTAGGGAAAATAGTCAAACTACCTATCCTAGTCTCCAGGTCACTAATGATAGGGTTTTAATCATTTTTTCAAAAATTTTCTTTCAATCAATATTTCTCTTTCCATCCTAAATTCTTTTTGTCGATGACAATACTTGCTCTTTGTACACATCCTATATTTCCTGCTTCCTTGCCTTTGTTCTTGTTGTATCTTCTGCCTGTCATGCCCTTACTCTCATTTCCATAACAAAGCCTTTCGTTATCTTGGTAAATTCTCGGAAAAATAATCCTCAGGGATTATTACGTATAGGTAGAGACTAATGAAGATTATATCAAAATCATATGGCCAGAGTGGGTGAAAACTAGCTAAGTGGTCTCTTTAGAGATGTCCTTATTACCAGTTTGTTCCTGGATGTATTGGATATTGCCTTAGTCTCTAGCAGTGTGTGTATGAGAGACACACATGTGCACACACACACAGGGAGAGAGAGAGAAAGAGAGAGAGACAGACTGATCTTAGAAACAGACATTTTACCAAGACTGAGTATTTTTCTCTGTGATGTCTTATTTTAGCAGATGATACTAAAGGTAATTGAAGATATGTTTTTTTTCCCCAGCCAACAAAGAAATTTTACATAAACCTCTAGAAAGGAAGGCAAAATGAACTCTTGTTTGTACCCTTTTCTATGCACACAGGGCATTTTTCTGGCAATTGTAGACAGTGTGGAAAAGCTCAACATCATAGAGTCTACAAAGCTGTGAGGACCTGGTCAGTCTGGCCAAGTCCAGAGAAAATGTCTTTGGAAGTAGGTACATTTTAAGTGAATAAAATCCTACGGATCTGATCTCATTTGTCTAAACTTCTCTGTCGTCATTTCTGACTTAACTCTAGTAAGAAAAATGAAATACAAACCAATAAGAAGCACTGGTAATTCCATTTTGAGATTTAATGTGGTTTGGGAAAGTTGTTACTAATGCTGTGGACCAGCGATTTTCAAATTTGTTTCCTTGTAGATTCTTAGGATTTCTGAAAAACGCCTTATAGACCATATGAGAGGTAAGGACGAGCCTGTTAAGGACTGAATTGTGTCCACTCCAAATTCATATGTTGAGGCCCTAACTTCCAATGTGACTATATTTGGAGATAGGGACTCTAAGGAGTAATTAAGGTTAAATGTGGTCACAGGGTTAGGGCCCTAATTCAACAGGACTAGTGTCTTTATAAGAAGAGGAAGAGACACCATGCGTGTGAGCATTTAGGGGAAAGGCCATGTGAAGACACAGCAAGAGGGTGGCCAAATGCGAGCTGCAGAGAGGCCTCGCCAGAAACCAACCCTGCCAGCCCCTTGATCCTGAACTTCCAAACTCCAGAACTGTGAGAAAGTAAATTTCTATTGTTTAAGCCACCCAGGCTATGGAGTTCTGTTATGGCAGCCCTACCAGACTCATACAGAGGTCAAGTAGACAAGTCTGGTCTCTGCATCCCCATTTAAACTGGATTTACTCTGCTCTTGTCAGTTTCATCTATTGAAGTTTGAGGTAAAATTTATTCTTTCTTTTTTAAAATAAATGTTTTGCTGTTAAAAATTTAAGCAGATGAAATTATATAATATTGCATAGCAATTTATCCATGTGCTGCAATGGCAACATTTCTTCCTGGTGCTTGTCTGTACTGTGATATTATGTCTCTAATTAGAAAGTTTCTCCTCCTCCAGCTCCATTGAGTTCCTTCCCTTATCTTTTTAAATACTCTACATGACCACACCATTGGAATATGAGTTATTTTGATGGCAGAGAGAAGATGTCACTTACCTTTGTGACTTCACCTTACCCTGTCTCTTCCACCTCTTTCTGCCAGTACCGTACATAGTGCTGTTAAATATGTGAGTAAATTTGATTCCAACCCATTGAAGAATGGCTTCTTTAGCCTCCTAGACAATATAGAAACCTACATCAGAAATACTCTAGTAACAGAAAGCAGACTAGAATACAGATTTTGAAACATCTTAAAGATTTCTTCGAAGAGTTTGCTTTTTCATTAATACTTTTAACCATTTTTTGTCTCAGAAATTTGAGGACACACAAACTTCTGTATCTTCTTATGTTGCTTAGAATAGTCTCTATTCAGAGACATCACAAAGAATATTCCCCTGATATTGGCACAAGCACTAAATTAGAATTAACTAGCTATTACTGGATATCATTGCTGTGTATTTCCCACGATTATTATAACAACCACTCGGGTAGATTTCGGTTTATACATCTCAGTTAATCCTCATACTACCCTGTGAGGTTAGTAACAGTGTTCTCATTTTTCATATGAGGAAAATGGGGCACAGGAAGTAAAAATATCTAAAATTATACTGATAATAAGAAGGGCATTTAGTTTTGAATTACACATTTCATTCCATATTGTTTCCCTTGCTTCTCCCTCTAGTTCTTGCTGAACTATGTAAAAAAAAATAAAAGCCAGAGAAACATATATTTATAGGATGAATAGTCAAATATGAATCCGTATGGTCAATTATAATCAGGTCCAGATGGTTAGTGCTCTGAGCTACTAGAGACCCCATTTGATGCCCCAGTTACCTACCATCATACAATTAGGATCAGCCGACACTTAATAAAGGAAATGGCATAATTTGGTGGAAAGAACATGGGCTTTAAAATCTGTCTGGAATGAGTTTTCAGCTCTGCCACTTGCCAGCTGTGAGATGCTGAACAATGAAGAGTTAATTCCTCTGAACCTCTGTCTCCATACATTTAAATGTGAATAATAATAATAACTATCTTAGGAGCAGTAAATGAGATAGCAAGTGAGAGAGTGCCTACCTACGATCGTCCTTGACACAGAAAAGGCACATAGTAGGCATTCAATAAATGCTAGTTGAAGCTGAATCTTAGTATTACACATTCACATAAGTTAGTGCAATATGAAATCTCTCCCTGCTGTGGTCTACGTGTGTCACCCAATATTCCTGTGTTGGAAACTTAATCCTCAATGCAACAGTGTTGGGAAGCAGGGCCTTTGGAGGTGTGTAGGCCGAGCCCTCATGAATGGATGGATGCAGCTATGAAGAGGGTGCATGGGAGTGGGCTCACTTTCTCTAGCCCTTCCGCCTTCCAGTATGTAAGGATGTGGCAAGAGGGCCTCACACGATGTTGACACCTTGATCTTGGACTTCCCAGACTCCAGAACTGTGAGGAAATAAATTTCTGTTCTTTATAAATTACCCAGTCTTGCATATTGTGTTATATTAATAACAGCACAAAAGGGACTAAGTCCCTCAGATGAGTTTACAAGCTAATTGGTGAAATACTAAAGATTGATGACATAAAGGCAGCCAAGGCTAGGTGCCAAATGAAAGAAACCATGAGGGATGAGTGGAGGAAGAGATGCTTGAGGGCTAGGACAATTAGGACAATGGGCTTCTTTTAGGAGGTCAGGCTTGAGCTGAGCCCTAAAGAAAGGCAGGCTCTTATTTATATAGACAGGGAGAGGGAGTATGTATGTTGCAGAAAGGGAGAAATGCCTTGTAAGAGAGGTGTGCATGTTTTTTATGGGATGAAGAGTAGGTAATTATGGTTGGCACAGTGATACCACAAGGTCGTTTATGTATTGCACTTTGCAATTTACAAAATCTTTTGCCTCATTACAGCCTCTCTTTATATCTAAGAGGCAGAGAGAACAAATTCTACTATCTCCTTTTAAAGAATAGATAAAGCTGGAACAGAAACTGAGAGCTGAAGTGACTTGGCTAAGAAAATGCCTCTGATATGTAGCAAAGTAGGGTATCAAACTCCAATGTGCCGCTTCTGAAGACTTAGAGAAGTGGCAAGGAGAGGGAGGGGTAAGACTAAAAAAGTCAGATAAAATTTTGTGACTTAGAATGACAACATTAGAGGTTTGGAATTTTTATTATGTAAGCATAGAAAACCACAAAGGCTTATGACCAAAGTACATGTACAAAGTAATATTTTTGAAGATTAGTCTGGCTGCAGAATCTGTTGCTCAGACAAGGCAGTGTTCTTCTAGAATCTGTCTCTTCCAAGACCATTGTCAAAATGAGTTTTAGGCCAAAGAGGGCTCTGTCCTTTTTGCCATCTTGGAGAAAGCCCTCTTAATCAGAGAAATGGAGCTATTAGCACACTGGCAGCCTTTTCTACTCTGCATTTTAAATTGTTAATTCAATTTATTTCTGGATAAAATATCTATATAAATCAAGCCAGTTTGCAAAACTGACAGCCCCATGGAAAAAATGTTAGGGGAAAAAAGATCAGATACATGACTAAGCTATATTTTAATTTAAGCAAATGTTCTGATTAAATCATAAAGGGAATAAAAATGGCATACCGGGAACATCATAACTCACTGAATTGGGGTCAGGTTCATCTCCCCATACAGCACCAGTGCAATGAAGCAGAGGGTTTGGTAGAAAGATTGAGCTTTTGCAGTAGGTCAGATCTAGGTTCAAATCTTGAACAAAAGGTCATGGTCTTTTTGTTCACTATTATAACCCCAGCACCTAGGACAGTATCTAAACTCAGAATGGGTACTGTAGAAATCTTTGTTGAAATTAAATGAAATGAGAAATCAGACCTGCCAATTTCCAACTGGAAAACCTTGGAAAATGAGTTCACCGTGGTGCACCTCAGTTTTCTCATCTGCAAATAGAGTTAATAATGTTTACTTTATAGAATTATTATAAATGTTAGCAATAATGAAAGTAGGCAAGATATGTGCTTGTTGGGCTGGAATGTTTGGATACCTACTCCATGAACTGAATTATAACCTGGAGTTTCCTCTTGATGGGTTACCCAGCATGCTTTGTTGGGCTGCATCAATGCCTGGAAAGGCCTTAACTGAGTCAGACGCCATTCAGGTTTCTATCCTTTACAGAGATTAGCACGGTCATTTTATTAACAGGAGATCATTTTTTCAAAATTATATTTTCTAGGGTGGTGTAACTTTGAACCAAATTATTTCTAATTAATTCTAATTTCTAATTAGGAAGATGGATACCCTCCTAATGGGCACACTTTAAAAATTATTATTATTATTCTATGAACTCCTCCACTGAGAGATCCTATATACTTTTCATCTTTTAAGCCCCTATAACCAAGTCTTTTTCAAAGTATTCCCATTTTGAAGATGAGGAAACAGACTTGGAGACATCAAGTGACAAGTTCAAAGTCACAAATTACATAGAAAAGCAGAGCTGATATTTGAACAGGACTTTTGGATTCTAAGCCACTATACTTTATAGGTGTATTCCATACACATTTGTTGATTGAATTAATGGGGAAAGGCCAATCTCATTTGGCTTTAACTTTCCTTCATCACAAGATGTTCTTTTAGCTCTCAGCATAAAGATATTAAAAACAAGAATGTGTCTTTGGTTCAGTTGCTAAAAGCATGTGTAGTCTGGAACTGTTAGATTTTTGTTAACTATTCAGAAATATATATCAGTCTTACAAGAGCAAGGGCATTCTCTTGATTGAATGTGTACCTTCCCTTCCACCAAAAGAAAATGAAATGAGGTAAAATGAAGTGAAAAGGCCAAGGTAAAGAGGCTATGAATTTAATGTTTGTAAAGGCAGCAGCTAACATTTATTATGTACTAATTATGTAACAGAGCTTGCTCTATGTGCTTTATATACATTATTTCACAATGGCCTTGTGAGGAAATATTGTTGTCCACAAGTTGTAAAATGAGAAAGAGCCCAGAACTCTCCATTGGCTTCTTGTCTCACTCAGGGTCTTGCCAGATTTGTCACTATGGCTTACGAGGCCCTCCACGACCAATTCAATAATCATAAATTGAGTGTACGAAACACAACATTGGAAGTGAGATCAATACATGTTACTGCTGCACTACTGCAGATACTAGGATGCTCGATGGAGTTGCACAGGAATATTGGCCCATGGCAGGAAATCTACTGAAGTTCAGGCTCCACCCACGAGACAGAACAACCAGGGGTCAAATCTTTCCATCTCCTTGGCAATGTTTAAAACAATGCAAACAAAGAAGGGCAGAACATCACCCTCACATCACAGAGTACAGAGTAGACAAAGGGGCTGTAGTGTGACAAAAAGAGACAAAGAACTTTCTTAGTGAACAAATACTAAGGGGCAGTCACTGTGTGGGGCATAGGTGAAGAATCAAATGTCCCTAAGGATACTTTTAACTAAAAAAAAAAACATACCCCCATTACAAGATGGAATAAAAATAAAATTAAAAAAAAAACAAAAAACAAAAAAAAAAACAAAGAATGAGAAATTAGTTAGTGGGTACAATGTATGTTATTTGGGTGATGGACACTCTAAAAGCCCTGATTTGACCACTGTACAATCTATGCCTGTAACAAAATTGCACATGTACCCCATGCATTTGTACCAAAACCCACAAATAAAGTCTCTAATTAAAACGGAGAATGAATAGTTATAGAGACAAAGATTTTTCTGTAGTTACAAGAGACAAGAGGAGGCACTGCTGTTTCGAAATGCTGAGGTTTCTTGAGGATGTCAGAGTAGCCTTCCTTCAAAAATGTCCATTTATCTCTTTTTTTGTGCCTTGAGAAGTTATTTGCTAATTTGGGAATTGGCATTCTGGATGAAGCTTGCTTTAAACTCAGTTTATTCTTACTTTCTTTGATGGCCAAGGAGAAAGGAATGCGTAAGATGGAAAAGTAGAGGCTCCAGACTTCTTGCAGACGTGCACTCACCTCACCCTGCACCTGGATGAGGGAGAGCCGCAGATCCAAGGGCTTCAGGCCACAGGACCCCTGTGCAGTGAGTAGGGGGACTGTGCCAGGCAATCGCCTAACCTGGGTATGTCCTTTCCACCAGCTCCCTAACCCTGTACTTTATCCACTCCTGACAGGTAGAAAGTAAATTTGCATAACAAACTGTTTAAATATTCAGTTTTTATCCAGCTTCGAGGCACTCTTTGTCCTCAGCAGTTCTAATGGTTAGTGACCCCTTCAAAATCAACATCATTTGTCAAATCAAATTAGCCTCGTTACTAACTGCAAGGCAGTGACATTCATCTTTTTGATGCTTTCAAACCAGTCTGAGGTAAAGTTCTCGTATGGAATGGGGCTTGGTATGCTGTATGAGTCACTTCCTCAATGAGGCAATTGTCAGAAAAATAGGAGATGTAGCTCTAAGGTAAATATTGTTGGGTCATTTGAAATGTATGCAGATTTGACATTTCCCTTCTGATTAGCATGTCTACACATTAAAGTTTTTTGTATGTCACATCCGATAGTTCAGATGCGAGGGTAATGTCAGTGAGTGCTTGATAGAAACTTTATCTTGCTCTTGATGAAGAAAATGGGAGGATTAAGAGACAAACTTAAGGCGGGGACCTTATTTGGGGTGACACACAGACTGTAAAGGGGGTATTCAGAATAAAAATAAAATGTTGAGAAGGAAAGTAACCTTATCTACTATGTGCCAGTTGTTATATTACCTAATTTCATTCTTTTAGGGGTTGTGATCCCCTTTGAATAATTGAGAGAGATGAAGCACCAGGCTTAATGCCAGCAGATAGTTAAATAGCGGAGCTGAAAGTCCAAATTCATGCCCGTTTGATACCAACATTCATGCTTCTCCCTGTAGTGTGTCACCTCCATAAGATGTAAAATCATCAATCTAGTCGTGATTGGAAAATGTTAATTGAAAGTATCAAGCAGTGCCTGAGCATTATAATCTGTCTTTAGTTTGCAAATATAAAATCAGAAACTCAGAGCATTTCCTGGTCCTTTTATAAATAATGATTATTCAGTCTCCACTTGAACACTCATTGTGACTGGAAGCTCACTGTATTTCACTAGTCATCCATGTCTATTATTTACTCCTATGTTTATTCATACACCAATAGCTCTAGTTATGACCTTACATACTTAAATGGACAACTGTATCTAAGTCTAATTATGACGTTAGAGCATTTGTTCTTTGAGAGTCTGTGTTGAATCTTCAATTTATTATCTCATTTGATCATCACAATTTGCCAATAAGATATGTCCTATTATTATCTAGACCATATAGAATAAAAACCTGGACTTAAAAAAGCTATTATTTGTCCAACTCACATAACTATGGAGTAATATGTCTAAGTAGCACACCACCTCTAAGTTTCAAATGTTCTCCTAACACAACAGTTATCCGCAGTGTACAATACACAACACACTATCAGGAGAGATAATGCAACTTTCACCCTCAGTTTGAAGTTGCCTGTCTAATTTACCTTTTTATTTTGTGTTGTCAAAATCTTATAAAATATAGCACTTGTCCAAGAACATTGATAAAGTGCTCCAGATAAATCCAGGCTTTAGAGACCATCGTACATAAAGGTTACCATTAATCTCCTTTCTCATACTCAGTCCCATACATTAGATCAGGGTTGGGAAACTATGGCATACAGGCCTAATCTTGTTCTGTGCCTGATTTTTTAATTTAAGTTTTATTGGCACATGGTCATGCTCATTCATTTATCTATTGACTTTGGCTGTTTTGTCTTTTTTTTCTTACACAGGCAGAGTTGAGTATTGTGACAAAGACCATACGTCCCACAAAACCTAAAATATTTACTGTCTGACCCTTTAGAAAAAGTTTGCTAACTCTGTAGTAGGACCCTTGCATAAATCTATTATATTACCAATAGAAAAGGTGTACAAAAGAAATCACATGATATCATGGGGTGGCCATGTACGCTATTTGAAAAATTGTAGAGTAATAGCCAAAATAGTGTTTTAAAATAGAGAATCAAGACAAAGAAATGTTATCCAAAAATATGAGTATACTGCTATTAACAATGGGATTCTAAAATAGCTCCTCCAATCCTCACTGAAGCACTGGAAGACATTAACCTTATTCACTTGTCTGGAATCTGCCCTGTAAAACAGGGATTTTCAACCTCAGAATCACCTGGGAAGATTAACAATGCCCTGCCACCTCCCAAAAACCCGGCTTATTGAGCCATCGGTTGAAATCCCAAACCTACCAGATAAAAAATGCTTGGAATGAAAACAGGACATCTATATTTTCAAAATGCTTTATCAAGCAGCCAATGTCTGGATATAATTGCCACAAACAACTACAAATATATCTCCTTCCTCTTCCTGCAAGCATTTGAAGATAGTTATCATTCCTATGGCTCTACATACATCTATATGTCAATAACTTGACCTTGACTCTTCTCTGAGCTTGAGATAGATTTATTTCACTGTCTACTTGGTATTTCCACTTGGCATCTCAAACTTCACATGTTCCAACACAAATTTTTGATTTCCCCACCAAAGTTACCTCCATCACAGTTAGTGGCACCACTATCTTATTCTGTTGTTTAAGCTTGAATTAAAAAATATTTCCATGATTTGTTTTTCCTCCATTGCTCAGATCCTAGTGATTGGTAAATCTAAATTATATCCCAATTATGTCTACACCTCCCTGTCTTCTCTATTGCCACAGTAGATCAAGACACCGTTATGTCTCACCTGGACTATTATAAGAAATCCAGACCTTGTCCTTGCTTGGATTGTTGAACTTCTGAATCCACAATCTATTCTCTCCAAGATAGTCATAGGAATCTTCCTAAAATTATGTTAAGCCACTTTCTTGCTTTAAAGCCCTATAGTGATATTCCATTACATTAGAAACAATAAAGCAAACTTCTTACTATATCCTACAGACTACATGTGCTGGCTATTGCCTACGTCCGTGAATCCATCTTTATCATTTTTCTACTTGGTATTACAATTCACCCTGGTTGCATGAGTCTTCTTTCTCTTTCTCGAAAACTAAGCTCGTTCATTTGCTGGGGGCTTTGCACTTGCTATTGAGCCTGGAAACTTCATCATGGCTAGTTCCTGCGTATTATGCAGGATGCAGCTCAGCGACTCTATCCTTGACTACCTATCTAAAGAAACTACAGTAAGTCCTCATTTAACATTGTTGATAGGTTCTTGGAAACTGTGACTTTAAGGGGAATGATGTACTGCCTAACAAAACCAGTTTTACCATACTTTCTATGCTTCTTAATAGCAGAAACTGGTCTTCACCTTTCCTTGAAAGCTTCCTATGTATTTGGTACAATATTGTGTACATGGTGGGTATTGAATAAATGTTGATGAATGAACTATTTAATGGGCTTGTGGCTCCATACATCAAGATTTTCTTGAAGGGCTGATAATTACTTCTACTTTATATCTGACATTTTAATATAACTGGTTGTGGTCATTATCCTCTGGAATTGCAGCCTAGTCAATTCTTTCAAAAAAGAGAAGAAAATAAGGCAAAATTACTTTGTGAGCAATCTGCAATTGGATTTGCATTTAAAAATTGCCAAGTGAGCACTCCTGCCTGATGGCCAAATGAAATTAATCTCTCCTAACTCAAGGTCTCATCTGTTTGGAGAGAAAGAAGCTGGACTCAGGGAGTGCTGCCAGCTTTCTAAATGGTAAAAGTAAAAGTCATCATCCCCATTATTTACACTTACAGGGTGCCTACAATGTTCTCTCACTATGCTAGCCCATGGGAATGCAGAGAAAGTTAAGACACTGTGTCTGTTCTCGAGCTCTCCATCTCTAGTTTATATGATCAGGGTTCCTGTTCAGCCTATACACTACTTCATGGAAATGTCCCACATCCCTGATGAAAGGATGAGTCAGGTGTACAAATTAGTAATAATCTCTTCCCTCTTCTGGACATAGCTCTTGGTTTATGGGTAGACACCTGACCCAGTGCAGTTAGTTTCTGTTTGTAAAAAGTTTGAATTAAAGGAACAAAGACTAATGGAGTTGGCCCCTGAGTTGTGTTAATGGTAGAACACAGATGCCAATGAATTTCTGTTGCTCTGATGTCTAGAAAGGCCTTACTCCTGACCTTCATGAGACCTGATTGCTCATCTTTTTGGTTGTTTGTTTTTGGATTTCAATGAGACTTTAAGAGAATTTAAATAAGCTTCTGTCTCTTGCAATGTAATTTCCATAAGAAACAGTTATGCAGATGAGGAGACATATAAACCAAAACCTATACTTATGTGTGATCACTGCTGTGGCAGAGGTCTGGGCAGGTTGTTATGTAAACAAAGAGGGAGTTACTTAAATTTGGCCTAAGAAGGTCAGAAAAAGCTTGCTGGAGGCATCAGCTAAATTGAGTCATGATAGAAGAGGAATAATTGGTGAAAATGGTGGGGAAGAGAAAGGCAGGATTAGGCAACATGAAGTGTAAACCAGCAGGTATATTCTGGGAAGTACAAGTTTAGTATGAATTAAGCTCAACGTACAAGGCGATAAAGTGGCAAGGAAAACATATGAAGAAGCAGGCAGAAGCCAGACCACGGGCATCTTTCAGAAGATGCCCAAGAGGTGGGCTTTACCTTGAGGTTTCTCACCTGCAGAATAACCAGTGTTGATCCTTTCTGTGAAGAGGTCCAAACCATAGCCTCAGGCACCTTTTATTAATAGCTATTTCATGATTCTTTTTTATGAGTGACCCATGGCGAACTTATGAAGAGTAATATGTGGCATGTGGAAAGAAGACAGGATTTAAAATCAGTAGTCAGGATTTGGGCTTCTGCTATTCTGCTTTCTGAGTAATGAGTAATATTGAGCAAGAAAATTAACTTCTCTGAGCCTCTGTTACCTCTTCTATAAAAATGGAAGTCATAAAATGTCTACTCCTTAGAGTTGTAGTTCAGATCCAACACATGTATTTTCAATGCCATCATATGTTAATTTCTGATCTTGGTTTTCACAGACAGCATCTCATTGAATTACAACTGACTTTGGAGGTGGATATTATCATCTTTCCTTTCAAAATGGGGAAACTGAGGCTCGTGGGCATATAAAGTCTTGTTTAGTTTTATACACCTAGAAGTAGAAGAGCTGGTATTCAAAATCATATCTGTAGGATGTTATATCCAGTGCTATTTCTCCAAACTATAGCTGCTTTATAAGGAAGCGAATGAGAATTTTAAAAACAAAAGTATTTTAACTAAAAAATGTTGCACACATACTAGTTGATGCCCTTCAATGGGTGAAGTCCATGTCTGCTGAGCTCTCACCTCTTCTTGTCAGAGGGCTTCTGTCTCTCTGTGTCTTCTGCCTTCTGTGTCTTTTGGGGCTGTTTCTTGTTACAAATGTTTCTACATACTCGGGGCTCCACCTGAGCTGCTCACTAAGGCATCACCTGGGTCCAAAGCTCCTCACTGACTCCTTAGCCAAATTGATCTTTTTCTGATATTCTTTTGCATTAGAGTCTTGCTAAGAATGTAAAATCCACCTGATAAATTGATTTACCCTAAAGTACAAAAGGCTTTTATTAGCTTATTTTATTGCCCTACATTGTATATTTACTTTTAAACAGAGGTTCCTTGGAGACTCAGTTCCTTAATCCAGCATTTCTTAAAATAGTTTTTGGGAATGTTAATTCAAGAAGATGCTCCATTAAAAAAGAATTCTTGAGAATCATTATATGAGTTAACATATTAAAGGATCTAAGGAGTCCTATAGATTAAAAAAAAAAACCTTTTCTAGCTTACTGATTCACCTTTGTTTGGCTGCCAATTTCTTTATGTGGCTCACCTGCTAGTAACTAATAAAATTAGCATTTTGCGGAACACACGTTGGGAAAGAATGCCTTAATAAAGAAAAACCCCATCTTTGTGGAAGTTCTGGCATTGTATTGCCTGGAAGGAGTTATTTTTGTGAGAGTAGACCCATGTGAGCACACTTCTAAAAACACAACATATTGGCATTATTCTCAGGGGTAGATCCAGGTTTTGTGAGACTTGAAGATTATACAGTTGGCAGGGACTATCTAAGAAAAAGAAAATAAAATTATGAATCAAAATTACGTTTTGAAAGGGGCCCATATAACCAAAGAGCCCTCCTGCTTAAGCTTTATTACTTTTATTGTCAATCTACAAAAGAGTGACCTTTTTCAAATGAGTATAAACCCAGCCTGGTTTATGTTCATGCAATAAATGAAAGAATAGTGGACCAGGAAGCAGCAGGCTGTGCTCTTATCCAGAATTGCCCATTTTACTTCCATTCTGTAGACTCTGTGACTTTGGATTAGTCACTTTCTTTCTCATCCTCCATGGCTTTATTTTTTAAATGGGCAATCATTGTCCTATGGATGATGAAGAATCATTTTGAAAAGATAATGAGGAAGCATTTAGCACTATACAAATAGAGGTTATGATTCTTGTGAAATTGTTTATTAATTCTAAGGATTACACATATGTTAGCAATCATTAATTTTATTATTAATATGTGAAATAAAGAAAAAATTGGGACTTCAGTAAGGAGAAATTTTATTTGAAAAAACATTGAAATAAAGAAAAGGAGACTATTGCAATAGAGAGAATGCTTCAGTCTTAAGATGTGCAAGCATCTCAAATGTCAGAGAAGGGCCTTTCTTTTATAGGAAGGAATAAACAAGGCTAGAAAGATCTGGTGTGGAAAGGTTGGGTCAGTGGGTGGCGTGATGGGAAGGTTGAGATCTCTACCTCTCCCTCCCCGAGGTCAGCCAATTCTCAAGAGGGAACAAAAGGGGGGGTTGCTGCAAGTTGCAATGCTGAGTTGGTGGGTGGACCAAAGTTCAGCGACCTGGGGGAAGGTGAGACCCTGGAGTAAAGTTTGATCAAGTCAGGTAAGTGGGCATTTTGTCCAGGATGGTCAGTGGAAAGAAAAAGTACAGCTAATCATTTATGAGAGAAAGGACAGGAACTTGGAGGGTCTGTATCTGGTCTTGTCATAGGCAGACAAAGGAGTCATTCACAAGCTTATCTAAATCATGTGCAGAAGGGTGGTTCTTTGCAGCAAGCTATTTTCAGGAACATACTAGGGTGGGGAAATTTCTTGACTTTTGCAGTTTTCCAGAAACACAGGGCTCAGATAAAGTTCGACATTGTCAAACACCATCATCATTATTGATATGCTTGTGCCACTTAAAATGCTTTATCTTTGGACAAGTTACTTTGCCTTTCAGACTTTCAGTTTTCTCATGGGCAAAATGGAAAAAATTATAATAATAACAAAAATCAACTCACTAGCATGCTGTGAAGCTTAAAAGACCCAATCACTATGTAACTGTGTCATAAGCTATAAATATTGCAGAAATGTTATTTATTATTTTCTTGTTATCATTATAAGTGGCTTTGTGGGCTCCAACTTCTTCTTCATTCACTTGATACAGCAAAAAGGGGGAAGGGATCAACATCTGTAAAATGAATATTAGGTGCCAGATACAGGACTACTTGATACTCAGTAAAATCCTAAGATGTATATTAAGTATCCCCATTTGACATGTGAGGAAACAGGGTCAGCGAGGTTTATGTGCTAAACTCACACAGTTCACAAGTGGTAGAAGGGACTGATAGGAATCTAGAGATGTCCAACTTGACTCTGTCTCTCACCAGGTGTCTAGAAAGGGGTTTGTCTTGTGCATGCAACAGCCCACTTTCATCCCAGGAATATGGAAAAGAGACACCTCAGTTACACATGCATGTAATTAATTTTTTTTTCTGGAAGCAATGAACTTGTTCTCCTATGTAGTTTTCTTTGAAAAAGGCAAAGAAAAAGATAAAGGGAAAAAAAATCCCATCAAGCACATATTGCACATTGGCTGCCAACGATGTTTCTTTTAAAAATAAAATAAAAATGTTCTGTTGTAGATTTTTTTTTCCCTTTTGGAGAGATACAGGAATTGCAAAGAGAGTGCCAGACAGCACTAGCATATGCTTATTTTTCGAACTCAATGTGGGCAGCCTTTCTTAAACACTTTGTATAAATATATTTATTCTCCCACTGAGACCTTGCCTGCCAGGTTCAGGAACAACTGAGTAAGCAGATGAGTTATAAACCAAGGAAAGAAAAGGAGGGATTGCCGTGGAAATGCTGATGGCCCCTTTATTCCAGTTGAGTACATTGCCCCGCTGTAATAAATTAGTGGTTGATGTGTTCATGATAAATCTATAGTGGTTTGCATAGTCAAAGATATTTCACTCTGTCTTTGCTATAGAAATAGAAAGCAAGGAAATGTTGACATCCGGTGGGCAAGATTGAAAACACACACACACACACACACAAACCCTTTGGTGCACAACCCACATTTGCAAGCTGTCTGCATTTCTTGTATTGGCCTCAGCTTTGACAAATGTAAAAAAGTCACTAATATTTTGACACTCTCCCTGCCCAAGTCTGATACCAGCTGGCTGCGAAGCCACATACTCATTGTTCGGCTGGATTTTAAAGACTGGGTCCCAGCCAAAGGACTGGACTGGATCCATTCATTCATTTTCAAGATTGAAGTTGCAGCTTAACTGTAATGACCATTTCTCAACTCAATCTGGAAACCTCTTCCAAAGCCAACAGATGCCTGAGAGGCAAATGTGCATTTGGATTGGAAACCACTCTCTCTGAAAAAGAAACAAAAGGTGATCTTTGAATCTGAAAATAATTTCTTGTTTCAAGAGCAATTATTATTCTGTATATTCATAGTGGCTTAAAAAATGCTCGTGATATTAGCACCGTTGTAAAAAAATGCTTATTTTCATTCTAAGTGAAAATGAAATTTAAATTACAGATATAGTATGACAAGAATTATCAAAAAATATGCTCAGAAAAAAAATTGGAAGAAACACACCAAGTGTCAGAATGTTAACAGAAAAGATCCTTCAGGTTATGATGAATTTTTCTTTCTATTTTCACATACTTTTCTTCTATATCAGATTTTACATTTATAATTGGGGGAAAAACTGTTTGTTTCTTTAAAATGTGCTCTGTTTCTTTTACTCTTCCTGTATTTTCAGCTCTGGTGACCATATTGTTCTAGTAATCATAAGAAACTATTTCTCAAGTGTGCTGCAGCCGTGGAAAATAAAACCACTCTATAATCTACGAAAAATATCTTTGCTCTCTACATCTAAAAAATGCTCCCCTGCTGTGTGTTCCTGCTGTCCCATTTTTCCAGTCACTTAATAATTGGAGACATTAACCCTGATCACTTGCAAATTTTCCATTTAAATTTATTTTCAGGTAAACAGATGCTTGGGAGAACAACCACCATAGGGGTATAGGAGAAAGGGAGTTATAACTTGATCCCGAAATCATTTGAGGAGATTATTCCCAAGGCATGAGGAGATGCTTATATTTTTGAGTTTCAGAGTAATCTTGGAGAAAGCATTTCTATTAATGTTTTAATATAAATATAATTTAGTATGTCCTTATTATGTGCAGATACTGTGAGCAGGCTTTTTATGGACTATTTCATGTAACCTTCATAAAACTTTATGAAATATATAACTCCATCATATCCACTTTTTAGTTGAAGAAACTGATACTTAGATGGATTAAAAATTTGAACCTCCATCAGTTTGATTCTAGCCCATGCTGGACTTTTTACACTTAAGCTATGGGCTTTCGCCATCAGAAACACTTGCCTTCTGATCTCAGTGCCTCAATAGAAGCTGGTGACTCCAGTTTCCTCATACATAAAATGGGGATAATAAAATCAAAGACAATAAAATCCTTGAAGTTGCAAGAATTAAAGTAGTCGAGGCCATCAGCATCTGTGGGAAGCCACCCCTCTGATTCCAGGGCATCCCTTCCAAATAAAAACTACTGACATGAGCTCAGAGATAGCATCTCTGGAAATGTTTCCTTTTGCCTGTAAAAATTTGACAGTATTTCTCCATAGCCTGTAGCCGTATCCAACCCTCTGGCTCACACAGCACTGATTAAAAACCGGATTGCCAGCAGTCATCTCTGATTGTCTACCATGGAAGTGCCGCTCTTCTCTTCCTCCACCCAATCATCCCATGCACTATTCATGAGTTCCACAATATTCCAAACTTTAATTTCCACAGATTAATTCTCACTAATTATTCACCATATGAACCTTCGCAGGAGAATTCCACAGGATGCTCTTCCATCCTGAGGCAGGGAAGGCAATGTCGAATCGTTTTTTGATTTCAAGTGGAAAACAAACTAATTATGTGGAAATATGATAATAGATTGCGCTGCAGGGACCAGTCCTCTGCAGGCTTCAAAATGTTTGCTTATGATCGGCTCTTCGTGTTATTTCTTCCAGGAGGAGCTGCCCTTTCATAATGCATCAACATTATTGACTGGCCTGTGATTCCTTACTTGGAGTTAAGGTAATTTGCATAATTGTATATTACTTCCGTCTGGTAGAAACAAACAAGATGTTCGGGTGCTAATGATCAAGCAGGCAGCAGTGAATGCTGGGAAAAAATAGCATTAGTAAAGTCAAAAAAAAAAAAAAAAACAGTGAAGAACTGCTTCTCTCTTTGGCATCTTTCATCACTTTCTTTTGACCTAACTCTGTGTTCCATTTGGCCACAGGCATGGTTTTTAATCTGTCTGTCCAAATGTAGGGGGTAACCTGGCTAGGCATAGATTCCAAATCTGCAAAAATATAAAGCATCATTAGGCTGTGAACTTTCATACTTGTTTGTATTTGCGTTGGTCACTTTTTCTGCCTGGAATGTCTTTCTTCTTTTCTCTTGCAGAAGGTGTCTTATCCTTCATGATCCAGCATTTGTGCTGATCTCTCTTTTTTATGTACCCCAACTTTGCTACTTAGTATGCATCATTTTTGAAATGAAAAAAAAATCAAATTAACTGAGTGGATGCTACTATGTAGGCATGAAGTAGGTACTCAGCAAATTCATTCTCACTCATTTGACTAACAGTTTTTGATCTTTACAATTTGCTAGCTCCATTTTCACCACTCTGGATAGAGGAATGAGCAAACAGGACAAAAACAAATCCTCCTCCCTTTCAGTCTATAAATTTCCTTTTCTCTGTTGCAATTTATATGTCTATTTAGCAATTATTTATTCATCCTTGTAGTACATCTGATAGATAGGCTCATAGCTTGTGTGTCTCTATATCTCCATGACCAGGCACATGGTAAGTGCTAAATAAATGTCTGTTAAATAGACTGGAAGTTTTAGGAGAGTGAGTGGATAATACAAACTGTTTGATGTATTGAATCAGGTATACAAATAAAGGGTACTTGACCTGCCAGCTCCAAATGATTTGTAGTGGCTGCATCAAGTGCTGACAAAAGGATTTTGAGGCTGCATGTGCTTAGTGGAAAAGTTTTCTGTGATTGATTAGTCATGTCTGCAATGAAAATATTAATGGGGAATAGCAAACCACATATGTATTAATATTTGCATTTTTGTTATAGAGATTTAACTTTGGGCATCTTTAAGAGATTCAGTGGCTATACATATGTGTTTGGTGTGTAGAATTGACTAGTTTATCAGGTTGTCTACAGTTCAATCTACGAAGAAGATTGCTATATGGTGGTTTTGAACATTAAACCCTTGACATGAAATACTTTGATTGATTCTTTTTTTTTTTACTTTTTAACTTATCTGTATTTGTTACAAGTTTTAAGTGGATTGTGACTCAGGCACTACATTTCCATTCACAAGCCTCACTTTTCAAAATGGCTTTACGACACATATGGGTAGGGCTTATAATTTTGCTCCTCTAAACAATAATTTTTCTTTGAAAAAACAAGCCCTGCATAGAGTTTCATCAAGTTACTTCACTTTAAACATATTTATTTCTAGAGGTCTAGCACATGCAGAAACTATAAGGACTGAAAAGTTTAAACAGTAGATTCTAGAAGATGAGATCAAGTCATTTTAACAAATACTTTTTTTCTAAACATCAAGATTGATTTACTCTTTATAGAAGTAATGAGTTCTACCGTTGTTGGGCTAGGCACCTTCCATGTATTATTCTATTTAATTTGTCCCAGCAACATGGCACAATAGGTAATTTTAATCCCATTTTACTGATGTAGAAACGGAAGCTCAGAAACCCCCAGGATAAAAAGATTGTGAATGACAAACCAAAATTCAAGTCCAGTTTTTCCTGACTCCAAAGTTTATGCTTTTATTCTTATTCCCAATACAAACTGTTATTTAGTTCTTCTAGTCTAAAATGAACTGTTTTGCATTTCAGAGAAAGGGGCCCTTTGACCTAGTGAATAATAAGATAAAGAAACGGAGGCATGCCAATGACTGATCCTGTGGGTATGAGAGGAGCAGGGACCTTGTGTGAGTGTGTGTGTGCACACAGATTGAAGTGGGAAAATGGCTTCAAATAGAAAAAGGTTGAAAATGGAAAAGAACTCATTTTATTAAGCATATTTTGCATGCCAGTAGTCATGTTACTTGCTGAATGATGAAGCCCTTTTGGGATGAGTATTACCAGCTTCAATTCTGAGAATGAAAAAATATGGGCCCGGATAAGTTGAGTAACTAGATTAATGAGAGGAGGGATGTTGTTTATTCTAACTTTTCTACTATTGTATCCCTAATTCAGCATCGTATCTTCTGCCTGGCATACACTAGACACTAAACAAACAAATAAATATATAGAAATACATGTTTGCAAAGGTTAATAAGAGGTAAGCCAGGTTTTAAATTCGGGTCTGTTCAACTCCAAAGCCTGTGCTATTTCTATCATGCCAGGCTGCCCTTGGAAAGTTTAAAATGTGCTTGAGACTTTGAAACAAGTTCCATTTTTCAAGGATAACTTCTTACACAGCTGCCTCAATGCAGCTGGTTTTTTGGAAAAAAATGTTTATAAGAAGGCTTGGCAGGTTTCTTGGACGTTAAATATCTCTTACAAAATAATATTTTGATGGATTACATGTAAATGAATCAGAAACATATGGCCTCCATTTCCTGTAGAATACACACACGGATCATTTTTATATGTTTGGCAAAATGGATTTTCCTGAATGCCACCTCCACGTGCTCCTCCTCTTTCACCCCCCAGTGTATTATATCCAAGGAGACAGGAAGATCTTCTAAGAATCCCCAGAAACTTGGAACCTTTCATCTCTGCTTCTGACACCACGACATAGGTCATTTTCCCTTTCATTTCCAATAGCAGAGGCAGCGGCTATATGTACAGTCAGGAAAGCCAGGAGCCTGACTAGGGCTTCCCTAGAATGTGAGCCTCTCCTCTCAATAGAAACCCTTTTACCAACCATGGGAAGGCTGAACACTCAGTCATTGCAAGCAAAGAAATTTCCTCTTCGTGTACACAGTGTTAAGTGATATAAACTTTATACATGTGTACATATTTTCAGGCATTTTAAGAAAGAGAATATGCCATGGGGTATTACATCCACAAAGTCCACTGGACTGGACACAATCAGATCGAGAAAAGATAAAAGCCATTATGCAGTGTGTATAAAATGCACTCCTCATGACTTCACAGCAAGGACAATAACTTCAACATTCACACCACTTCACTAGGGCTGCAGAATGGAATGATGACCAACTGGACCACAAGGAAAATTAGCAGTACCCAATCAGAATTTTGAGATGCTTTTTATATTCACTCTCAAAAGCCAGTTTCTAGATTTAATGGTTATCCTTAATATTCAACTTAGATCAATTAAAAAGGTGAGGTGTTTATGATTAGTGATTTATAACAAAAGGGTATTGTTGTATTCAAATATCTACACATTGGAAATAACAGAGCCAGGGCAGAAAATATGATTCCATTCAAACTGCAAAAGAGGTAACTTCAAAAGAAAGTAAAGTGTACAGGTTTCACCATAGCCCATAAACATCACAAACTCACATGCCTCAGGATCAAGGTAAATGGGTGATACAGTTTGGATGTTTGGCCCCTCCTAACCTCATGTTGAAATTTGATCCACAGTGTTGAAGGCAGGGCCAAGTGGGAGGTGTTTTGGTCGTGGGGACAGATCCCTCTGAAGGGCTTGGTGCCCTCCCAACTATAATGAGTGAGTTCTCCTTTCATTAGTTCACACGAGAGCTGATTGTTTAGAAAAAAGCATGGCATCACCTCCTCCCTCTCTTGCCATGTGATATGTCCCCTTTGCCTTCTGCCTTGATTGGAAGTCCCCTGAAGCCCTCATCAGAAGCAGATGCTGGTGCTATGCTTCTTGTACAGCCTGCAGAACTGTGAGCCAAATAAACTTCTTTTCATTATAAATTACCCAGTCTCAGGTATTTCCTTTATAGCAATACACAATGAACTAACACAGAAAATTGAAAATATTACAATGAGTGAATGCAGTTTTGATGAAAGTCAACCAGGTTTTTTTGAAAATGTGAGAAGTAGAAGTGGGCACCAGCTGCCTGTAACATAATTAAATCCACAGGTTTTAAGTCACTAGATGTAGATATATCTTTGAATCACAGAAATAGATATATCTTTGGATATCTGATGTTTAACCATGTGACCAGTCACCTCTGGACAAATCTATTCTCTTATATCTGCAAACATTTTCTCTGCTTTCAAGTCTCATCTATTTCCTTCTGTGTCTTGATCTACAAATGAGATGACTTGGTTGGCAATAGCAAGTTGGTACTTTTATTCTTAAGAGAATTTGAGGGTAGTGTCATTCTGCCATTTTCACTTTCTGCTGTTTTCTTTCTCCTACCTCCTTCTGTCTTCTTATATGTCTATTTTCAGGAAAGGACCTGATCCTGTTCAAAGTAATGCAATTTATACCCAGGAAAGGGAGTTCAGGTTGGAAGAAGGAATATACCAGATATTTTCAGATGGGAGAGGCAAGCCTAGAATATAAAAGAGAGCAAGAAGAAAGGTCAATAATGAAGTGGAGAGCAAGGAACTATTGAGTGAAGTACATTTAATATAAAGAATATATGTTTATTTCTTTGCTTAGGTTATTTCCAATTTATCATAGGTCCATATGAGGTCAATTGTCACATATTCTCTGTAACATTCTTTTGGAAAAGTATCACATCCTATCTCATAGAATTGCTTCCTTGAGAGGTGATATGATATAATAATGACTGAGATCATAGGCTTTGAAGTAGAGATCTGTCTGTGAATTCTGGATCCTCAACTTTTCCTTAGGTTATATCACCTGTTACATCAGAGCATATTATCTGGCATTCATTCAAAACATTTATTGAATAGTCAGTTATTTTTATACTTTAGATTTAACAAAGCATTTTTGCATCCTTTGTCTCATGTACCCTAAAAAATACTCTTGTTAAATAAAAAGGGAAAAAATAAGTAATACCTTTGCTCCCATTTTTCAAATATGACCATAGAAGTTCACAGAATTTATTTGACATGCTTAGGGCCACAAAGCTAGTAAGTGGCAGATTGGTACCAGGAATCTATATTTCCTAATTCTTAGAATATTTTTTTCCATACTATACTTCACCAACAGACTAGATATAAAAGTGTGGGTGGGTCTGTTTATCCACCCAATAAAATGAAGATGACTGAAAGGATTTGAGTACATGTGAAATAGTGAAAGTAATTTTTGTACGCAAAATGGTTTACAATTTTTTAGAGGAAAAAGATATTAAAGAAGAAACTTTCCAGTGTTGTGGAATCAGCAACCAGAAAGCAAGCTTAGTTTTGCATATCCTGATTCACTTTCACTTGGAATGAGTTAAGTGTATAGCAAAGAAGCAAGCCTCTGACCATAGTGAAAATACATGCAAAGGGCATTGTCAAGGACTGAATGTTTTTGTCTCCCCAAATTTATATGGTGAGCCCTAATTCCCAATGTGATGGTATTAGGAGGCGTGTTCTTTGGGGAGGTGATTAGGCTTAGATGATGTTCTGTGAATGGAGGCCCATGATGAGGCTAGTGCTCTTACTAAGATAAGGAAGAAACATCAGAGCTTCTTCTTATGACCATGTGAGGACACAGGGAGAAGGTGGCTGTCTGCAAGCCAGGAAGATGGCCCTTACCGGCAACTAAATCTGCCTGCACCTTGATCTTGGACTTCCCAGCTTCCAGAACTGTGAATGATAAATGACTGCTGTTTAAGCTACTCGGTCTATTCTGTTTTCTTACAGGCATCTTGTAGATTATAAAATCCCTCCAGATTTTTAAGATGGAAAATTTAATCACAGCAACAAACCTATAAAAAGAATTTAATAGAAAGTCTACAGTGAAAAATATAGTTTGCGAGGTTAAAAATTTAATAGATTAGGTTTAAAAGCAGATTGGACATAGGAGAGGGAAGGTTAAAAGAACTGGAAGATAAGTCAGTAGAAAATATCAGAAATGCCAAGAGAAAAAAGGATGGGCAATGTAGAAAAGAGCACCTGGGAGTATGGAACATACTCACGCATGTGTAATCAAAGGCCCAGCAGGAGAGGGGGAGAAGATAGGGCCTCAAAGAGAATTTGAGGAACTACTGGCTGAGGATTTCCAAAAACTTAAAAAAAGACATCAAGCCACAGAAATTGAAGAAAACTATAAACCTCAAGAAGAATTAATAAAAAGAATTTTGGTAAGTGTTTCATGCATACTTCATAGCAAATTGTTGATCATTCAAAGATGAAGAGAAATTTTGAAAGCAGTCAGAGGGAAAAAAAGACATATTACCGTCGGATGAACAATAAGACGGATGACTAACTTTAAAAAAATATTGCAGTATAATTGAAGTATATACTACATTGTACATATTTGATCATTTTTGACATAGGTATATACCAGTAAAACCGTCATCACAATAAAGATTACAAACATTTCTGTCACTCCTAAAAATTCCTTGTGCCACTCAGTAATCCACCCTCCCTTTACCCTATGCCCAGACAACAACTAATTTGCTTTCTGCTGCTATAGATTAGTTTGGATATTCTATAATTTTCATATGGATGGAAATATAGTATGTATTCTTTTTTTTTTTTGGCTTGGTTTCTTTTACTCAGCATAGCAATTTTGAGATTAATTCATGTTGCTGCATGCTTCAATAGCTCATTCCTCTTTATTGCTAAGCATTGTTTCATTGCGTGATTATGCCACAGTTGTTTATCCACTCCCCTGTTGATAACAGTTGGGCTGTCTCGGTTTTTGCTTATTACACATAAAACTACTATGAACATTTGGGTAAAAGTCTTTGTGTGGATATATACTTTTAATTCTTTTGAGTAAATACCTAGAATTAGAATGGTTAGATTCTGTGGTAGGTATATATATAAATTTTTATGAAGCTGTTAAACTTTTCTAAAGTGGTTGTACCATTTTGTATTCCCAACAACAGTGAAACAGAGTTCCACTTGGTCTACGTTGTCAGCAACACTTGCTATGGTTAATTTTTAAAACTTTAGGTTTTCTAATGGGTTAGTGGTATATGTCATTATGGTTTTTAATTGAATATTCTTTATGCTTAATGATGTTAAGCATATTTTCAAATGCTTATTGACAGTATGCCTTTATTTATGAAGTGCCTCTTCAAATTGTTGATCATTTCCTTAATGGGTCGTTTATCTTATTATTTACTTGTAAAAATTTGTTACATAGTTTTGATAGAAGTCCTTTGATATACATGTTTGAAATATTTTATTGAAGTCTATGACTTGCATTTTGGCTCTCTAATGACATGTTTTGAAGAACAAAACTTAAAAAATTTTGATGATGTTCAATTTATCATTTCTTTCATTTATGGCTCATGTTGTTTGTGTTTTATCTAAGAAAACTGTCATCTCCCATGATTGAAAAGCCTTTTCTCCTATGCATTATTTTAGCAGTTTTATCACATTAGGTTTTAAATTTAGTTATATGATCCATTTAGAGCACATCTGGCATATTGATTAAGGGTTGCTATTTACTTCTGTATTGGTATCTATTTGATCCAACACCATTTGTTGAGATGACTTTCCTTTCAACTTTGAATTGCCTTGGTATCTTTGTCAGAAATCAATTGACCATATTTGTGTAGATCTATATCTGCATCCACTATTGTGTTACCTTGATCTATATGTCAATCTTTTAGCGACTACCAAACTGCATGTGTTACTGAAACTCTGCAGTAACTCTTGAAATCAGATAGTTTAAGTGCTGCAACTTTTTTTTCCCAAAGTTGTTTTAGCTACTCTAGGTCCTTTGCATTTCCACATAAATTTTAGAGTCAGCTTTCTTATTTCTACAAAAGAAGCTTACTGGAATTTTAATTACAGTTTTGTTGAGTATGCTGATCAATGTGGTTAGAATTGATAGAAGCTGGAAGATCGTGAGGTGACAACTTTATAGTGTTAAAATAAAATAATTGCCAATGTGGAATTATAATCACAATGTGGATTATAATCACAAACAAAATATGCTCCTAAAGTATCAGTAAAATTAAGCCATTTTCAAACAAAGTTATTATGATTATTTATTGCCAGTAGTTCTACTAAAAGGAAATACCAAAGTGAATTATTTAGGTAAGAGCAAAATGATCCAAGATGGAGGCATCAAAATGAAAACTAGAATGAAAGGTAATGAAAAGGATAACTATATGCAGTGAATTTAATTTTAGAAGACTCTGATAAGTAAGGATATATATTGTAAACTGTAGGATAACCATAAACAGAAAAATAAAATAATCTATGCCAAGCATTCTAATAGAGAAGAAAAGATTATAAAAGAATATACAATAAATCAAAGAAAACAATAGAAAGAGAAAAGGAGCAAAAAATATAAAAGACAAAGAGAAAATAAATGGAAGAATAAATGATTTTAATCCAAATATATCATAAGCATAAAATCACATTAAATATAATTAGAACAAATATTCTGATGAAAGTCAAGCTGGTTATTCAACTATAGGCTGTTTATAAAAGACTAATCTTAAATATAAAGACTCAGAAAGTTTGGAGTTAAAAGTATGAGAGAAAAATATACCATGCAAACATACTGTAGACTACAATAATTTTCAAATGCACAGGAGCATTTACCAAAATTAATCCATATGCTGTGCTGAAAAGAAAATCTTAACAAATTTCAAATGCTTGAAACTATATAAAGCCTATTCTCAAGCCAAAGTAGAATGAACCTAGAAACCAACAGTAACAAAAAATTAAAACTAAAATTCAAAAATCACAAATTTACTAAATATTTGGGCATTTTGCTTTTGAATGATACATGGGTTAAAGAAGAAATCACAACCAAAATTAGAAAATATTTTTAACTGAATGATAATAAAATTAAATAATCTATTAAAATTGTAGTGTGCAGATAAAACTCTTAGGGGAAAAGTATACCCTTAAAATGCACGTGGCAAAATAAAAAAGGCTAAAATCAATGATCTATGTATCTATCTCAAGAAGTCAGAAAAATAATATGATATTAAATCTCAAAAAATGAGAAGGATGTGATTAATACAAATACGGAGCAAAAAATATTGAAACAGGAAATAAAAATATATAACACAGAACATCAAACAAACCAAAATTTTCTTTGATAAAACTAGTGAAATTGATTAACTTTCAGCAATCTTGATCAAAAAATAAAATAAAATAAAAGAATGGAAGATACACATCACCAATAAAAATGAGAAAAGGAAACTTTACATATAAATTTATTAGAGTAATCATAAGTAGATATTATAAACAACTTTACGCCAAAAACTTTGAAAATTTTGACAAAATGGATACATTCCTTGAAATATACAACTTAAAACTGACAATAACACATATCAAATATCAAAGATTTCTTATAGTTATTAAAGAAATTGAACCCATAATTATAAATATCACAAAGAAAACTCTATGTCTAGATAGGTTTACAGGTGAACTCTTTCACATATTTAAAGTAGAATTAACACTATTTCTGCACAAATCCTTTCAGAGGGTAGAAAAAGGGGAAATAATTTTAACTTATTTTGTGTGGCCAGTGTAAACTTGAGATCAAAACATAATAAAGCATATTATAAGAAAGAAAAATTATAGGCCATTCTCTCCAATGAATATAGATTAAAAATTATAGAGAAAATATTAGAAAAAGACTTCCCAATCATATTAAAAAAGATAATATATCACAATTAAGTTGGGTTTATGTAGGAGTATGAGGTTTGTTGACATCTGAAAATCAAGCATTGCATTAGCAAAATAAAGGAGAAAAACATCACAATGATTTCAAAAGGTACAAAAATGTCAACACTGATGATAAAAAAGAGGCTTTTTAACTAAGTAGGAATTGAAGATTTATAACTATGAATTGAAGGGATATTATTTAAACTTATCGTTATCTGTGAGAAACATACTTATTAGTGAACTGTTGAAAGTTTTTCCTTTGAAAGCGGGAGCAAGATGATTGTTTGCTATTTCAACCTTTTTTCAAAATCTTCTGAAGTTTTCCTACCCAGTGAAATAAGATGAGGCAAAAGTCAATACAATCTCTCTGCATCCACGCCAACATTTATTGTTTTGGGACTTTTTGATAAAAGTCATTCTCACTGGAGTTAAGTGATATCTCATTGTGGATTTGATTTGCATTTCTCTAATGAGAGATGTTGAACATTTTTTCATATGGTTGTTGGCCATTATTCTGTCTTCTTTTGAAAAGTTTCTGTTCATGTCCTTTGCCCACTTTTTATGGGGTTGTTTTATTTTTTTCTTGCTGATTTTCCTGAGTTCTATATAGATTCTAGTCATCAGCCCTTTATCGATGTCTAGCATGCGAATATTTTCTCCCATTCTATAGGTTGCCAGTTTGCTCTCGTGATGGTTTCCTTGGCTGCACAGAAGCTTTTAAATTTGATCAGGTCCCATTTATTTATTTTTGTTGTTGCTGTGATTGCCTCTGGGGTCTTCTTCATAAATTCTTTCCCTAGGCCAATGTCTATGACAGTTTTTCCAACATTTTCTTCTAGAATTCTTATAGCTTCATTCCTTAGGTTTAAGTTGGTTTTCCATCGTGAGTTGATTTTTCTGAGAGATGAGAGGTGCGGATCCTGTTTCAGTCTTCTACACCTGGCTATTCAATTTTCCCAGCACCATTTATTGAAGAAGGAACACTCATACACTGCTGGTGGGACTGCAAACTAGTACAGCCTCTGTGGAAAGCAATATAAAGATACCTCAGAGAACTAAAAGTAGACCTACCAATTGATCCAGCAATCCCATTACTGGGCATCTATCCAAAGGAAAAAAAGACATTCTATAAAAAAGACATCTGCACTAGAATGTTTGTAGCAGCACAATTCACAATTGCAGAGATGTGGAAACAACCCAAATGCCCATCAATACATGAGTGGATTAATAAAATGTGGTAGTTGTAGACCATGGAGTTCTACTCAGCCACAAAAAACAATGGTGATCTAGCACCTCTTGTATTATCCTGGATAGAGCTGGAGCCCATTCTACTTAGTGAAGTATCACAAGAATAGAAACACAAGCACATGTATTCACCATCAAATTGGTGTTAACTGACCAACACTTAAGTGAAGTAGTAACATTCGTTGGATGTCAGGCAGGTGTCGGGGGGGAGGGGATGGGTATGTTCACACCTAATAGGTGCAGTGTGCACCGTCTGGGGGATGGACATGCTTGAAGCTCTGACTCACATGGGGCAAAGGCAATATATGTAACCTAAACATTTGTACCCCTGTAATATGCTGAAATAAAAAATAAATAAATAAAATAAAAAGTCAGTACAAAGCTTAAGGATTAAAAAGGAAGAAATTAAATTTCAGAAAAAACAAACAAACTTTTTTCACAGAGAAAAACAAAAGAATTCACAAACTATCTTAGTAAGTGGATTTAACAATGTTAGGAGATTCAAAGTCTATAAATAAAAATTAATTGTATTCCTGGAAAGAAATAATTTTTTTAAGAATCAAATAGAGATAAGTCTAGTAAGTTCTTTAATAAATTTACAAAGAAAAGCACAAAACATTACTGAGAGAAATTAAAGAAGCTCTAAATTAGTGGAAAGACATGTCGTGCCCTTAGATTAGACACTCAATATTACAAAGATTTCCCATTTTCTCCAGATTGATTCCTAGTTTCAATGCAATTCCAATGACAATTCCAGTAAGTAGGGGTAGGGAGTGGAGGGGATATAGCCCCTGGGACACAGGTCAATAAAGAAGGGTGTATAGTCATTAATAAGCAGTTTAGATTTTATGTTCTAGGCTCTTATTTCCATGAAGACTTCTCTTAATCCCGTTACTAAGACTGGCCAATTTCTTGAAAAATAACAACTCTGGTCACATATTGATAAGGATTTCTTTGTCCTTTCTATACGCTGGGTTGTATTACAAAGAAAGCCACCTCATATGGAGCCAAGCACAAGTGGCTTCTCTGTAATCTCCATATTTTCTCCCCTGACCTAGATGGGGAAGGTTAGCGGGTTGAAGGGAAGATACATGCAGTCCACCATGGTGCAGAACACTCTCCTGGACTTCAGCGTGGATGGGGGGTGTGCAGAGCAAGAGTGGGAGTGGGAAGGGCAGTGAGGAGGACGGCTCAGTAGTCCAGAGAGATGGTGGTGGACCCAAAGGCAGCACACAAGGTTCCCAAGGAGCTCACAAAATATATGTCTATTTCAGATTGAAGTGAAATTCACACAGCAGCATATGGAACTGTTGCTCCATATTCCAAATTCACGGACTCTAATAATAATGTGCCCCAAGCAAGTAGCATTCCCAATGGCTCCAGCTGAGAGACACCTACTACAGTCAATCAGCCAGTGTTGACAAGGGAAGGTTATCTGATTGTTGCATGTTTTCTGTCACTGACATCTCTCCTAGGGGGTGGCTGGACATAATACTGTGCTATCTGTGTTCCATGCAGAGTCAAGACACAGTCCCATAAGCCTTAATGAGAGTTTGGGGATGAATACAAATGATCTCTGTAAAATCACATAATGATAACAGGTAATAGTATTATTGGCAAGTCTCAGGTTTCAGTTGGGACAAAAGTGTTAACTAAGGGCCGCATAATGCAAAAAATATCGGCTTGGGAGAAGGGCATGCTCAGTTCAAGCCCCAGCACCACCATGGCCTAACTGCAAGGTCAAGTCAACTACCTCACCTGGCTGAGACTCAGTTTCTTCACTATGAAATAAAGATCATATAATAGCTATAATAATTACATGCAGAAGGGCAGGCTGATCAGAAAGGGCTGAGGCCTAGAATGCGCTAGACCAGCCTAGTAAAGATGCTTAGTGAGATTAAAATAAACATGGTATTTTTGCCAATCTCAAAGACTCAATGCCCCGAGATCAGCAATCTGACAGTTTCAGTCAATTCATTCCAAATGTAGCAGAAACAGTAAATTAGAATATATGTGTGGAGTTACTTAAAACTTTCCAGGGCATGGAAAGAAATGAAGAGGGAAATTCCAGGCCAGTTACTGAAGTTCTCATTAAAGATGAATTCTCTGGAGGTCTGTTGATGACAACAATAAGATGAGGTTTAAATGTTACAGTTGGGAAAATCTGGACATTCAATTTCCATTAGCAAGCAATGATCTCTTGTACCTCTGTGATATTTTTGTCTTCTATACTTGATTAATTCTCACTTGTTCTTTAAAAATAACTGTGCGCATAGCTTCAGGTGTTGGTGGTATTGTGTAAAGTGAATTACAATACTTTCCTGCATGTGTTAGGACTCGTGTGCAAGTGACAGAAACCCAACCAAGCTGGCATAAAGAAAACAGAACTTTTAGTGGCTCATGATGCAGGCGAGGTTCTTGCCAGGGATCTGTTCTTTATAATCTCATGGCTCTGCCTCCTTCTTTGTTGGCTTCAGTCTTAAGCTGGCCCTGCCACAAGCAGCTCCTATATACTCCCACTTCATCAACCCTACTGAAAAGAGATCTCCTTTCCTATTCCCTCTAGCAAAGATTCTAGGGCCAGTTTGGGTCCCGTGCAGATTGTTGGACCAATCTCTATTGGATGTAATACTCTAATTGGACAGCCCTGGGTCCGGGGCCAGCCCTGGAGCCCAGGACATGATTTCACAGTTCACAGTTATTATTTGTTTGTTTGTGTTTCTCCACTATGCTGACAGCTCCACAAGGGCTCACTGCACTCCAGAGCTCACAAGACTGTGTGGAGGTGGCAGAGTGCTGTGGTTAGATTAATAGAGGCAGGTGATGCAGTGGTTAAGGGAATAGACTCCGGAGATAGACTGTCTGGGTCAGAATTCAGGCTCTGGCAGCTTGGGCTAATCACTTATTCTTCCTGTGCCTGCTTCTTCAGATGAAGAAAAATGTGAATAATAATAAAATGGGAATAATAATAGCACCTACCTCATAGGGTTGTAGTGAGTATTAAATAAACTAATACATATGAAATGCTTAGAATCGTGCCAGGGACTTTTTGAGATATTATATGTATATTCAATATTGCATACAGTCATGCATTGCTAATAACAGAAATATGTTCTGAGAAATGTGTCATTGTGCAAACATCATGGAGTGCACTCACACAAACCTAGATGGTATAGCTTACTACACATGTGGGCTATATGGCATGGCCTATTGCTCCTAGGCTACAAACCTGCACAGCATGTTACTGTACTGAATGCTGTAGGCAACTGCAACACAGTAGTAAGTATTT
Source organism: Cheirogaleus medius (assembly GCA_008086735.1). Classification (NCBI taxonomy): domain Eukaryota; kingdom Metazoa; phylum Chordata; class Mammalia; order Primates; family Cheirogaleidae; genus Cheirogaleus; species Cheirogaleus medius. Next base: position 43,191,667 of record VBSM01000529.1, on the reverse strand, counting down.
GTGTATATGAACATATCTAAACTTAGAAAAGGTACAGTAAAAATACAATATCATAATCTTATGGGACCACTGTTGTATATGTATATGCAATTCATCATTGACCAGAATGTTGTTATGTGGCACATTACTATATGTAATTATATATGTGTATAATTTTTTTTCTTACTACAATATTCTTGGAGTCTAGCATAATTCCTGGAACATGGTATGCACTTTATAATTAATAAATATTAATTAATTAATACATATCATTTACTTTTCTTAACAATCCTATGAATTTAGTATTGTGATTCTCATTTTACAGATGAAGAAAAGGGAGGCATAGAAAGGTTAAGTAACTTGTTCAAGGTCATACGGCTAGTGATTATTGAAGGCAGCATTGATCTTAGATCTGTCTGACTATAGAGTCTGGGCTTTTAAACATCCTAATCAGCTTTCAATACTTAGCTTCCCTGTTAACACTTCTGGGAGAATTTCCCTAATGCCCAAACCTGCCATGGTGAGGGAGGTTCTCTGCTCTGTGTCTTCCTTATTTGTCTGTTTTTGTATTTGATGGTAGGGTTTGTGCTTTGCTCATCTTTGAATCTCTAGCTTCTATTAGAGAGTAACAGGGCTTGACTTGTTAGATGTCAGTAATTGTTAGTTAAATGAAGAGCATTGAATGATGATAAGGAAGGAGTCTAGGAGTATGAAGAAAAAGTAATTCCTCCTCTTACCTTCAAAAGACAGCCTGTGGGAGATTTTTTCCTTTTGGGAAGAGAATTATGAAGGAGATAGTGTCTCAAAGGGCATTTACTCTCAACAGAGGAGGTTTTGCAGATGGCCATATAGTGAAACTGGCAGAGGAATCAGTTGTCAAGAACCTTAGACACTCTCAAACCCAAATCTTTATTTAACAGACAAAAACACTAAAGCTCAGAGTGTAGAGGGGACTTGCTCATAGTCACACTAGTCTAGAGAGGGCCAGAGTAAGAATCTAGTCTTCTGAGGCCCCATTATAGATTCTTTTTTTTTCCCTTTTTTAAATTCAATCCCCGTAGGAACTGTCAAAAATTGCCAATCTGACTATATTGCAAGTCGTCGTGGCAGGGTTTTGGGAAAAGTTTTCAATTAGCAATAATCGCGCCTCAGATAAACCTCATTGGCTACGATACTGCCACTGCGCAAAGCTTAGATTCTTTCTTCTATCACATATGATGAACAATTTGAGGAAAGAGAACAGCCCAGGGGAAATAAAGAGCCATTGGCCTTATGGGAAAGGGGTTGCAAATGAAAAAAAAATACATTAAACATTTAGCAAATGGAGAAAAATGTGCTAACAACTACAGCAGGAAAGGGGACAGGGAAAAATTTATTAACTCAATATATATCAGGCCGAGGCTAACCTGGTGCCAGGTCTGGCCTCAGAGTAGGAAAGAAATTCTCAGCTGCTTTTGAGTAGAATGGATTACTTGGCTGCTCGGAAACAAATGCAGGCAGGTGACCATTCAATATGAGCTGCCCAACGCCACTGTAGATGCCAAGATTCCTTTTTCTCTTTCCCTTGGAGTAGTGGTTACTGTTGCTAAGGGCAGACTCACTCTGGCCCTTAGCATGCCTGGTACCATGGAAAGAACACAAGCACCAGATCCCATATCCTGACTTTAATATTGTATAGGTCTGTAGCATCAAGCAACCTAAACTTACCTTCTCTAAATTTGTGTTGCTTCACTTATAAAATGAGGCCATTGCTATTAATCTTTAAATAAGAGGCTTGTGAGAGTTAAATGAGATAGACTATATAAAATTCCTATGACAAAGTAGACACTAAGCAAATGGCAATTATCATTATTACAGTTACATGTCACTTAAAGATAGGGGTATGCTCTGAGAAATGCATCATTAGGTGATTAGGCAAACATCATAAGCAAACCTAGATGATATACCCTACTGCACACATAGGCCATATGGGATAACCTATTGCTCCTAGGCTACAAACATGTACAGCATGTTACTCTACTGAATACCGTAGGAAATTATAACACAATGGTACCTATTTGTGTATCAAAACATATCTAAACATGCAAAAGGTATGGTGAAAAAACAGCATTATAATCTTATGGGACCACTGTCATATATGTAGTCCGTCATTGACCAAACATTGTTACATAGCCCATGACTGTACTTCAAAGCTGATGGTGCCCATAGACAGAAAGGGAAGGCATTTACCACTTTAACAAACCAGCACATGAAACAAAAGAAAATTGATCTTACTGAGTACTTTCTATAATTCATTTTCTCCTTCTACCTAAGGTTCTATTTTGTAAGAGGAGGAGGAGGAGGAGGAGGAGGAGGAGGAGGAGGCATCATACCGGAAGACAATTTTATGCTGGCTCTATTTGGGACATTTTGTTTTCTGTGTCTGATGCAAGGAGGACTCCCTTGAGGTCAGAGTGAGATCAGAGTTTCTAGAGGGAATTTACATCTCTATGGTTATAAGCTAAAAAATGAAGTGTTAATTAGTCTATGCTAATTTATTTACCCTTTGATTTTCTAAAATGTTGAATGGCATATTAGAAGCAGCAGATATACTCAAAGCTACACATAAAAAAATAAAAGAAAGAAAACCATGAAAACCAGCAGCAGAATAATGAAAGCACAGCATTCTGGCCCAATTTGTGCATGGTAAAATAGCCAAATATATTTAATTAGCCCCTAAGGGTATAGTATAATCATAGATGTTCATACAGATTTTCTTAAATCACCAATTAAAGTGTCTACCTGTCTACATGCTAAAAGGATAAGAGATACATATTTTATGAAAAAGCAAAGCAAAGGAGAACCAGTTTTATATCTCTGAGAGAGCCTGGTCCACTGCGTAGAGGTTGGCATGCTGAGACCAGGATTCCCACTTTCATAGGTGCTGTGGCTTCAAAGATGGAATCATCTTCTCTTTGCTTCAGTCTCTTATCTTGGAGAATAATGGGAAAGTAAGATCAGGAGTTCAGAAATCTAGGCTTTTGGTTGGAATTCTTTGGGGTGCAAATGATAGAAACCCAATGCAAACAAGTTTAAGCAAATAATAATAATCATAAAATTAAAAAGGATATATTAATATGGACACCGGAGTATCTTATAGAACCAAATGACAGTAATCTTAATAAGCCTCAAGAAATCTAGAGCTAGTGGCTTGAAAACCACCAGATGTCTCTCCCTTTCATGTCTTACATGGCCCCCAGCCCCCGCTGCCACTAGGGTATCCTCTAATCCTCTGTCATCAGAAGGGCTAGGGTGAGGCAAGAGAGACAGTTTAGGCCTCAGATTTACTGAGGCTCTCACTTTCAGAGCCTTGCAAGTGTCAACCCCTAGGTGCGTCACTTGCCTCACTCACCTCACCCTAGTCCCAGCCCTGCTGGGAAATACAGCTGCCAAGAGCAATCACACTTGAAGAAAATCTGTTTCTGTGCATTTTCTCTCTTTGCCCCAAGCCAAAACTTGTTAGGAGAGGTACATCTTGGATCAGTTTGAATCAGCGTGCGTCATGGGCCAACTACCCATGACCAAGGGTTGAGCATATTTTTACCTAGTGGGAACCAGGGTCCCCATGTGGATGAGATTGGGGACAAGGTTCTAGAAAACAAGTGCAGGGCAGAGAATGTATTGTTATTACCCCATATCCTGGGTCATAGCTTGCTATTGGTGCTGTAGTGGCTGAATGGTTACCCCTCCCCCTCCACTCAAATACGTCCAGGTCCTACCCTCAGAAATTTTGAATGGGGCGTTATTGGAGAGAAGATCTTTGCAGATGCTATTAAGTTAAAGATCATGAGATGAGATCATCCTGGGTTATCTAGGTGGGCCCTAAATCCAATGCCAAGTTATTCCTACAGGATTCACACAGAGGAGCAACAGAGACAGGATAAGGCCATCTAAGGATGGAGGGAGAGATTGGAGTCATGCAGACACAGCTGAGGAAGGCCTGGATCCACCAGAGGTTGAAGAGGCAAGGAATGGAGTTTCCCCGAGGGCCTTGGGAAAGGATTGGGCTCTGCCAACACCTTGATTTTGGACAACTGGCTTCTGGCACTTTGAGAGAATAAATCTGTTGTTTTAAACCACCAAGGCTGTGATAACTTATTATGGCAGCTCTAGGAAAATAATACATTTGCAAAATAAGAACTCTTAGGCAAGTCACAAGACTTTATGGCCATTGGGGGAGGGTACATACCCTAATGTTTAAAATTGTGGGTTCTGGTTGAATACTGGTTCTGCCATCTAATAAATATCATCTTGGGTGATTATTTAACCTCTCTGTAATTCAATTTCCTTATTACTAAAATGCAAAAAATAAGAGTTAATTTACACAGAGCTTAGAACAAGTGCCTGGCATATGCTATATACTTATTGTGAGTCACTGACTATTTCATGTATAAATTTGGGGTGATAATAATAGCTCCCCTGCTCAGCTTACCATGTCATTGAGATGATTCACTGAGAGAGTAAATGTAAGTTTCATTCAAGTCAAATGAACTATTGTGTACCATGAAATGGGTTAGTTAGGAGATGCTGGGGAAAAATAAAATAAGCTTAACAAGATATCTGACCTTGAGGAACTTAAAGTCCCATTATGGACTGAATTATGTATCATCCCAAATTCATGTGTTGAATCCTAATCCCCAGTGTGATTGTATTTGAAAATAGGACATTCAAAGAGTAATTAAGGTTAAATTAGGTCATAAAGGTGGGTGGCCTTATAAGAAGAAAAAGAGACATCAGGCACACACAGAGGAAAGACAGTCAGCTGCAAGCCAGGAAGAGAGGGTGCACTAGACGCCAACCCTGCCAGCCCCTTGACCGTGGACTTCCAGCCTCCAGAGCTGTGAGAAATAAATTTCTATTATCTACGCCACCCTGTATATGATATTTTGTTATGCCAGCTCAAGCAGAATAATATAAATCCATTAGTGGAAATTATAAAGCAATATATATTATAATTATTGTATGATGTAATATAATCTTATTATGTTATTAATATAATTACTATTAATACTAATAGCTAATATTATAATATTAATATAGTTATTATGAATACTAATAGCTAATTCTTCCAACCAACATACTGTCTGTGGAATGTAAAGGGTGTTTCTATGGTACAAACTTTCTTTGTTTTACACTCCAATTCTAAGAAGTTTGCTCAAACACCCAGTGGGATTCAGGAAATTCAACAGCTCTAAATGAAATGCTCCCTTGAGGCATGTAAGCAGGAAAGAAATTAGGATAAAAAAAGTGCATTCTACTCAGGGAGACATTTTGCCTTTGTAAAACTGTGTTCACTTCAGCTACCCTCTCCTCTATATGTCTACCTTCATTTTGGAAGCCTATTAACATTAAAAATAGTTTTCCTCCATTATGGATGGAAATAATTCTGAGGTGGAATATTATTCCTTCACTGGAAGAGGAAATTATTTTTCCCTTCACATAGTGGACAAATGCTATTCTTCAAATGGACTTGTCCCTGTCAGTCAAATTCCTGCTCAACCTTTAAGGTCCATTTAAGTGTCCCTTCCTCCATAGAGCCTCCTCTGACACCACTTCTCTCAAACTACAGTTAATTAATCCATACTCTTCCTGTGCCTGACATGTGTCACAGTCTGATTTGGGGTAGAACCACCTTGCTAGATTATGAGATCTCCAAAGTCAAGGGCAGTATCTTTAGTCCTAGTCTCCTCTCCTCTCCCACTTCTCCCATAGCCAATGGGGTGCCTGTACATAGAAGAAAGCAAATAAATGAGTTGGAAGGAGTCTCATCTATTCCTATGAAAACACACAGACACACACACAAAGACTGAACCTTTCTCTTTGGAAGTCCTGACTTCTGATGTAATCTGAGTTTACCATATGACAAAGGAGCAGAGCAGTAAGAGTAAAAAAAGAAAATCCCATGCTTATTGATTGGAAGAATCAATATTGTCAAAATGTTCATACTGCCCAAAGTAATCAACAGATTCAATGCAATTCCCATCAAAATACCAATGTCATTTTTCATAGGATTAGAAAAAAACAAACCCTAAAATTCATATGGGACCAAAAAAGAGCACAAATAGCCAAAGCAATCTTAAGTAAAAAGAACGAATCTGGAGGAATTACATTACCTGATTTCAAATTATACTACAAGGATGTAGTAACCAAAACAGCATGATAATGGTTTAAAGGTAGACACATGGATTCATGGAACAAAATAGAGATCCCAGAAATAAAGCCAAGTATCTACAACCAACTGATCTTTGCAAAACACAGAAAAACATACACTGGGTAAAGGAGCTCCTATTCGATAAATAGGGCTGGGAACATTGGATAGCCTCATGCAGAAGAGTGAAACTGGATCCTATCTCTTACCATCTATAACAATTAAGTCAAGATGGATTAAAGACTTAAATGTAAGACCTGAAACCATATAAATTCTAGAAGAATACCTAGAAAAAACTATCCTTGACATTGGCCTAGGTAAAGAATTTATGACTAAAACCCCAAAAGCAAATACAACAAAAACAAAAATAATTAAATAGGACTTAATTAAACTAAAATGCTTCTGCACAGCAAAAGATATAATCAACAGAGTAAACAGACAACCTATGGAATAGGAGAAAATATTCTCAAGCTATACATCTGACAAAGGCCTAATATTTAGAATCTACAAGGAACTCAACCAAATCAGCAAGAAAAATACAAATAACTCCATTATAAAGTGGGCAAAAGACATGAATAGACATTTTTCAAAAGAAGAGAAACAACAAACAAACATGAAAAAATATACTCGACATCACTAATCATCAGGGAAATGCAAATTAAAACCACGATGAGATACCACCTCAGAATGGTCATTATTAAAAAGTCAAAAAACAATAAAATGCTGGTATGGATACTGTGAAAAGGGAACACTTATACGCTGTTGATGGGAATGTAAATTAGTACAACCTCTATGGAAAACAGTACAGGGATTTCTCAAAGAACTAAAAGTAGATTTAACATTTAATTCAGCAATCCCACTACTGGGGATCCACCCAAAGGAAAAGAAGTCATTTTATAGAAAAGATAGCTGCGCCCATATGTTTACTGCAGCACAGTTCACAATTGCAAAGATATAGCATCAACCTAAACGCCTGCCTACTTATGACTGGACAACGAAAATTATTACATTAGAAAAGAATGCAATACTGTCTTTTGCATCAACTTGGATAGAATTGGAGGCCATTATCCTAAGTGAAGTATCTCAGGAGCAGAAAAACAAATACCGCATGTTTTCACTGATAAACGGAAGCAAAGCAATGGGTTGCATGGTCATACAGAGTGACTTGACGGACATTGGAGACTCAGCATGTGAGGGTGGAAGAGGGCTGCAGGATGAAAAATTACTTATTGGATACAATGGACACTATTCAGTTGACGGGTATATTAAAAGCCGAGACTTCTCCACTATGCAATTCAGCCATTTAACAACAAACCACTTGTACCCCCTAAATCTCTTTGTATTAAAAAAATACAAAAAACAAAACATAAAAATACCAGAAAAGAATATTTTCAATAATAAAGGACAGTGTCAATTAAAAAATAAAAAAAATAGAAGTAAAAAAGTGTTATCTTGTGCTGACCACTCCGATCATGCACGTTTAAACCACGATGAGTCACCGAATGCCCCGCCTCTGCAGCCATTTAAAGCTGGTGGCAGGGAGTCTGGGTGGGCCTGTGGCTTGCCTGGCCTGTGCCCTCTGACTCGGCTGCCCACTCGCAGCACTACTCCAGCCTCGTGGACATGGTATCCAATTTTCTGCCCTATCTTTCCTCCTGAGCTTGGTGACTAATTTGGCTTTCCTGGTTTTGACTAAGAGCATTTTGTAGAGTCCTGATTTCTGACATTACTAACTTCAGTCTACCAGGGCTTTACACCTCAACAATGTGTGCCGCATGCAAGGAAAGTGGCTTTCAAGATGTGACTCCTGGACCACCAGCATCAACATCACCTGGGAACGTGCTAGAAATGCAGATTAAACTGTCCCATGCTGGAACTGCTGAATCAGAAACTCTAGGGGGTCAGGGGTGTCATATCTAGCAATATGCATTTTTAATTTAAATTATTAATATGCAATGGTACATATTTTTGGAGTATGCATGATATTTTGATATCTGTATATAATGTATAATGATGAAATGAGGGGAATGGAGTATCCATCACTACTTCAAACATATCTTTTTCTTTGTGTTGGGAACATTACAAATCTTCTCTTCTAGCTCTTTTGAAATATACAATGAATTATTATTAACTACAATTTTCCTACTATGCTAGCAAACACCAGAATTTATTCCTTCTACTCAATCTGTTTTAATTGCCCCAAGCAATTCTTAGGATGCTAAAATATGAAAACCACCACTACAGAAGGTTCACCTAATCTCTTCGTGTCTTTACTTCTCAACAGTGTGGCTATAATTTTTATTCTGCAAGGTGATTTTTAGGACTTAATAAGTCCTAAAGTCTTCTGAGTTCACATGGATGGTGCTAAATACACAGAGTCAAATCTGAACCTAATAGTCCTGTGTTAGAGCTGCAAGTCTGCGTAACCACAGTTTTACTCACAGGCCTTCTATTCACATGGGCTTCCACACACCTGTTTCAGGAGACAGCAACACTCCCACCCGCACTGTGGCAAGCTCTCTGTCACCTGGTGCATATGCCTCTATGAGTCTCATCACACCTTGTGAAGGAACACATGGACCCATATGTCAGCCGATGTGTTTATATCTTTTTCTACAGAAAGGGGAAATATGTTTCATAATAAATGTTTGCATACTTTGGAGCAGATTTTTTTTTTTTTGAGAGAGAAAGAGACAAAAAGAGAGGCAGAAACTTTGGCTGGAACAGTTGAATCTTTATTCCTTTGCAATGTTTTCATTACTTAACCTTGAAAATAGCCTGTGTGTCAATGGAAGGATCCGTGCTGAGGCTTGGTCCCTGGGGACAGAACAAGGATGGAGTGTGCTAGTTGTAAAAGGAGAGGGAGCATCAGTGGTTCAGAGGGAAGTACTCTCAGGACCCAGGCAGGGAAACTCAACACTTGCAGACACCAAAGCCCACAACCTAAGGGGCAGGAGCTGGGAGCAGGAAGGATACAGAAGGGATGTCATAAATAATGTAGGAGATTGTAGATAGTAGCCCAGGGTTTCTATAGCATGCTTTACATGGCTTTTATGTACACAATGCGGATAGACTGCTTTTAGGAATAATAAAGAAAAGTTTGTTCATTAAACTAATTATGGTTCAGTAATATTGATAAATAACAGTGATGACAATGATAGTAAGTGACATAATAAACTAGTGTGCTTTTATTTCTCCCTTTTCCTGTGCACAGCTATTTTACCCTGTGATATTCTCCCACTGAGGCTCAGAAATAAGAAACCAGTATTGCTGCTGCTATAAAGACCTGAATCGGGGAGAGCAAAGGCAATATATGTAACCTAAACATTTGTACCCCCGTAATATGCTGAAATAAAAATAAATAAATAAAATTAAAAACTCTCTACCTGTTTAAAAAAAAAGAGAAAAGATTTCTTTTACAAAAAAAGAAAAAAAGAAAAAGAAAGGGGCTCCTTTTTAGTCTGGGTAATAGACTAAAGATAAAGTAAAACAGAGACAGAGCTGGCCCATGACAGACGTGTGGTTTGAGAGGGGATTATATCTTAGCTGTTGCAAATCAAAAAGATGTTGATGTCTTATATTACTGCGTAATAACTTAGCCTGTAGTGACTAATATAACTCTACAGTACAATTTTTCCATTTAGGGGATTAAAAATACTTGAATCAAATCAAAGACTTTTACAGTTCAGGGAAACGATATATTTGGTTACCTGAGTATCCTAATTACTTGGGGAACAGACCTCTAATGGAATCTCTTCTGTTTAGATAGTATAGGCATGGAAGTGGAGTAGGGTCATATAATACAATTGGACTAGATTTTAAGTCAAAAGATATGGATTTGACTTTTGGCTATGTATACCATGGAGTTCTATTCAGCCACAAAAAACAATGGTGATATAGCACCTCTTGTATTATCCTGGATAGATCTGGAACCCATTCTACTAAATGAAGTATCACAAGAATGGAAAAACAAGCACCACATGTACTCACCATCAAATTGGTATTAGCTGATCAATACTTAAGTGCACATATAGTAATAACATTCATCAGGTGTCAGGCAAATGGGAGGGGGGAGGGGATGAGTATATACACAGCTAATGGGTGTGGTACACACCATCTGGGGGATGGACATGCTTGAAGCTCTGACTCAGGTGGGACAGGGGGGTAGGATTGGAGGAAAGGGGGGTTTTGTTATAAAGCAGTAGAAGACTTGCTAAATATTATTCTCTTAGGTGGAAAGTAGAACTTGTAAGTGATGAACTCAGATATTTAGCTGGGAAGATTTTTAAGCAAAGTATTAAAGGTGGTGCCTGGTTTCTCCTTTCTGCTTATTGAGAAAAATTAAAGAAGCAGTTCTACTTCATAACTGCAACATAGAAATTCTGACTAAATTTTTAGTCTGCTCTTTGGATTTCAAACTCAAAACATCAGTCCTTACCTGAATTTCCAGCCTGCCTGTACACATAGGTATGAGACTCCTTTGGAATCTATGTAAATGCTGTGGTGATTAATATTAAAAATTTGACCTAAAATTGTTATAGTTGCTTTTTGTTCCTAAACAACCAGTGAATCCCGTGGTCTTGGGCTCACTCCTGTACCTCTTTAACTGTGAGGTGGGTCCCTTGTCAGATGCTGTGCTGTCTGGTATACCATGTTTGTGAACCAGGTATTCCATAAGCCCCTGATTGCGGTGCTGTCTAAAGCAGCTCTGTAAGCAGGAAATCTAACCCATAGCATAGGTATCTATCTCTGTGAAGCTGAATTGCTGGTCCACCTAGGATGGAATGGACCCAATGTAGCCAACTTGCTATGAAATGGCTGGTTGGGTTGGTCATTCAGAGTGAACCAGGAGCTTGATCAGCCTTAGAAAGGGTTTGGCCTTTCTCAGTTCTTAGAAATGCTGCTTGGCCTATGCATAGCCTATGTTTCTGCCCTTGAGGCTTCTCCATTCATGTGTCCATCACAGAGCTCTGGGGAGGCTGATGGTGGAGGCTGGCTTACATCAACTGCCTGAGTCATTTTGTCTACTTTGCTCTTCAGTGCCTCTTCCATGGTGGATGCATTCTGGTATACATTAATGTGTGATATGACACGTTTCATACTTTGTATTCTCTCAAATCCTCTATGCTCATCCCTGCTCCTCTGTGTCAGACTTTCATGTCTCTAGTGTTCCAGGCTTTTCCATCCAGGTCCCTATGACCCAGCCAGGTCATTAACTATCTAATAACTATCGATACGTTCCTACTTTGGATAATTATTCCTTCCACATATAGTGGATGAACAGGTTCACTGCTCAAAGTTCATAGTAATGATTTTCTCTTTCTGGTATCTTTCAAGTCAGTCCCCTCCCCCCACCAATTTTGACAGTAATGTAGATGAGCATTTCTTCCAATAAAATTTTTGTGCATCTAATCCCATTTTGTTGTCTGCTGTTCTGAGGATCTAAACTGAAAACCAGTTGGTGCCAAGAGTGGTCTGAGAAAACAGAGGTTTTGGAACTGGCTCACTCATTAACTTACTGGCAAGAAGGACCCCCCATCTCAAGTCGAATATGGGGGACAGATAGTTCCTGACACAAACCTCCCTCTGCATTAGAGAATTATGTGCCATAAATGCTGGTGCTTTCACCAAAGTGGATCTGGGAAGGCATCCTTGTCAAAAGGAATGCCAAGTCATAGCAGGTGTAGCTTCTGGTGTTTAAGTACTGTCACCTGATGTAACAGGGACTCCATCATGCCCATGGCTATTAAGGAACTGAGCTCTGAGACACTCTCCTACTGCTGGTCTGGCCTGAAGAGGAGGCCACTACTGCATTTCTTAATGATGCAATGATTCTGGTGCCCCTCTCACTAGTGCTTTCCTGATGGCCTTGGAGAATAGCAGCAAGTTCAGCTGAAGTGCAATTTTGAGAAGATGTTGGCCAGGCTGATGGGAAGTCCCTAAACAAAGATCGCCTATAAGAGGCATGTCTCGTGTCAAGTTGGAATGATCTGGCTCCAGTACCTCAACTGCACTCAGTCATTGGCTGGGAGCATCTTGGAAAAAGCTTGGCCTCCGTACGAACACTTTGCTGGATCCAGAGTGTGTTGACTGGAAGCTGACAGTTAGCCATACTTTTCCGACAAAGACTTTTTGAACGAATATCTGAGTGGTGCACCTCTATTGCTGTCACATCTACTAAGTTGTAGAACCAAATTGTCTGCTTTTCCTCTTTGTCTAAGTTACCCTGCACCCTCCCTCAACAGCATGCTAACATACACTGTTCCTGTGCATGGAAAACTCTTCCCCTTCTGCCTTTCACTCAGTTGAATCCTCAGATTGCAACTTAAATATCATTTCTCCAAGGAAGCTTTCTTTGAACCTCCAAAGGGATCAGATTTCTTACTGCATGATGTCATAACTCTCTGTAGGTTTTATCCATGGCATTTACCAAGTTAATTACACATCAGTAACATGATTTTGTTCATATCCCTACTAGGCTGTAAGCTCTATAAGGGTATAGTATTTTTTGTTCTTTATTCTCAATAACTGTCATAGTACCTGGCATATAGAATGTATTCAATGTGCGTGTTGAATGAGTTAATGAGTGAATGAATGAATGAATAAATGACTCACTTGTCCTCATTAATTTTAACCAATGTTTTTAATAACTGAGAAACACTTAGAGCCTTAGGCTCATAAATCTGGACATAAATTATCATTATTCTATGTACAAACGAAAGTACAAAACATTCAATGAATTGATGCCAGGAAATTATAGTTTATGGAATATAAATTTTTTGGCTCTTTTTTCAGAACATGAAGTTTAACAATAAGAAAAATATTGATCTTTGGAGAATTTTGCATATTTGGCATCCTGGTCTTCCATACTTTATAAATGGACATTTATTAAAATCAAATTCTAAAAGTAAAAATAATAATGATATCATTACAATTTAATCAGTCTTTAGTATGTGCCATATATTGTAGTAAGTCTTCTATATGCATTATTTGATTAAATATTCTCAACTTGATGTGCTGGGTATTATTATTCTCATTGTGCAGATGAGGATATTAGCACTTAATGAGTTTACATATTTTCTCAAGGTCTCAAATATAGCATATTATGGATTAGGGTTAGATATTTCATGTCTGTCTGAACCCAATGACCTTGGCTTTGTCCCCAATCCTATAACTGTTTGAATTTCTTACCCAAATACTGGGTGTTTCATTTCTCTCTGGGAGGTTATGTAAAGAAAAAAACTTTGGAATCTTACTTAATTTGAGCCTTGCCTCAGATTCTCCTCATCAGGTCAAAATCTTCCTTATGAGCACTAGACAGCCTCCTTTTCCACCCTTCCCCTCACCAATTTCTAAATGTTAGGTTTCTCCATCTGGATATCTAAACTCAGCACTTTAATGCCCATATCACTCCTTTTCCTTGGTTCTCTTTTTCAATGAATGGCATCACCATATTTCCAGGCATTCATCTCAGAGCTACTCACTCCTTCCTCAAAAAATACTTATTGTGAGGTTTTGAGGATATGCTGCATTTTCTCTGTTCTATAGCATCCTACACAATATCTGGCCTGGAACAGTCGCCCAAGAAGTAATTGCAGACTGTCTCCTTCTCCTTGGCCCCAGGCATACATTGGAAATAAAACAGTGTCAAATACAGCAGAGTTCTCCCAAGAGGACTAAATTCTGTTAACTACAGTGCTTTTTTATTGGGTCAGTGGATGTGGCAGTGAATCCTTGGAAAATGTTATGAAAAGTTTTTGTGTCTGGGTATACATAGTCGCTTTCTGTAGGAAAGGACAGAGGCTTCCAGAGTTCAGGAATCACCCAAGAACTGCTGGTCCTTGGATTTTTGCCACATGGAGATCATCAGTGAATGGTCTCTTCAAGGGCAGTTTCAGTAAGCAGCAGAGGCAGATTCAGATTTCAGAATGTTACGTAAATGGGAAGTAAGGAGGGCGGGGGGCAGAGAGAAGCTAGGCTTTAAGGAAAAGAAAAAAATAAAGGTAGATCTAGGTTAAAAAGAGATTGTCTTTATAATGGGAGAGATTTGACCTGGAGAGGAGAGCTATCATTGAAGACTTGCAATATTCTGATTGCTGAGTCATGTACTTTACCCATATTTGATGTTATTGATTACTGATTGAGTCATATCTTGAAGATGATGGAGTTGGGGGAGAAAGATAAGGAAACAAATGGAGGGGTTGGCCTTGGGTAGCGTGAGGGTCACCTCATCCTCTCAGACTTGAAAGGACGAGGGAAATGTGGGTACAAATGTGAATAAGGGGATGCAGAGGCTACAGCTGGTGCATACTGGTGGCCTCCATTCTCTTTATCAAGTATATGGCAAAGGCTTTAACAAAAACAAGGAGGTGAAGTTGGGTATGAAACTTGACAAAAGAGGGGAAGATTTTGAAAAATTACTGAGAGGCTTTTCTTACTCATTTAATAAGTAATTATTAAACACCTACCAAGTAGGCATTAAGAATACACAGACCCTATTCTCTAAAAACTTGCCACATTTAATAAATTATAAGTTCCATGTTATAAGTATTTGCATATTTCCTGATCGTTCGTAACCTAGCACTTTGGGCATAGTAGGTAAACCTGAAGGCTTAACTGAATTGAATCCACAAGAAGTCTTTATTTTTAAGTAAAGCCCAAGGCTCTTGGGACCATGGATAGTCTTGGTGGGAGTCCTCTACAACCAAACAGAAGAGGTCCACCAGTTAAGAATATATCTTGCTATGCTTAGTAACTGAAAATGCTTTTAAAGCAGTGATTCCAACCCTTAGCACTGTTGACATTTGGGACTAGATACTTCCTTGGGGAGCTGTCCTGTGCATTGTGGGCTATTTATCGGTATCCTTGGCTGACTAGATTCTAGTAGGACCACTTCTAATCCACACCCATGTGTGAAAAAAATATCTCCAGACATTGACAAATGTCCCCCAGGGCACAAAATCCCCCCAGGTTGAGAAACCTTTATCTAGAGTTTTGATGATTAATTTATAGAAAAATAATTCTGCATAATAAACATTTAAAATCAGAAAATGTAATTATTAGGTGGTCGTTACCAAAGACTTGACTGCTCCTTCTTTACCTACTGACTGGTGTTTGAACAATTCCCACTTCTCCAGCTGGGGAAAGGAGGAGGACCTTAAGTGATGGTTGTTCTCTCTCCTTAGCAGTTCTAAGTGGGAGGTTGTCCATATTTTTCTGATCTTTGTCTTTTTTCCTTTAGGACTAGATAAAGTGGGCTGCCCTCCTTACTGCTGATACTTTCTAGTAATTGCACATGTATTCACATGAAAATTCACAATGTGGTATAGTAGAATATTTATCTTAATTATTTCATCCTCTCACTCTTACAGGGTTGTTTTGATAACAATATATGGAAGACAGAATTTCATAAACTGTAAAGAACTGTGAAAATTTGAGAATTAATATTTCTTTCCCCTGTGGTTATTTGGAGATAATCGATCAAGGAGACAACTTGAGGAGAGAACATTAAGTATCTGACAATGTTTTTATGTGTTAGTCAAAATGTTGCCAAATTTTCAAGTATTAGTGAACACAATAGTGATGGAGTGATGGTGTCATACATTGAAATCATAGAAAAAGTAGTTTTTAAAAAATGAGATATAATTTACATACTATAAAACTCACGTTTTGCAACTATACAATTCAGTGTTTTTTTGGTACAGTAAAAGAATCGTACAACCATTACCAATATATATTTTCGAATATTTTCATCACCCCAAAAATAAGTCCTGACCCAATAGAAGTCACTTCTTATTCCCTCCTGCCTCCATCCCCTGGCAATCAACAATCTATTTCTGTCTCTATGAATTCATATTCTGAAAATTTAATATAAATGGAATTATGTAATTTCTGTCTGGCTTCTTTCAGTTAACATGATGCTTTCAAGGTGCCATGTGACAGTATATCATTCCTTTCATGGCTAAGTTGTATTTTACTGTATAGACATAGCACATTTTGCTTATCCATTCACTAGTTTGTGAACATTTGGCTTGTTTTCACTTTTTGGCTATTCTGAATAGTGCTGCTATGAACACATTTTTGTGTGGACATACACTTTAATCTCTTCTAGATATATACCCAGAAATGTAAATGCTGGGTCACATGGTAACTCTATATTTAACATTTTTAGGAACTGTCAAGCTATTTTCCAAAGTGTCAAAAAGGAGAAGATAGAAAAAAATTGGTTGAGAGGTAACATGAATGTGTATGTGTTGAATTTGAAGTGTTTGCAAGACAAACAGAAGGCTGTTTTCAGAAGATTGGTAGCTATATGGGTTTTAGGCTTAGGGGGAGATAGTATGAGTTTGAAACATGAGTCTTGGCATCATCAGCATGAAGAATTAAAGGTATAAGAAAGTAAGAGCTCATTCAAGGGAATTATTTAGAGGGAAGCTAGGTAGGCAATGAGGATACAACTTATCTGAATTGATCTGAGGGTCCCCCGTGTGACGGAGGACAGGAAGAGGGGAGATTAATTAGGACTTGGTAGGCAATTGATCAAGCTTTTTTTCTGATAGTGAAAAGATCTGTTTCATGGAAGGATTTCACTGGGCAGAAATGGAAGTACAGAGAGCAGAGAAGGGCGTTTTGATATAGGATCCTAAATCTTGAAGGATGAGGAAGAGGCTACGAAGCAGAAAAGCATGGGAAAGGCTTTCAGACATAGGAAACAGCACACGTAAAGGCACAGTTGTTCAAAGTATCTGAGGAGTTCAGGATAATTAAATAATTAACATGCACTGGTTGTCACTCTGTGCCAGCATTGTACTAGGTGCTGTGCACAGATCACCTCATTTAAACCTTACAATGACCTTCGTTTTAGAGATGAGGAAACGGACTCAGGAATGTCGACTAACTAGCCAAGATTGCGTAGCTAGAAAGTGGTAGAGTCCAGGTATGAACACAGATAGTTTGATTGCAGAGCCTGCACCCTGACATGGTGAAATGACTCATTTAAATACTTGTAAGTATTAAGTACCAGTGTTCAGCGTCAATGGTGTGCTCTTGGCAGCTGTTAATATGCTTCCAGTCCTTGTCCCACTTGGTGATTTGATGGCTCATTTGCTATACTTGCCATTGTTCTTCTTTCTCCTAGAACAGGGATTCTGAAACATCAAATTCATCTGGTAAGTGCTTAAAAATACAGATATCTGGGGTTTTCTATAGGTTCACTCATCGATAATCTTCAATGTGAGGCTCAAGATTTATGACTATGAGTACCCTTTGGGTGATGATGACACACCTACCCTTGCTGCTGGACTTGGACTAGGTCTGTCATAAAGGAACCACTTTCCAGAGTCCTCAGATACTCACACTGGAAGGGAGTTCTTCCTGACTTTCCAAGTTAAGGTCCAAGTTTAGTTTAGAAAAAAATCCTAAAGATGGCTGTTCTGGCCATCCTGGACCTTATTTATCCTATTTTTTTTATCCCCTATAACTAATGGACACTTATTAAGCATCCTTTATATGCTAGGCACTTTCATTAAAACTGACTTGTTTACTTCTCACAACATCTCTATGAGATGTATCATGTTATTCCAGTTTGATATAAAAAGAAATTGAAACTCACTTGATCCAGTTCATGTGATTAGTAAGGACTAAAATTAAAGCTCATATATTCAAAATTCAACTCCAGGCTCTTTCCACTAACCCAGGCAATCTCTCCTTTGGGAAATTATTAATACTGAGATTAATCCACTTGTTAGGTTTCTATTAATATACTCTTCATTTGACAATGTGCAAAGACATGTGCAAGGCTACCTATAATAAACTTCCAAGCTATGCTGGTCACACTTCAAGATGTGACTCATATGTTTTAGAAAGAAATTTGAAGTGTTTGAATTCTTCTTTCTCTAAAATGCAAATCAGAACCATCTTGTGGTCTGAGGCCACAGTCAGTTGAAGGATCACTGACCTTGCTGGCAGAGGAAAATAAACTCCAACAGTTGGAGCTGCAAGCCATCTGTCTTTAGCTGTTTTACATTTTGTCAAAACTCATCAGCATAGTTGGAAAGTAGCTGTGACCAACTAATATTATTAAAATGTAAAGTATGATTAAATGGAACATTCCAACTGTTTATTCAGAGATAAATTATTTTATATTCTTTGAAATTTTGGAAGAACACTAAGAGTTATGAAAGATATTCACACTGCAAAGATAAAGCAGAATATTTGACAGGTTGTTGGAAAAAATGGATGTATGTAAAAATATTTTATAGGTGCAGAATCTTACTTAGTTTTTCACATTAGAACTATAATTGAATTTAGAGACCATGTATCCCAACTCCTTTGTTTTATAGGTGAGAAAAATGAGACCCAGAGAGGATAAATGGGTTGTCCAAGGTCATAAAGTACTGAAAGAAGGTGGCTCTGGACTCTTCATACTATATTAAGAGTCAGGTAAATATTATTAGTATTATTATTACTACTACTGACACAAATAGCTTCAATTTATTTGATGCCCATGATTTTGAGAACTTTACGTCTATTAACTTATTAAATCTACACAGCAGATCTGGATGGTAAATATTATCACTGCCGTTTTACAGAGGAAGAACTGAGGCCCATGAAGTTTAAGAAACTTGTAACATGGACTTCATAGAGATATACAGAATGATATAAATAAACAAACAAATATATAAATGCACAAGAAGCAAAAGCTCATCCTGGGAGTAAAAGGCCATGTAATAAATGAGGAAGGAATGATAGAATTAGAAAAATCAGCATTTGGCAACCATTATTGTATTAACTGGTGAAAGGAAGAATTATAAATAGATGACAGAACTGGTGGGTAAAGCATTGATAGAACTAAGATAGTTATCTAGTCCCCAGAGTTTTTCCCCATAAAATACTGATTTACCACAAATGAAAAACACTATGTTTACAGTGGAGAAACCTAATAGCACTATCTTAGCCAATGATCAAAGTTAACATCTACCTGAATAGGAAAAATTATGTGTTCCTTCTGACCTCAAACATGTCATGACACAACATAACTCTCGGTTATTCCTGTCAAAAATGTATAACTTGGAACTCATCATGATAAAACACCAGATAATTGAGAGGCATACTAAAAAATAACTGACTTGTTCTCTTCGAAAATGTCAATGTGTGAAAGACAAAGACTGAATGCAACATATGATCCAAGATTTTGTTTTGACATAAAGAGCAATATAGGAACAAGTAGAGAACTATCCAGGCAATCTGAAGGTTAGATAATAGAATTAGATCAATGTTAATTTCCTGATTTTATAATTATACTATGGTTGTGTAGCAGAATGTCCTTGCATTTAGAAAAATACTGAATAATCAAGGTCATCTTGTCTATAACTTATTTTCAAATGGTTCAGAAAAAAATGTGTGTGGGTATGTGTGTGTGAATGATAAAACAAATGTGGAAATATGTTAACATTTTAAAACTCTGAGAGAAGATATACAGGAATCCTTTGTATTATTCTTGTAAGTTTTCTTTAAATCTAAAATCATGCCAAAAAGAAAGTAAAAGAAAATGAAGAGAAATCTACAAGTCACAACCTCAGCTCTGCCTAAGTTCTTCTTTCTTAAGAAATAAGCTTTATGGTGGGTAGCAGAGGAGGGGACGTAACAATGCATGTCTGACCTCCCATGGCCAGGAAGTCAGTTTTAAGGTTTCTCTTTTGAACTTCTGACCTCCAGCACTGTTAAGATAATACATTTATGTTGTATTAAGCCATTAAGTTTGTGACAATTTGTTATACCAGCAATAGGAAACTAATACAGATACTCCTTGTGTGAGTCTGAAAATCTTCGTAGATGCTACTTTGGCCCCAGCAACTGCTATAGGGACCTGTCCTGACTAGCTTTGTGCAGGTGCAACCAGATGCACCTGGCCCGTCATCGGTCTTCCAACAGGCTTCTCTGCATGAATTCCCTGACAAACACACACAACCTCAAAGTGCAGGGGAAGTAGTGCCCTGAGAGTATTCCTCACTGATGGGAGATGGTTGCTGATGAATAAATACTTTTCGCTCTTTTCCCTTAGGCAAAGAGTTATAAGATGCATTTCATAACACTCACTGGAAGGAAGGTTGAGCAACAGTCATCTGTACCAGTGACCAACTCAGTAGCATTCTTGCATTAGTTTTCTCTTCTTTCCTGCTCTCCTTCCTAGATCTTCCCTCCTGCTCCTGGCAGTGACTTCCAGAATAAGCCATATGCATGCCTCAGGTTCTGATCTCAGGGAGTCCCAGACTAAAGCAAAGATATACACTATGCTGATGGCTTTATCTGCATTTTCTCAGTTAATTAAAATGTAAACCTGGTAAGATATTTATTTATATCCCCAAGAGTTTATAAAAAAGTTATCTTGAGCTCACAAAAGTTAGTACTTTTCAGAAGGTAATTCAAGTAACACAGCAAGCAATTGACAAAACCTGGATTCACCCTCCACGTTAGGATGGTTGCAAAACCTGTATGTGTTCTAATATACCACCCAAATTCTCAGATGCTACCGAATAGAATAAATGAGATCATATATGTGAAATTCCTCGTAG
Organism: Cheirogaleus medius; assembly: GCA_008086735.1. Lineage (NCBI taxonomy): Eukaryota > Metazoa > Chordata > Mammalia > Primates > Cheirogaleidae > Cheirogaleus > Cheirogaleus medius. Next base: position 43,170,928 of record VBSM01000529.1, on the reverse strand, counting down.
AGTTAGTTCACACACACACACAAAAAGGTCTTTGGTCTGTAGAATCCGTTTGTCGATCTGTCTTCAGGAAGGGAAAATACTCCACGCTACACCACCCACTCCAAAGAAACATGGAAAAATTAAACTGAGACTTCGAACACTGAGTTTCTTAGAATATTTCGTTCCTATAGAAAGAAAACTTTGGAGAATTCATATCAGTGAAAAAGCACTGTAGAGGGAGCACAGAAATCCACTCATCGCATTACACCCCAAATGCAGAAGTGCTGCTGAATCTGACTGCTCTGTATTTTTAAGTGCAGCAAAATTCTGAGACTTGGGATCATCTGTCACTGTGGACTTGTCATATCCCACTGAAATAAAACATACAGTTTAATTTTCACAGTTCTCTTGTGGCAAGAGTCTTAAAGAACATTTTGTGATTTGTAGCAGGAAACTTCCCTGACCTTTCAGAACTGAACCCAATACTAAGGCTGAAGTCTCTCCTACAGAAATTGAAAGGGAGGGAGAAGGAAACAGGTGGGAGAGGGTAAGTGGGAGGCCCCACAGCCTCAGCCCAGCTCCTCAGGAAGAACACACCTGCTTTCCCAGAGTGCTCCGGGGGTTAGGGCCCAGCAGAGTGCAAACAGCAAGGGCTCTAGCCTTATTGTGAATTTTTATTGTCATCATCATAATGTTATTTATTTAAATGTAGTTATTTTGGTATTTAATTTTTTTTAAAGAGAGGAAAAAACACCTATATTTTCCTGGTAGAATGAAACGGCTCAGAATGGTATATTTAGGCAATTTTAAATCATTTATTATTTATATAAAGACTGAATATGATAAATCTGTTCTAAATATTGTGCGTCAATACACAATATGGGGCTATCACAATGTCACTGCAGATGATGCATATTAAAAAGTATGGAATTATTGGAAAAAAATGTATATAATCTCTGTCCCAGTAATTTCATTAGGAATTTATCCAAACCAAAATCTAAAATACATATTGAATGGTGATGGCATCATTCTTTAAAATTATAAAAATGGAAAGCAACCCAAATCTCGATAAACAAATGGTTAAGAAATATGATATAACCATACTATGAAATGTGACAATTAAATATTCAAAATATTTTATTTGGAAAATTAAGCATAGTGTAACATTTGGTTATAAAATGGAATGAATTCATTGGTTGTGTAAAGCAGTACCTCCACATTTTTATGAAGCTGAAGGATAAGACAGTAAATATTTAACTGTATTTTTCTTTGTTGGGGCCGTAAACAATTTTAATTTTCTTAATAATCTTTAATCTTCTCTGAAATGTTCATAATAATCTCTACTTATGATTTGCAACAAACAAAATACATGTTTAAAAAAGGTATTCTTTTTTTGTCTTTTTATCAAGAACAAAGTTATGTTTCAACAGTATTTCTTTGAGAATTATAAAAAGTGTTATTAAGCCATTTGCTGCAGTTACTTGAGTCTGCGTACTTAAGGTAGAGTGGAGGGGAAGGGAGACAGTGTAAGCAGGCCAAGTCTTGCCATGGTCAGACAAATATAGACTCTGCTCTTTATCAGCTTCTTTCTCCATTCATTTTTATTATTATAGCCACTTGATTTTCTTGATTCTCTGTAATCCACCCTTCACCCTGCAGCCACAGGAGGCTTCCCATAAAGAAAATTTAACTGTGTTGCTCTCCTGAAAAAAAGCCCTTTCATAGCTCTCTTTTGTCATCTCAATGTCTGTTTTTAGTTATTTTTCTCTCAGTTGAAAATATTAGACCCAATGTCAGTGGGTTTACTCAAGAAAAGGAGAACTAACAGTTTATATTACTGAGAGAAACCTAGATAGCTCCTATAATTGAAGTAAGATCTGTAGGAGACAAGTCCTCAAGAGACTTCAATGCTGCTCTTCTTTTCTTTGTGTGGGTTTTGCATTTCTACTGTCTCTTATCTTTTTCTTTGTGAATTTAGGTTTTATACTTTACTACTGCATTCAGGTCTTCTCCATGTGCTGGGAATATGATTGTCCTCAGCCCCATAGAAGCAATTTTAGCAGAAAGGGCCTCTTTCTATCAACTTCTATATACTAATCCCATAGGAGGACTCTGATCAGATCTGTTTGCAGGACATGCCCACCCTCCTAGACGGGATTAGTCTGTTTTCCTGTTGCTTATAACAGAAAATATGAAACTAGGTAATTTATAAAGAAAGGAAAATTCTTTCTTATAGTTATGGAGGTTGGGAAGTCCAAGGTTGAGGACATGCATCTGGTGAGAGCCTTCTTGCTGATGAGAACCCCGAGGTATCCAGAGGCACGCAGGACACCGCGTGCTGAGAGGGCTGAGCATGCTAATGTGCAAGCTCAAGGCTCTCTTTTTCTTTTTATAAAGCCGCCAGCTCCCTGCCCATGTTTACCCATTAATCTATTATAACACATTGATTCATTAATCCATGAATCAATACATTTGTGAGGCTAGAGCCCTCAAGATGCCATCGCCTCTGAAGCTCCACCCACCCCAAATACTGCCACATCGGGGATTAAGTTTCAACGTGAGTTTTGGAGGGGACATTTAAAACATAGCACAGACCAGTCCTTGTGTCCAAAGGACTAGGGTCTTACAACCAACTCTGGGTTTCATTACTCCCTCCAACCCCACAGCAAGACTGGAGGAGACCTGTTAAGAGAAGGTGGCTGAACTGGCAGATGCGAGGTTGTAATCGAGGTACCACTGCCCAAAAAGCCCTTTGTGAATAGACTCCGCCTACTTCTCCATTCGTTTCTGCTGCCACAGCTTATACTGGTGCAGTATAGAAGTACAGGCATTCTGAAATAGCATATGCTGGTTTACAATCGATGCTTTTGTAAAAAGTTTTTCTTCAACTTGGAAACTTGGAATTATCCACCTTTCTAAACTAGAAAATTTCTGTTCTTTCATTTCACTTCCTCTTAGAAGTTTTCCCTGACTCTTGCTGATAGATACCTACTTATGCTGTATATTCTTCCACTGTAGATTTATTCTGCTTTCCTACTATATTGTAAGCCCCTGACAGCGGGGGCGCTGAGAAGTGGTGTAATTTTGTGTTTATATTCCCAACCCCATGAAGACCCTTAATATATAAAAAGCATCAAAATATGTTGAATAAAATGTTGAATAAATATGTTGATTAAATTACCAGTTTTCTAAAACAAAAAAGAAGACATTTTCCATAAATTAACCTGGATGAAATGATTATTCACATATAAAGACATTGGATCCCTACCTTCTCTCCTACCTCATACTACTATATCCAGACTTCAACTCCAGAATAATTGAAGACTTAAAGGTCAAAACGAAACTTTAAAAATTTTACTGGAAATAATAGATGATGATATCTTTCTGATTATGGAGCAAAGACGGATTTCCAAATAGAGGTTTTTTGTTTTGTTTTTTTTAAAAAAAGAAGATCCATAATATAAAAAATCAATATATTTCACTATATTAAATTAAGAACTGTTCATCAAAAGATACCCCAATGAAAGTGTCTTATGTTGGATTTCCTAGAAGCAGGAGCTGACTAGAGATTTTTGTGCAAATGATTTATTGAAGACATGCTTTCAGGAGGAATCTGGAGGGAAACGAAGGAAGCAGGTTGGGGAGCGGGGTGGGGGGGGAAGAGTGGAAAGTGGAGCAAGGACGTGGTGTCAGCTACAGTCTAGTGTCATCCTAATCCCATGGAAAGCTGGGGGCATGAACTGTACCACAAAGTCTTTCCTTGAGGGAAGGGGGTCAGCCTCTTGTGTCTGTGTATTAGTCAGATAACTGCTGCAGACTGATCCCACGGTCTGGGGCATACACTTCTGGGCAAGGTAGCCCCACTGACCAGACACAGTTCTTTTGAGAAGGATACAGTTGTGAATTGTTAGCAGTTAATGTTCATTCACAAACAGCATCTACTAGAGAAGTCAAAAGATGAGATTCAAACCAGGAGAAGATACTGATGATAAATATAACTGATAAGGGATTTGAATCAAAAATATATAAACAAGTTCTACAAATAAATGAAAAGAAATACATAGGGCCAACATATGAACATATTCTCAACCTCATTAGCAATTAAGGAAGTGTAAATCAGCACCAAAATGAGGTACCATTTTACATTTACACGATTGACAAAATGTTAAAAGTCAGACAATTATTGCAGAGAATGTGAATCATCAAGATAGCTCATAACTTTTTGGTAGATTTATAAATTGCTATAACTACTTTGTAAAAGCAACTTGATATTTTCCTGTAAACATCCATATAACTTACAATCCAGCCATTCTACTCCTATATACATATTAATGCTCAGTAATTGTACTTCAGAAAAATTTTAAAATATTCATGATAGCATTATTCACAATAGCAAAAACAAAAAAAAACCCCAAATGACTCAATTTTTTATGAATAAAACAATGGCTAAATAATTTGTGGTATGTTAATACAACACAATATTACCCAGCAGTGAAAATTAAGGAACTGTGACTGTACAAAATAGTATGGATATATACATATTAGTAATATAATGTTGAATTAAGAAAATCTGTGGAATTGGAATGTTCCTACACAAAGAAATAAGTGCTTAGGGTGATTGAAACCCCACTTACCCTGATTTTATTGTTGCACATTGTATGCCTGTATCAGAATATCATATGTACTCTATAAACATATACAACAATTATGCATCCATAATAATTAAACATAAAAAATTAAGCAAACAAAAAAAACTATGGTTCTCATAATGAATACACTTTTATCTGAAATTGAGAAGTTCCTTAAGAAAACAAAAGGAAAATCTAGTTCCAGAAAACTATATGCAACATGATAATTTTAAAATAAAGTTCAAGACAAGCAAAAATGAACAAAATTAATCTAATTGTGAAAAACAGAAATGATACACATAAAATTCAAAATAAAGGTATCTTAGGGTTAGGCACTACTACCTCAGGTGCTGGTGAGATAGGGAAGGAAAAGTACATAGATACAGATGGTTAAAGACAATATTTTAGGTATAGGGTTGAGTGATGGATTCATGTATATTAGTCATATTAAAAAATGGATACATATACATACACAGAAATTGGGGACATACATGAACTAGTGATGACTGTGCTGAACCTAAGATGTATTCAATTCCATACACCTGAAGTCTACTCAAATACAAGGATAGCTCCAAGGAATAAATTTATGAACACATGGCTCTAGAAATTTCACTTAATTGAATATAGTGCATTAGATTTAAAGTCAAAAGAGGGGAGTTGATATCTTATTTCCCATTATTTTTTATTTATGGAATATGGGCCGAGACTTTCTAAGTCTCAATCTTTTCTTATTCCCTATTTGAAAATGGGATTAAAGGTATCCAAAATGTAAAAAAAAAAAAAAAAAAGGTAGCTGTCTTTACAAACTTGTATGGTTATCTTGAAGTTCAAAAGGAGACCATATATGTAAGTTCACAGTGTAAATTATAGATAGAGATGCACATATATACAGAAATGAGGAAGGATGATGATGATAATGGTTTATGATGGAAGAGGTAATAATCATGTCATCAAAAAAAAATTATTTCCTGAATGTGTGTTGTGTGCCTGGCAGGTCTAGTTGTGGAAATAGGCTGGTAACTGTAATGAAAACTGATAAATGCTCATATACGGATATAATCAAAGTGTTGATGCCCAGAAGAAAGACCTATGGGGTAAATTGGAGAAGACTTCACAGGAGATAAAATTGAAATGGTTCCTGAGATATAAGCAGTTTGCCAAGAAAGAAGAAAAGAAGGCATCCCCAGGTAGCTCAAACAGCACGTGACCTGGATTGGTTTAGGAAATGATGCATTTTTGGAGTGGCAGAGGGCTGCAACCAAAATGAAATTCAGCTGGCAACAGAGACCAGACCTCAAATTCCTGAGAGTAAAGAAATCTATTATGCCTGTCATGACTTTTTTTTTTTTAAAGAACCCATTACATCTAATTACGTCTTATTTATCCTGAATCAAATCTTTCCCCAAATATTCATATAGTCCCTTCCTAGAGAATAAGTAAGTTCCTGAGATGTATTATGCTTTCTGAATCTAAGGGGCTATGAAGTTCATTCATAATTAACTTTTGTAAAAAGAAAAATATTTCGTGAATACCATTTGTATTATCACTGTGAGATCATTTCCTTGGTACAAAGGAGAATAAACTTCAGGGCTCCATCAGCTCCATCCAATTCATTATAATTTGTCTTTGATCCATAAGAAACATCCTAAAGTTTTTCCTCACTCCAAATTCACTACCCAACTTATTCTTTAAATTAGCCCCGGGTTTCATATTTATTAAACTGAAACCACAGTGCCCACATCATTTGGAGACCTTTCATTTGTGGCCTTAAAAATTCCTCCAACTAATAGTTACCAAGAGATGCTCAGATTACTCATTACTACTCTATGAACAGGGCCTTTAATGTCTCATTTTATTGTAGTTGGGACAATTTTTTTTGTATAATAGAATACTGTGTTTTGGATGCTGACTTTACTTTAAAGGGAGAGTAAAGTGTCCTACTGTCCCTTAATGTGTAAGAGAAAAGGTGGACGTATCATTCAAAACAATGGTCACCAAATTTTTAATTCTTCTATTAAAAATTAGAATTAATGTTTTCTCTAGGGATTCAAGATTGCTATTTCTTCTAGATTCAGAGAGATTCACCTTGGCAAAGAAAATAAACAGCTTCTGGAAGAGCAGCATACATCACATATACATCACAGTGTCTTTCAGCAAATCTAGGGCTTCATTTGGCATCTTGAAAGACCATTCTTCTACATGTGGCTATCCAATTTTCCAAGCACCATTTATTGAATAGGACATCCTTCCCCCAGTGTATGTTATTGTCTGCTTTTTTGAAAATCACTTGTTTCTAGCTATGTAATTTTATTTCTCAGTTCTCCATTCTGTTCGATTGATCTATGTGTCTACCTTTATACCAGTACCATGTTGTTTTGGTTCCTATAGTCTAGTAGTATAATTTGAAGTCAGGTAATGTGATGCCTCTAGATTTGTTCTTTTTGTTTAGAATAGCTTTGGATACATGGGCTATTTTTAAATTCCATATGAAATTTAGGATCTTTTTTTTCTAGTTCTGTGAAAAATAATGGTGTTTTGATACGAACTACATTGAATCTGTAAATTACTTTGGCCAGAATGGACATTTTAACAATATTGATTCTTCCAATCTATGATCATGGGGATGTTTTTCCATTTGTTTCTTTCATCAGTGTTTTGTAGTTCTCCTTGTAGAGATCCTTCACCTTCTTGGTTAAGTATATTCCTACATATTTTATTTTCTTTGAAGCTATTATAAATGGTATTGAGATCTTGCTTGACTCTTGACTGTTATTTGTGTATAGAAATGCTACTGATATGTGTAGATTAATTTTATAACTGAGACTATTGAATTTATTTATCAGTTCTAGGATTTTCTAGGTATAAGATCGTATCATCAGCAAACAGGCATAGTTTGACTTCCTCTTTTTTGATTTGGATGCCCTTTATTTCTTTGTCTTGCCTGATTGCTCTGGCTAGGACTTCCAGTACTATGTTGAATAGAAGTGGCAGCATTTGCCCCCTTGTCTTATTCCAGTTCTTAGGGGGAATGCTTTAAAATTTTCCCCATTCAGTATGATGTTGGATGTGGGTTTATCATATATGGCTTTTGTTATTTTGAGGTATGTTCATTCTGTGCATAGTTTGTTGAGGGTTTTCATCATGGAATTATATTAAATTCTTTTTCAGCATCTATCGAGATAATCATATGGTTTTTGTTTTTAATTCTATATATGTGGTGAATCACATTTATTGATTTGCATATATTGAACCATCCTGGCTTCCCTGTGATGGAGTCCACTTGATCATGGTGAATTATGTTTTTGATGTGCTGTTGGACTCAGTTTGATAGTACTTTGTGGAAGATATTTGCATGTATATTCATAAGGAGTATTGGCCTAGTTTTCTTTTTTTGTTATGTTCTTTCCTGGCTTTGGTATCAGGGTGATATTGGCTTCATAGAATCAGTAAGGGAGGATTCCCTTCTTATCGGTATATGGAACAGTTTCAATAGGGTAGGTGCCAATTCTTTGTAGGTCTGGTAGAATTCAGCTATGAATCCATCTGGTCCTGGAAATTTTTTGTTGTTGAGAGATTTTTATTACTGTTTCAATCTCACTACTTATTATTGGTCTGTACAGGATTTCTATCTCTTCCTGGTTCAAGTTTGGGAGGTTGTGTGCTTCCAAAAATTTATCCATTTCCTCTAGATTTTCCAGTTCGTGTCCCCTCCTAGGTAATTCCCTGCCTCTTCTCATTTACACTTCACATGCCTACAAGAATGCACTGGCTAAAATGAAAATATAAATAAATCTTTCACCTGCTTAAAACCTTTCCATGGTTTTACATTGCCTCTAGGAAGAAGAAATCATACAGTTTAGCATGACATAGGCCATCATGGTTTGGGTAATTACCTCCTCAGGCCTATTTCTTGTTACTCCCTCTTCACATCCTAAGATCCAGGCACCGTGAATCACTGGGAATTTGTTATACTCTTTTTATCTCAGAGAGTTTGAATGTTCCTTTTGCCTGAAACACTCTTCTCCCTCCTTCCATTTAAGCACTCCCCCTTTTTTTTAAGAGAGAGTTCAAGCTTCATCTTATTTTAGATGCTTACTTTTATCCCTGGAGAGAATTTACAATTTCCTCTTTCTCTGTGTCCACACTGTTTTTAGCACTCCACCATAGCATCCATCAACCTAATGGCTTTTATTTATTTACATGTTTATGTCTCCCATTTAATTATGAGCATCTTAAGAACAGAGGCCATGTCTTATACATCCTATTCCTAACACCCAAATTAGTGTCTGATCTAGGAGACTAGTAAATATTAGTTACACAGTTAAATTGATTTCTTAAAGAAGCAGAGTGAAAGCCATAGACTAAATATGTAATTTTATACCTCATCCTCATTTCAATCCAAGGGTTAAGTTTTTCCCAGGAATATTGTGCAAATATCCACATTCTTTATGGAAAACACTACCTTCTACCAGCAGAGGTACTGTCTGGCTTTGTGGCCACAAAAAGGCAATGACACAAGAAGGCGATAGTCCAATATCAATACTATTTGAAAGGCTCAGGCATTTACCTCTGAATTCATCACTTGCCTAAGGTCACATTGCTAGGAAGAGATGGCGTGAAGAGTCAACTCCAGTCCAGTCTGAGTCTTGCCAAGCCCATTCAGCCCTTTCGCCCAATTTCTCTGCTAGCTTGAGTTAAATGCTGGGCCTTCGTTTCTTTTCCTGCAATCATGGAGTCTCTGCTACTAATCTCTTTTGATCATGCATCTTGGTCGAAACAAGCAACAATTTACAGCTTAAATTCCTTAATAAAGAAATCTTCCTCTCCAAGAAGCAACAAAGTATGCAAAGAAATAGCTTTGCTAAAGCATACATCAATTTGCATTGCTAAATAGCATGCTTATTCATTTAGTCAAAAACATATGCATTCAGGTTATTTTACTTTTTTCTCTAAGAAGGAGGATGTTGGTGAGGTGGGGTGGGATGGAGAGTAGTTATGTTACATTTGCATAGCTAAGTACATATATCCAGATGATTCCTCTCAAAACAAAGGAAGGATATGCTTCAAAATTTAATTAAAATATCTACCATTTGCAAAATAGAAATGCTACAAGCTCTGATACTACATTTGAAAAATTTCCTCTCATTGAGGTTTTAAACAAAAAAAATTCTTAAAGTCAAAGTAATCCAGAACAAATGAATTAAAAATAACAATAACACAGTAACAAAAATAGTCATAACAATAACAATAAAGCCACAATAACAATAACAATAGTAATAATATAAAATAGAGCTTCTTATTTGCCAAGGTTAGTTTTAAACACTTTCATATATGTTAGTCTATTTAATCCTCACAATCTTTGTGGTGGGTACAAGTATTTCCATTTTACAGAGAAGTTCACTGAGATGTAGAGATTGCCTATAGTTAAATAGCAATAAGTGATAGAGTTGAAATTCAAATTCAGTTCTGATTTCATAGTCTATGCTCTTAACCATTACAATATATGTCTAAATGAATGATAAATATGGGTGCCATATTATAAAGCACATGCATATGTAAATGCGTGCACTCAATTCTCAAATCATAATGAACATAAATTTGTATATACATAGATGTGCATTTAAATGTATATACTATACATAGACACATATGCTCACATGCGTTATATGCATATACATAGAAAATGGAGACATACATATTTATATACACAAATATGAAAATATACAATATGTAATAAATATAAAATATAAATATAGAAACAGTTTTGCTAACTTTTCCTACAAAAATCCAGTTGGGACCCCTAAATTCAACAATATGAAAATGAGAAAAAAACTTTCCCTTACAATTATATTTGACAAATGTTTTCCAAGAAATATTGTTTAATCACTTCAGGGAAGCAGAACTTTCTAAGGCTGTAGCCAAGTAAAACTTTTGAAAATTGTTTTTGTGAAGCTTACCCAGTGATATCATATTTTCATTGCCCTGATGAAATACAGGTGCCAAATCTAAATACATTAGCCCCCATAGTGTAGTTTCCAGCTGAGTTCCTTTCTTATTGTGTCTGAAATTCTTCCACCTCTTTTTCTTCTACCTTTGTCCTTCACCTCGGAATTTACCGAATGAATGTGATTCTAATAATATCCACTAAAAGAAAAAACAGAAGGCAAATAATATTTACTGAATGCCTACTATGTGTCAGTAACTTTAACAAGCATTATTATTTCATTAAACTGATTCAACAACATTAGTTGGGGTGTTTTATTATTACAGAAATGGGCTCAGAGAGGTTGAGCAACATACTCAAAAAACAAAGCCATTAATTGTTGGAGCCAGAAACTCATAGTGTTCCCATGTTGTCATAGAAGAAAGAATAGAATTATAGAATAATGTTGTTGGAAGGAACCATATTTATTGAATTATAATTATCTGTTTACCACATACTCCTGGAGAGAAATGAGTAATTTTTTATTCACATTTGAATCTCCAGCCATGTGCAAAGTGCTGGCACAGAATAAGCACTGGATAGCTGTTTACTTTTAATTGATTAAAAAATATAATATCCAAGGGCTCACATGTGCCAGACATTTTGCTATCCTTGTCATATACCTTCTCTCCTTTAATAGACTCTAGCACAACTTCCTAACACTGCATTTGAAGAAACCAAAGCCCAGGAAAGTAAAGCAATTTGTCCAAAGCTACTCAATGAGTTTGAAAGTGACAATGTGAAATTAATACTTTTTTTACACACCACAGGAAATAACTCTTCATTAATGATAACATTTTTGTTTAGATGATTTGAACTAAATGGATTTGAACCAAACAAAAAACTATAGATTCCTTGCCCATATAAACTACCAGTGCCAGTTCACAGACCAGATGGAAAGAATGTTTATGCTTAATAGTGCTAGGAGGTTAAGGCATCATTTTTGTTTTCATAAGCAGGGCAGCAGCACCCTCTAGCCTGGAGCCCAAGCTGCCACGCCGTGAGCCAGAGCTGCCAACCATACATCGGAAGGGTAACCGCTTCTGCTGGGGATTCAGACCCACATATCCCTGCATGGAAGCTAAAATCTTTTTTTGCTTCTTAATTCAATCACATACCCAACTGGCAATCTTGCATATCAAAATGGGAATCCTGGGAGGCTGTTGGAATATGCAGATCAACAGAAGCTAATTAGCATTAACTTGCAGCCATCCTGAACTGATTGGCAGCACAGCTGTGGGGACCCAACAAAACATGCTGAGTCGCATGTTTGTCAGGCCACCTGCCACTTGGCGGAATCCAAAATAGTGCAAACCACCAGGCCATAATAACTCTGTGACCTTAGTTTAGGAGGAGTAGGGAGCAGACATATTTGGATCACACAGTAATTAGTACTGCCTTCACCTGACACGCATTCTACAATAGGCTTCACGGCAGTACCTTCCTCATCTGATATGTTGACATCTTAATTCAGATTGACAGCTTCTTCCTGAGGCTACCAATTCTCCATGAAGTTTGTAATCTTACTCATGATCACTGCAGCCTGCCTGAGCTGCAGGCATTGAGACTCTTAATATATTTGAGGTGCAGAATTTCATCTCTCCCTTGTTTTTTAAATCTAGGGTACATTTGAGTAATAAACACAAAAGACATTAGGAAGGGAACAGAGAGCGTGGGAACCTGAGATGTTCTGAGATATTGTGGGCTTTGTTTTTGTTGGACTTTCAGGTGTTATTGAAAATCTGAATTCCTTCTGACTATCCATAGTGGACGTTTTGCAATTGCCTGCTAGGTAAGTTCACGGTGGTAGGAATCCTCTTAGTCACTTCTACTGTCTTCCTCACCACTACTGCTGTAACCCCTCCTACCTTTACCCATGGCTTGTGAAATGTCTGAAAAATATATTATGCTTGGGATGGGGGGAACTCCAACTCTGAGATGGCCAGATAGGTTTCAGCTTGTATCTTGGCTGTGGTCAATTGATAATGACAGCTGGAACACTGGATGGAGATGGCTTTGAAGCCTTATTCTTGCTCATGAGGAAAGCATGATGTGATGGGTGAGGATGGGCTCAATGACCATGAACCAAGTAAATGTCATCTCTACTCTAAATTGCTCTTTAACTATTGACTGTTTTCTTTTTCATTTACTTATTTTTATTTTTTACAGTTCATTTTATTTTTAATTGAAAAATAATTGTATTTATTTATGGGCTACAATGTGATATTTCAATACATGTATATGTTGTAGAATGATCAAGTCAGGCTAATTAACATATTCATCACCTCAAATATTTATCAATGTGGTGACGACATTTAAAATTCCCTCTTGTAGATATTTTGAAATACGTAATACATTATTATTAGCTATAGTCACTGTGCTGTGCAATAAGAAGAATTTATTCTTCTTATCTAACTGAAATGTTGTACCTGTTGATCAACATCTCTCCTTCCCCTTTGTACCCCTACCCTCAACCCCTGCTAACCACCACTGTTCTGCTCTCCACTTCCATGTGTTTGACGTTTGAGATACCACATATAAATGAGATTGTAGGTATTTGTCTCTCTGTGCCTGGCTGACTTCACTTAACACAATGTCTTCTGGGTTCATCCATGTGTTGGAATGGAATAATTCCCTGCATTATTCAAGTCTGAATAGTATTCCATTATGTATTTTCTTTTGTTCTTATTTCAGAAGATTATGGGGGTACAAATGCTTTGGTCACACATATTGCCTTTGCACTACCCAAGTCAGAGCTACCAGCGTGCCCAACCCGCATATAGCACGTACAGCAGCCGTTAGGGGTAAATTTACCCATTCCCTCTTCCTCCCTCCCACCTGCCTGACAACCGATGAATGTTACTTCCACGTGTGCACTTAAGTGTTGGTCTATTAGTACCAATTTAATGGTGAATACTTGCGGTGCTTTTTTTCCAGTCTTGTGATACTTCACTTTGAAGAATGGGCTCCAGCTCCATCTGAGATAATATTAATATAAAAAGTATTTTTTATGGCTGAGTAGTACTCCATGTCATACATATAGCACATTTTAGTAATCCACCCATGTATTGATGGGAACTTGGGTTGTTTCCACATCTTTGCAATTGTGAATGTGCTGCTATAAACATTCTAGTGCAGAATGTCTTTTTTATAGAATGTCTTTTTTTTCCTTTGGGTAGATGCCCAGTAATGGGATTGCTTGAACATCATTTATTGAAGGACTATGCTTTCCCCCATTGTGTGTTCTTGACATCTTTGTTGAAAATCAATTGACCATAGATGTGTGGCTTTATTTCTGGGCTCTCTAACCTATTCCCATTGGTTGATGTGTCTGTTTTTATGGCAGTACCATGCTATATTGATTACTATAGCTTTGTAATGTATTTTGAAATATGATAGCATGTTACCTCCCGCTTTGTTCTTTTTGGTCAAGATTTCTTTGGCTATTTGGGATCTTTCTAGGATTTTTAAAAAAATTTGTGAAGAATGACACTGAAATTTTGATAGAGATTGCATTGAATCTGTAGATCACTTTGGGTAGTATGGGCCTTTTAATAATATTAATTCTTCAAATCCATGATCATGAAATATCCTTCCATTTACTTGTGTCATCTTTAATTTCTTTCATCAATGTTTTATAGTTTTCAGTATACAGATCCTTCACTGCCATGGTTAAATTTACTCGTAAGTTGTTTTTTTTCATGCTATTGTAAGTGGGATTTTCTTATTTTCTTTTTCAGATGTTAGTTGTTATTGTGTAATAGTGATACTGATTTTTGTAAGTTGATTTTGTATCCTGCAACTTTACTCAAATTGTTTATCAGTTCTAACAGCTGTTTTGGTGGGTTCTTCAGAATTCTCTATATACAAGATCATGTTGTCAGCAAACATAGAATATCATTTCATCTTTTCCTATTTGAGTGTCTTTAATTTCTTTCTTTTGCCTATTTTCTCTTACTAGGACTTTCAGAAATATGTTAAAAATAAATGGTGAGAGTGGGTATTGTTCCTTATCTTAGAGGGAAAATTTTCAACTTTTTAACATTGAGTATGATGTTAGCTATGGGTGTGTCATGTATGGACTTTATTGTGTTGAGGAACATTCCTTATACACTTAATTTGTTGACAGGTTTTTTTTTTTCATCAAGAAAGGATGTTGAATTTTGTCAAATTTTGCCAAATGCTTTTCTCTGCATCTGTGGAGATGATCATACAGGTTTTGTCCTTCATTCTTCATTTATCGATTTGCACATGTTGAACAAACCCTGTGTCACAGGGATAAATCTCACTTGATCATGGTGAATTATCTTTTTAATGCACTTTTCAATATGGTTTTCTAGCATTTTGTTGAGGATTTCTGAATCGATGTTTATCAGTGATATTGGCCTATAGTTTTCTTTTCTTATAGTATCTCTGTCTGGCTTTGATATCAGTTTAATGCTGGCCTTGTAAAATGAGTTTGGAAATGTTCCCTCCTCTTCAGTCTTTTGGAAGAGTTTGAGAAGGATTGGTAGTAGTTCTTTAAATGTTTGGTAGAATTAAGCCATGAAGCCATCTGGTCCTGGGCTTTTCTTTGATGGGAGAATTTTAATTATAGATGCAATCTTCTTACTTGTTATTTGTCTGTTCAGATTTCCAGTTTCTTCATAATTTAATCTTGACAGATTATGTTTTTAGGATTTTTTCCATTTTTTAGGTTGTTCAATTTATCGGCATATAATTGCTTATAGTAGTCTCTTATCCTTTGTACTTTTGTATTGTAAATTGTAATGTCTTCTCTTTCATTTCTGATTTTATTACATTTTTCACTCTTTTATTCTTAGTCTAGCTAAGGTTTTGTCAATTTTGTTTAGCTTCTTAAAAAATCAACTCAGTTTTGTTGATCTTTTCTATTGATTTTTTTAGTCTCTCACTTATTTCTGCTTCAATCTTTGTTATTTCCTTCCTTGTGCTAACTTTGGGTTTAGTCTGCCCTTTTTTTAGTTCCTCGAGGTATAGCATTAGGTTGTTTATTTGAGGTCTTTTTTATGTAGGTATTTACTGCCATAAACCTACCTTTTCAAACTGCTTTTACTGTATCTCATAAGTTTTGGTATATTAGGTTTTCATTTTCATTTGTCTCAAGATATTTTTAAATTTCTCCTGTAATTTCTTCTTTGACTCAGTAGTTGTTTGGAATCATATTGTTTGATTTCCATATTTATTTTCTATGATTTCTCCTGTTATTTATTTCTACTTTATATCATTATGGTTGGAAAAAATGCACTTAATAAGATTTTGATATTCTTAAATTTGTTAAGACTTGTTTTGTTGCCTAATATTATCTGTCCTAGATAATGTTTTGTGTACACTTGAGGAGACTATGTATTCTGTTGCTGTTGAGTAGAATGTTTTGTATTGTCTGTTAGGTCCATTTCATCTAAAGTGTAGTTCAATTCAGTATTTCCTGATTGATTTTCTGTCCAATGTTGAAAGTGGTGTATTGAAATCCTCTACTATGATTGTGTTGCATTCTATGTCTCCCTTCAGATCTCTTAATTTTTGCTTTATATATGTAAATGCTCTGATTTTGGATGCTTATACATATTAATATTTATAATTGTTATGTCATCTTAATGAATCGACCACTGAATCACTATATAATGACCTTTATTGTTTCTTTACCTAAAGTCTAGTTTGCCTGACATAAGTATAGCTACCTGTGCTCTCTATTTGTTTTCATTTGCATAAGATAATCTTTTTCATCTCTTCACTTTCAGTCTGAGTGTCATTTAAGGTGAAGCAAGTCTCTTGCAGGAAGGATATATAGTTGGGTCTTTCTTTTTAAAAATTTATTTAGCTACTCTACAGTTTTGATTGTAGAAATTAATCAATTTACAGTCAAAGTAATTATTGATTTGTAAGGACTTAGTAGTGCCATTTTGTTAATTGCTGTATGGTTGCTTTGTAGATTATTTGTTCCTTTCTTCCTCGATTGCTGCATTCCTTTGTAGTTTGATGAATTTCTATAGTGGTATGCTTTGTATTTTTTCCTTCTATATTTTGTGTATCTGTTATAGGCTTTTGTATTGTGGTTACTCTGATGATTATCTAAAACTTCTTGTAACCACTTATTTTAAGCTAATACAACTCTGTGCTTTTACTCTTCTTCCTGTGTTTTGTGTTTTTGATGTCACAATTTACATTTTTTAATAATTTGTATCCTTAAAAAGTTATTATAGGTTTAGTTGTTTTTAGTAGGTTTGATTTTTAACCTTTATACTGGAGATATACTTAATTTATCCACTGCCATTACAGTATTAGAGTGTTTTGAATTTGACAGTATGTTTTCTTTTATCAGTGATTTTATACTTGTGTATATTTTCATGTTACAAATTAGCATTCTCTTTCTTCAGCTTGAAGAACTCTCTGTAGCATTTCTTGTAAGACAAGTCTAGTGATGATAAACACTCTCAGTTTTGTGTGTTTGCAGAAGTCTTTATTATCCCTTTGTTCCTTCATAATTGAAAGACAAGGCAACTGGATATGGTATTCTTGGTTGGCAATTTTTTCCTTTCAGGATTTGGAGTATAATATTCTACTCCATTTTTGCCTGAAAAGTTTTTGCTTAAAAGTCTGCTGACAATATTATGGGAATTCTTTTCTCTGTAACAATTTTCTTTTCCCTTGCCCTTTCAAAACTTTGTCTTCAATTTTTGACAATTTGATTATGATGTATTTCAATGTGGGTCTCTTTGAATTCATCTTATTTTGTGCCCTTTCTGTTTGTTCTTGATTTTCTCTCCTGGCATATGTATTCCCCTGTTTATTCATTTTCCTTGACTCTGTTGGTTTGTGTATATTAGTTAAGACAACTACCACTCCCAGTCTTGTCAGGCTGGACTTGTGTAGGAGAAGGATCTCACCAATCTGTCTGGTCAGAGATTTTAAGGTCACTCTCAAATATTTGCATCTTTTCAGATTGCTTTCTGTTTTTTGTAGCCTCCTGGAGCTTAGAATCTGCCATGTCCTATTAGTATCTCAAGACTGGTAAGGTAGATACCAGACTCTCTAGATGTAGCTGGAAAGGTTGAGGTGTTGGATGTGTTCCAATTCCTCTGTCTTCATGGTGAAGCTGAACATAGTTGTTTATCTTTTATTTTCTCTGCACTAAGCTGGGGAGAGGACTTTGGCAAATGCCTGTATTCAAGGTCAGGCTGCACTCTCTGATCTTGAGGAGATAGCTGCTGGAAGCAGACCCATTGTATGTCCACACCTTTGTTTTCTGTGGTGTAGGGCCACTCAGGAATGCAAAGTTCTATCAACTCCCAGGGATAGTTTGTTAAGGAGACAATTTCTTGGCTAGGAGCTATAGAAATTGTGACACTTGGTATGTGGTCAAATTCCTTCCTGGAAGAGTGGGCAGACCTGGATTTATCTCTGGGCAGAGTTGGAGGAAGGCTCCTGAAGTGCCAAACTCTGACTCTTGCTGCTAGAGGGCTATTGTTTCTTTGCCTTGTTAGCTCCTGATGCAAATTTGTTAGAAGCTAGGCTGTCAAGTAACCACTGAGAGTGTGCCATAATCCCCTTCCAAAGAGAAAATGGGGCATATTTATGCCCCTTTTTTGCACTGCTCCAAAGGGGTATATCCTCTAGAAATGTTGACATGCCTGTGTAATACCACCTTTTGAGTTTCTGATCTAGGGAGACTCACATATGCCTAGTTCCTTTTGCTTTTAGAGCTGGGAGGTTTAGGATGGAGTCTTTCATGAGGTAGCTATAAAAGTTGGGACACTTGATGTGTACAAACCCCTTCCAGGGAGAAATAGGAAGCTTCATTTTTAAAACCCCTTCTCTTCAGTACTCTTGGAGGATAAAGCCCCTGCAAGAGCTGTACCTATATAAAATTCACTTTTTTCTGTGATCTAGCTAGATTCATATTATCCCCCTGTGCTCCCAGAGATAGGAGATTTAGGATGCAGTCCCTTGGTAGAAGCTATAGAATTTGGAGTGCTTCATGTGTGGACCAACTCTTTCCTAGAGAGATTAGTAGACCTGGAATTATCTGTAGGGTGAGTCAGGGAAGAAGACTCCAGAATGCCCATCTGCTCCTCAGGCTGCCAGCAGGTTAGTACTCATCTGACCTTTTAATTCCCTAATGCCAGTTAGTTAGAAGTCAGGTCACCAAGTAGCCACTCAAAGAGTGTGTCCCTTCCAGGGAGAGAGACGAGGGTGCATTTTTTAATTCCCCTCTCTGCAGTGCTCCCAGGACATAAAGCCTCTGGAAGTACTTGCACACCTGTATAAAGCTATCATTTTTTTCCCTGTGTCCTAAAGAGACTCACTTGTGTCTAATCCCCAGAGTTGGTGACTTAAGAGCCAAATGACGGGGAGCCCTTAGCATTAGGGCAGTCTATGTGAGGTCCAAACCCTCCTCTCCATGGGGAGAAGCTGGGTATTGGGGATTCCTTTTCTGATTTTATGGCACAGTACCCTGGAGGAAGTACATGCCTGAAAGTGCCTCAGCTTTTCTTTTTTGATGTGATTGTTTTCTCAATTGCCCCGTGAGTAAAGGGTATCTCAGTTGTTCTCTGACTTTCCTTTAAGGGAATTGATCCATGCACTGTTTTTATTTGATGTATCCCTGGATGGAAGGAGAGTCAGGAGTTTCCTATTCCACCATGTTGCTGATGTAGACTATTTTTAAAAAGCAGGTTTAGATTAGAGGGTGGCAAGCAGAGAGTATAAGGGCATTGTATACCAGAAAGGGAAAAATAAGGTCATACAGGTAAGTAGAGTAATTGGAATTGGGATGTCCCTTATTAGCATTATAAAGAAGGAAGCAAAAAATAAGCAACTAACATTTATAAATCATTTACATTGTTTCAGTACAACTCTATCACATATAATCACAGTCATTAATTTGATAGACAAAAAATTCTGAAGACTGAGAGTGTTGGACAGGGTGACAGAGATAGCAAATAACGGTGACAAGACTAGAGCCTAGTCTTCACTTATGTTTAAGTTTATGCTTTTCTTGCTAAACATTCCTTCCTTTCTCTTAGCCTAGAATGCAAACATGTCAGTTAAAGAAAGGAGGTGTAGCATGAAGGAGTACAGTATGATACAGAGGGTTCTAATTTCCTCTTTGTTATCAGAGAACCTGGGCAAGTCACTTATCCTAATAGTATTAAAAGCTCTACTTTGTTGGGCGAGAGCATGCACTAATCACTCAACACTAATCACTTAATTGCTTGTTTAATTCTTACAATGGTCTATGAAGGAGATGTAATTAACTCTAGTTTATAGATTAGGTTCTGAGAGATTAAAAAAATTGTCCAAGAAACATCTGGTGAGTATCTAAGATACAAGGTCAGGTCTCTCAGGCTCCAAACCTCCAGCTCTTAACCAGTATGTCATGAAAGAGCAATTATAAAATACTAGTTTACATAATAATTGAATACTTTGGTGAAATCACTGTTATGAGTGATGAATTAAAATAAGGGGAGATAGGGATTTGGGGGACTGATAAGAAGGATATTGTATTGATAGATAAGAAAATAGATGGCAGTAGGAAGGGAAATAAATACTGTAATGTATCTAAAGTGTCTCTACATAGTGTACAATAAATAGTAACTCTGGGTTCTGTCTTCATCTTCATCTTCATCTTTATCACCATCTTCACATCCAGGAGATTTTAACTAATATGACAGGGGAGTACCAGCTCTCAATCCAATCTTGATTTTGATGAAGGCTTCTCTGTAGGGCTTTGGGTGAATTTTCTGGATAAGCTAAGCACTGCCACCTACGAGTGTGCAATATCAGGAAGAAGAAGTATAGGTTAAAGTAACCAGGATCTTCAAGCCACTGTTGAGTTCACTGAAAGAAGACTGACAAGTGGCTGAAAACAGCATAAGAAAGCAAGCAACTATGAATGTTGGGAGACGACCTACTCTATATGGGAAAACACCATTCAGGATGAATTCTGGAAATTCTCAGGTTGTATTAGGTACCAATATAATTTTCTGGGCCATATTTTGTGGTTTTGAAATGTTTTCCCAGTGGAGGAAAAAGAAAGGAGAAACAAAAAGAAGAGGAAGAAAAAAAAACTGACAATGAAGAGGTCATGGAGTTAAAGACAGGAACCTAGACAAGGGGTCTTCTATTTGACAACAAGCACACCAGCTCTCTGCCCATTCTCTTCATGGTTAAATGGGACTTCCCTGGTGCACCGAATCATGTCTCCCCAAAATTCAACTCAACAACTCTTTTGACATTTTTTCTCGACATTTTCTATGAATGTAATCAAGCAATATGTGGCCTTTTTGTCTAGCTTCTTTCGCTCAGCATAATGGTTTTGTGGTTTATTCATGTTGTAGAACATGTCTTCAGTAATTTGCTCCTTTTAATTGTCAAATAGTATTCCACTGTATGGATATACCACACTTTGTTTATCCATTGCCAAGTTGATGGGCATTTGGATTACTTTCACTTTTTGACTATTATGAGTACTGCTGCTATGAACATTCATGTACAAATCTTTTAGTGGACATGTGTTTTAATTTCTCTTGCATAGATGCCAAAGAGTAGAATTGCTTGGTCATATGGTAACTCTATGTTCAATGTTTAAAAAAACTGCCAAACTGTTTTCCAAAGTGACTGCTCTAGTTTGCATTTCAATTTCCAACTTCTCCACTTTTACGTCAGCCCTTGTCTTTGTCTATTTCTGACTACAGCTATTCTAGTGGGTGTGAAGTGATATCTCATTATGGTTTTAAATTGTATTTCCCTAATGCCCAATGATGTTGAGCATCTTTTCATGGGCATATTGGCCACTAATATAGCTTCTTTGGTGAAATGTCTATTCAAATTTATTTTTTAACATTTTAAAATTGGTTTATTTATTTATTTTTATTATTGAGTTATAAGACTTCTTTTATTCTAGATACATGTCCCTTACTGGATATACAATTTACATATATTTTTCCTAATTTGTCTTTTTTCACTTTCTTGGTGGTGTCTTTTGAAGTGCAAAAGTTTCTAATTTTGATGAAGTGTAATTTATTATCTTTATCTTGTATTAGACTTTTTATCCCATATCTAAGAAATATTTGCACACAGGGTCACAAAAATTTACCCCTATGTTTTCTTTTAAGAGTTTTATAGGTTTGGCTCTTATATGTAGGTCTAGGATCCATTTTGCATTAATTTTCTGTTTATGGTATGATGTAAGGGGACAAATTCATCCTTTAGCATGTGGACATACAATCGTCCCAGAACCATTTCTTCAAAGGACTATCCTTTCCACATTGAATTGTCTTGATAACTTTGTCAAAAATCAATTGACCCTAAATATGAAGGTTTACTTTGAGAAACTTGATTCTATTCCTTTGACCTGAGTGATATCCTTATGTAGCTACCACACTGTCTTGATTGTTGTAGCTTTGTAGTAAGCTTTGGAATCGGATCAAGAAGTATAAAACCTTGAGCTTAGTTCTGTTTCAAGATTGTTTTGGTTGTTATGAATCCTTCACATTTCCATATGAATTTTAGGATTAGCTTTTCAATTTCTGTAAAAATACCAGCTGGAATTTGACAGGGAGTTTTCTGAATCTTTGAAGCACAGAATTTTAAACCCTTGGAACTTGAAATGAAATGCTTTTAGGAGAGAGAGTTGCTTTCCAATTTACTCACTTTTTATTGCTTTATTACAGAATTTTTTACACACTTGCATGACCTGATTGGTCCCTGAAGCATCTGAATTTTCTACTGTAGGTTTCCACTTCTGGCTAGCATAATGTGAAGTGTAATAAAAATGATAGAGACTGGGACACTCTAAGCTTATTATTGATAGTTACCATCAGCAAGCATGGGTTCCTAAGGATAGAAAGTAGACTAATATTGTTAAATATTTTTAGTAAGGATACTAACAAAAATTGGTAGTGATTCCTCAAACATTTAAAAGTGTTTTAGCCCTTTTACTGGACATCAATTATATACTTGATGATATTTGAGACCTCTTACACATGTACTCCTATCCATATAACATGTTTGCAAAGTGGGCATTGTTCCTATTACCAAACTTTCTTTTTCAGAGTAATCCTTAAACAGAACATTTATTTTCCTCCTAATAGTGATGCATTTTTGCCTTTACCTGGATACAATGTTTCTATCCTCTGAAATCCCATGGCTTTTTCTCTGGACCTCTCTTAGAATCTGTAGAAATATTTCACCTCTTATCTTACTAATTTATATACACATGTTATAAATGTGTATAAAATAAATTTATGTAAACGTCTCACTCAACTGGAGATTTCTGAGAGTCAGACACTACCAGAATCATTAGTACTCTACACTGCAAAGATTGAGCATTGCAGTTTAATCATATTTACCACAGAAGTGAATATCCCAAGTGATAATTAAGTGAGGATTTAATGTGAAGTGTTGTTTCTGAAAAGGAAGTACTATGGGGCTCATTTTATATTTATTTTCAATGAAAATTCTAGAAAATTTAGAATAAAACATTTCAGGGTTGGACTACTAGAAAATTTCCTTTGATAGGCTCACACAAGTCACATTCAAATACATTCAAATAGAGTTTCAAAATCATCTAGAGACTGTAATGATGTTGGTAAATGTCCTCCTTCATTGGAATATTTAGATTTTTTTTTCCAGAATTGTTTTAGAGCTTCCTAAACCCTCTGCCAACCCACAGCCCTGTGCATGGCCCTCCTTTCCTTGGTACCTTTCTCTCATTGTGAGATCATGAGAATATTCCATAGGTCTCCCTCATCAATAACCTTGTCATCGGATAGCTATGACTCAGCTTTGATCCCATTTTGATCCCATTGTCAGCACCCCGATGCAGGACATGTTCTGTGGGCTGCCAAGGCTCTTCCTTCTGTGTTTTGTGCTTGAATGGGGAGGGCAGAACATTTTATCTCTGATACTTCTGAGTTCTTATTTTGATTCTGAAGAGCAGTTTGGGAGTGAAACAATGACTATGACATTTTGTTTTATTGAATTGTTTGTTCTATAGGTAAATCAAGAGTACATTTGATGGGATTTTAAAGCTAAATGAACACCAAAATTGAGCACCAAATTGCTGTAGTCTCAGTGATCAATTTCTTTCTTTCTTTTTTTTTTTTTTTCTGCTGTGGAATCATTTTGAGATTGTAGCAAAAGGCACTTTAGGATTCCACAGACCCGAAAAATGTGTGAGCTAATCCACGGAGCACATCTTATTTCAACATTGAATCCTGAGCACCTAGCATAGTACCTGGCATATGTTTGTGCTTAAATAGGAAACATTTCTATCCTTCTGTTTGTCCTTATCTTTTTTTTTTTAATTGGATCTCAAAACATCTCCGAGATTATCAAGTTTCACAGGAAAAATACAACTACTGCTAAATATTGCTAGAGATGAGAGGGCTGCCTTCTGGGTGACTGGATTGTTCCTAGGATACCAAGAATGATTTCTGGTTGTGATGTTGCCCCCGCAGGGTTGGGAACCAACTTAAGAGTTAACAAAGACCTTTTGATAACTCCTTACTGTGGAGATGTCTTTAAGGTTGGATGCCAGACAACTGCATTGACTAGACATTTAGAATGTATTCAAATATAAATATTACAAGATATTCTTTTATTCATTTAATCACTCCAGAAATAAGTATAGAGCACCTACCATGTGCCAGTCCCTGTGTTAGGAACTGGGAATAAAAAGATGAAGACACAGTCTCTGTCCTCAAGAAGCTTACAATACAATTGGGCAGAGGAAACATAACAAGCTCCAACGTGCTGCACTGAATACTATATTAGAGAAATGAATAATGTGCTCTGGGAATCTGAGAAGGGACTGCATAGTGTTGCCTGGGGGTTGGAGAAGCATGTTTATTTTGTGGGTGTGCATACTCTTTCATCACTGGAAGCCCTGAGGACAATTTTTACACATACTCATTTGGCAAGATAATATTTGTAAAATATTTTACTGTCCTCAGATCATAAGGGAAACGATTCATATGGCATAGCAGGACATGAAGCACCAGTCTAACACTGGATTAATACTTTCAAAGTATTTACAGTCATCACTGTGAAAGGACCTAGAAAGATTCTAATTACTTTGTGGCAATGGATGCAAATTGAAGCTTGCTGGACAATTGTTTCATCCAACCCAGAATATAATCCCCTTAATTTGCTAGTGCTAAAAAAAAAATCCTTTCTTTCCTTCCTTTCCTTTTTTTCTCCTCCCCCCTCCCTGCCTCCTCTCTCCCTCACTTTCAAGCATTTTTTGAGCATTTGCCATGTGTTAGACCCCGTACTAGGTGCTGAGAATACAAAGATGGCTAAAACGGTCTAGTCAGGGAGATGGAGAAATAAACAAATCATCCCTATTCACTAGGACACATGCTCTAATAGAAGGTGCACAGTGTCCTCGGGATGTTTTGAGAAACATTATTTTTGCCTCGTTGGAATCCAGCAAGGCTTCAGAGAGGAGGTGGTACTTGAAAGGGCCTTGACAGACATACATTATCTGTTTCATGAGTAAGATTTCACTTATGACTTCATTAGTTTCTGGACAGCTGTAGCAATGTATGTAATTATGAGCAGAATTGATATAGGAATAATATTATTGTAAATTGAAATTCTATTCCTGAAATCCTGTACCCAAAAATATGTAATTGGCCATGAAAATAAGTGAAAAACAAGCAAATTTACAGACCTTGGAACTAACCAATCAGCACTCATGTGCACAGATGGAAGTAAAACTCAATGGAAATCATACAGGTAGGAGGATGGAGGAGGAGATGGGTGAAATCATACCTAACAGGTATAACATACACTATCTGAGTGATAGGCACACTTATAACTTTGACTCAAGCAGTACAAAAGCAATCCATATAACCAAAGCATTTGTATCCCATAATATTCTGAAATTCAAAAAAAAAAAGTTTCTGAAATACAATTCTAACAGAAGGGTAGTTTCCACAGCAACCAGATCAGGACATATAATCTTGTTTAGGTAACTCCAAGGGGTGATGTTCAGAAAGAAAGATTATGATATGAACTGTACACCTGTGAGTTGGATGGGCAGTGTGATAGCCCTGCTATTTTCTAAGATGTTCTCTTATTTGTCTCCTCTTTGTCCTTTGCACATGTATATATGTGTATATATACACACACACATATTTATTTATATATATATACACGACATACATATGCTTATGTAAACATAGAAAAGTCTACATATCTTAACTGTACAACTCACTCAGTTATCACAAAGTGAAGACAGCCATGTAATAAACATGCAAACAAAAAGCAGAACATTACCAAAACATCACCAACCAGTTTCCCTTGTGCCCCCTTCCAGTTGTTACTCTCACAAAGGTATCAACTATTCTGATGTTGAAAAACATTGATTTGTTTTGCCTGTGTTTATGTTTGTGTTTTAATTATCTCTACATCTTTGATGAATTCTTTAATGCATGCTGTAAGGTTTACAATTTGCATCTTTAACTTTACCATAGTCTACATTTAAATAATATTATACCATTCCATTATAATGTTAAAACCTTAACCTTAACAACTTCTTTTCCTTCTGCCCTTTGTGCTACTATTGTTGCAATTTTTATGTATACATATGTTTTAACCCTCCAAATACATTTTTATTATTTTTGCTTTAAATAATTACCTTTTAAGTCTTTAGAATTTACCTTGACTTTATCCTTTCTAGCTATCTTCATTCCTTTGTACAGCTTCATATTTTCATTTTGTATCATTTTCCTTTAGCTTGAAGAATTTAAAAAAAATATTTTTTTGTGATATAGGTGTACCGGTGATTAATCCTTTCAGCTTATGATTGTCCTCAATTGTACTTATTTTGCCTTCATTTTTGGAAGATAATTTTTTTTGGGTATGGAATTCTAAGTTAATTGTTTTTATTTTTAATTTATTATAGCACTTTAAAATAGTATTCCATTGACTGTAGTTGCCATTATTTCTGATGTGAGTTCAATATTGATCCTTATCTTAATTCCTCTGTAGGTAATGTGGTTTTTTTTCTCAAGTGTAAGATTTTCTCCTTATTGTTGTTATTGAGCAATCTGATTATTGTGTTCCTTGCTGTGGTATTCCTTATATTTATCCTTTTTGGGGTTTGTTGAACCTCATGGATCTGTGGGTTTATATATATATATATATATGTTTTATAATGCACATATATATTTAGAAATATTTTGGTCGTTATTTTCCAAACATTTTTTTCTGCCTCGCCAATGCTAAATATCGATTATTTGTATGTTAGACCACTGTCATTCTCCCACAGGTTGCAGCAGCTTTGTTCATTTCTTTTAGCTTTGTGTGTGTGTGTGTCTGTGAGTATGTGCTTTATTCTGGATGGTTTCCATTGCTCTGACTTCAGATTTACTGATCTATTCTTCCTCCATATCTGATCTGCTGTCAAGATCATCAGTGATTTTTCATTTTAGGTATTGTCATTTCCACTTTAGAATTTTTCCTTGTTTTTTTTCCTAGTTTTTATTTCTCTCCTCATTATGTTAATGCTTTCTTTAAAACCTTGAACATATTTATAAAAGCTGTTTTACAACCTTATCTACTAATGCTATCATCTCTATCATTTCTGTGTCTGTTTCTATAGACTATTTTTGTTCTGGCTATAGGTCCCACTTCTTTGCTTCTTGGCATACGTATTAATTTTTGGTTGGATATTTGACATTGTAGTCTTTATGTTGTTGAGTGTTTGGATTTTGTTGTCTTCTCTTAAAGAATATGCCAACTTGTGCCAAGACAGGCAAATTATTTGCAGATTATCTCAATCTTTGTGTAGTTTTTAAAAAAATTTTCTTAGTATCCTTTAGGGCTGGATTAGTCACACTCCTAAAAAGTAAACTTCGTGGGTTTCTACTGAATGCTTCAGATTGTCAATAAACTATTTTCATACAAATTGGCACGGATTGGAATATCTACCAACTCTGTGTGCTTTGGTAGTTGTTCAATTTATAGCTTTTGAGTAGCTGTTCTTGTCCTGATAGTTGTTCCTTACTCTCAATCATGGGATTTTACCTATGTGTTAAAAGCTTAAAATTCAGCCAATGACTCAAGGAGATTTCTATGCAGATTTCTTGAGGCTTTTCTTTGCATAGCTTCCTCTTCTCATTCTCTCTGTCTCACAAATTCCAGCTGCCTCTGCCTTCCTGAAGTCTAGTTTCTGTGTCCTCAGATTAGTGATTCTGCCACATTCTTCTTGGGTCACCCTTCTCTAAATCAGGGTCTGGAAAGTGCCTAGAGGTAAAAATATCGGCTCACCTTCTTTGAAGGAACAAAGTCTATGCTTAAAATGTTTTATATATTTTTCCAGGTTTCTATTGTTTTTGGTGGCAGGTCTGGTCCAGTACCAGTTACACCCTCATGCCCAGAAGCAGAAGTTTTGCTTCACCTATTACGTTATGTAACTGTAATTGTACTTCAAGCCACTCCGCAGTGGATGACTTCTTTCACTCATTATTTTCACTCAGTATGTCTGTGAGATTCATCCAAAGTTTTACATGTAGTGGGAGATTGTTCACTCGTTACTTTTAGTATACATTGTATGGATATATAACAATTATTTTATTTATGCTACTTTTGATGGACTGCTTACGGGCTTTAAGTCAAAATCAGAAAATGAAAAATAAGTCTAATATTTATTGAACTATGTGCCAAGTGATTTCTTCACCATATGGCCAACACTCATGTAGTCTTGCTAAATATCATCATCACAACTACCTTATAAAATAAGTAATGCTATTATCATAATCCCAATTGTCAGATCAAGAATACTGAGGCAAGATCGAATTCCTGGGCCAAAGACACACATAGAAATTGCATGGACTGGATTTGAATGCAGGCAGTCTGGCTTTAGAGGATCTTAGTTATAATGGCATACTGCCTGTCCATCCATAAGCCATTACACTTAGTCTCATTTAATTGTTACTACTGCTAGATGCTATCTCCATTTTACAGTTTAACATACTTACAGAAATGAGATAATTTGTCCAGTGGAGGAGTCAGGTTTGTCACTCAAGTGTGTGTTTCCTACTTCATATCTTCTACTTCCAATCTTTTTAAATATTCACTTTTTATTTAAAAAACTTCTAGATTCAATGTTTTAAAGATAGAACAGAGAGGTCCCATGCACTCTTTGCCTAATCTTTCTCATTGTAAAATCTTATATAACCAAAGATCACTCTCAAAACCAGGAAATTCACATTAGTGCAATCCACAAACCAAGCCTGATTTGTATAATGGCTTCTAAATGCTCTAAAAGTTATGATACACGAGAGTGAGACAGTTAGTTCAGTTCTCTTTTCTGTAGACAAAGAGAATATTAGTTTAAAATGACCAACAAAGTACTACAATTCTAGGAATCAAACTCAGGCTTAAAAAATAGCCAGGTAGGGGTAAAATATCCATTAATGGTAAAACTTGCCAGCAAAATGTTCTAATATAGTATAATCCTATTACATATTAAAATCCCAATTCCAAAAAAGGAGAAGAGTTAAATTGTGAATCTGTAAGAATACAGACTTAAGTCATATTGAATGCATGAAAGCAATATCTATGTGAGATATTATAAATGGAATACCAGGTTATAAAACATATTGCAAGAGTAATGCTTGTCCAGTATCCCTGAGAAAATTGATGCCTGGCCTCTTTCTAAGTTTTCCATTCAGGCCATGGTGGAAATTTTTGCTTTGCAGCATTACAACTCTAAAAATCTTTTCACAGAATTCACTAGAAAACTGAGATTCATTGCTCAGAAATGAGTGTGAAACCACTTAGCCTGTAAGGCAAGAGAGACCTATAACTGCTCTCGTTAGGCCATAAAGCAATCTCACCTCAGTTATTCCAAGAGCTACAGTGGCATGAGAATGGGAATTGTGATAGGTTCACAAAAATAAATCTTCCTGGCTTTTCCCAAGGTGGAATACTGATACTAGTCCCACATTCCTTTCAAATTTAAAAACCAATTTTTTTCTTCTATTTAATCCAGAGCCTATCCTGTTCTGCCTAGTCCAGGCATTTATTTATTTATTAAATTTATAGAGCACCTTTTCTCCAAAGCAACATCTTTGTCAGAGCTGCCTCCCGGAGGGATAATTGATCACAAGGATGTTGTGGAGCCCACCGGGTAAGTAGAATATCAAACACTCTTTCATATCAGAAACAGAAATTGCTCTCCAGTTTCTTTACGGAGGAGAGATTGTTTCGTTTTTTAAAGCGTATACACAAATTACTAAAATCTTGGAAGAGGCAAAATTCTTTAATATATTTAAAGCCTTAAACCATGGTGCATTCACTACTAACTTGTCACAAACACGTAACAAATTAAAGTGGGAAACGTTTCTTATTTGCTCATTTAAACAAGACTGGAGGAAAAGATAGAAACTTCTCTGGTCTTTGGAATTGGGCTTTGGCAGATTCACAGACATTTTGATTTGTAGAGATATCTCTCAGTCTTATAAGCTGTATCATATCTTCTTTTTCCAGATCCGGAACACTCTGAAAAACATCAGGCGCCGTTCACAACTTTGAAAACACATTCCAGATTTGTTTATATTTGAGAGCTCAGGCTCGCTGACCCATAGAAGGAGAGGTGGGTGGTATTACCATAGAGTGCAGACATTTCCATCTTCCAACTCTTGCCTTAACAACCTCTTACCACATTCCTTCATAGTGAATAACTACAGAAGTGCTTTAAAACTTTGCGACAAGAGTTGGAAGGGACAGGTGAAGAAATATCATAGATGAAAGTGCATTAGGCCAAGAGATAGGAAACCTGAATTCTAGCGCAGGTCCATCATTACTGGATTTGTGACTTTGGACAATTTATTTGCTATCTCTGGTGCTTAGTTTCCTCATTTGTACAATAACGTGGAAATATTAGATAATCTCCTAGGTCATTGCCCCTTTCAGCTTTTTTGGAAACTCAAATCAGACTTTTGGATGTTTTGGTGGAGATAAGATGTGGGGTAGAATTAATACTTGTGATCAAGTTTTTGTGTTTCATTTATAAGTGAGGTGAAATTCAATTCAGTTCAAAAAAATTGTTACATACATCTATTGTATATCTGTTAAATGCCAGGTGCTGTGTTAGGTGCAAACATAGAGTTAAAAAAAGAAGACATCAAACCCCTCAGTAACAGAAAGCTTATAATCTAGGAAGACCGAAAGAAATGAAATAAAAAGGAAACAAATGCTTAATTAGTTACAATTGTCACTAGAGCTAGGAGGAAAAACCATAAGATGTTATTGAGAGCTTATAATAGAATTTGGCTACCTAGGCCAGGTGCATGCTTTGTTGGCTTTTGTTAAAAATTCTCTTACATATTCCCACACACATTAGCTTTAGGAAGAATCAGAGAGAACACACAACTACAATTTATAAAGCATCCTTCATAGCATTATTTTATCCTAAAACATGGCATGCATGCCGTAAATTATCTCATAATAAGAGCCACCTGAAACCGTGCTGGGCCTCTCTGTAGCAAAACATGGTGCATCACCCTAGTGTTCTGGCTTATTTTGGTGCCTTTTGTTCTGGACTATCTTTTTTCTAGGATGTTTGTTAAGAGAAAATTCTTAGAAGATAGACATAGTGTTTCCTTCCAGAGCAAAGGGTAGTTCTGCTCACAGCCTTAGCAGATAGAGATAGTATCTCCCTCTGGAGTAAAGGATAGACATGTTTACTGTCCAGTATAATAAAGATAATTTTCCCCCCTCCTCTGGAGAAAGGTATATTTAATGCCCATTTAAAAAGATTTGGGTTCTCTCAGCTCAATTTTTCTCTCCTGTGACAATCCACTGCATGAACAGGTGACGTTTGGTCCTCTTTTTGTCACATTGTCAGGATTGAGGGTTGATGGAAAAATTGCTGATACTCTTGCTATTGCTATTGCTGTGAGTAATAAAATGTTCTTTGTCTCATGTCTTCTACCAGCATCCATGAATTTGTGGCAGGCTAACTTGATAGTTTTCAAGGAAAGTAGAATCTCAGACCCTTTGAACTTCTTAATAGTAGCTAATAGATAAGTGGGAACAAGAGTTTTTGTTGTTCTTTTTGTTTTAGGAGGGCAAATACTAAAGCATATACATATCTATTATTTGAGTCTTGCTTGAGACAGTTGTGACTTGGAAGAGTTCGTGATTCTTGCCTTAAAAAGAAGTTCGTTTTGCAGGAGAGATATCCTATTTATCTCAGTAACGTTAATATTCATTACAACTAAAATATAGGTCATCCATTAAGCATGTGTTGTATCCCTAGCATCATACAGAACATTTTACATGTATCATTTCTTTTAATGCTCAGAACAACTAATGAAGCAGGACACTTGAAGCTTCTGCTTTTGACAGTCACACCTACTGTCCCTTTTCCTTCTTTCTACAGGCTCTTTGGTCATTCCATTCCTTGTCCACATGGTCACTCATAGACCTTGAGTAGCTGTGGCCCTTGAAGTCTCAGAGTCACTTTGGATTCAAAATAAGACTCCAGGGCACCATTTTTCCTCCGTTGACTGTGGCATTCTGTGGAGGAACACTTCCTCCTTTTGTTACCTTCATAAAGACCAGAAAGTCAACTCCCGACCAGGATGTAATTAAATAATGTTAACTATAACTCTGTCCTTAATGACCTCAGGCCAAAACATAAGCCTATGCAATCTCAGATAAACCAGAGTCCCTCTTTCACAAGACTTATTACCGTGGTTGTAGTAGAGTAAAAGTATTGTTCTGAAGCCAAGTATATTTTTAAGTCAGTTTTCTCAATTTTAATTATAAATATTATTATTAATAAATTTAAATACTTCAATGCATCTACATATTACCACAAACTGGGTTAGGTGCAATACATCATCTCAATTAATCCTCACAAAAACTGAAAATAAATTAAAATTCATAAGGATTAAGCAAATTGCAGTATAGGAGAGGCCTTGGAATGTAGTCATTAAAAGCTTTGGTTTGGAATCAGGCTAGATATGTATTCAAATTCTGGCTCTGCCTTCTACTAGCTTTGGTAACCCAATTGCTAAGCCCTGGTTTACTTATGTTTGTAAGGAAACTAAAAATAGTACCTGCTTTATAAGGAATTGTGAGGATTTAATAAGATTATGCTCCCCTATGCTTTGGATAATGTATGGTTAGCAGTAAGTGCCCAACAAATATCTTCTGTTATTGTTATTAATCCCCAATTTAAAGTAAAAAGTGAGTTAGTAGCAGTCCATGACTTGAACCCAGGATAGGATTACCAGATAAAATATATAACACCAAGTTAAATTACATTTAAGGTAAAAAAAAAAGGAATAATTTTTTTGTATGCATAAATCCAAATTATTTCATGGGACACACTTACTCTAAAAAGTATTCACTTTTTCTAACATCTACATTTAACTGGACATGTTATGGTTTTATTTCCCAAATCTAACAATCCTAAATCAGGGTTAATTGGTCTCAGAGCCCATGTTCTTTGCACTCTGTGGCATTGAAGAAAACTTGGTTATTTCCATACCGTCAACATCATCTCCACTTTTCTTTTCTTTTCTTTCTTTCTTCCTTTCTTTCTTCCTTTCTTTCTTTTTTTCTTTTTTTTTACTAAATCCCTGTGTCCTGTGTTTCTAATTATTCTTAAAAGCCATCAGAGAGTAGTTAAGAGAAAGGAGTTGTGAAGAAATTCAAATCACACAGTATTATTGTTAGCAACCCTGGCATAGTTTAAGGGGATAAAATAAACTGAATTACATGATAACAATTGTCAGGTGCTAAGCTTCCCTGGGAAGCCTGCCTTGAATTCTCCATGATGGTTAATTAGCCCCTTCTGTGTTCCATACAGTGCTCTGAAATACCCTTCCACCAGAAGAACATTTCTCACACTTTACCATAAGGGTTCTCAAACATGACCACCACCACAATCACCCAGAGGACCTTGTTAAACCAGAGATTGATGTACCCCATTCCCAAAGTTCCTGTTCAATAGATCTGGGCTAGGCCTTGAGAATGCACACTCTATCTAGTTCCTGAGTAAGCTAATATTAGATGCAGAAACACATTTTTTAATTAAAAAATTTTTAATGATTTTAA
Source organism: Cheirogaleus medius (assembly GCA_008086735.1). Classification (NCBI taxonomy): domain Eukaryota; kingdom Metazoa; phylum Chordata; class Mammalia; order Primates; family Cheirogaleidae; genus Cheirogaleus; species Cheirogaleus medius. Next base: position 43,137,232 of record VBSM01000529.1, on the reverse strand, counting down.
TTTTTTCCAGCTTTAATGAGTTATGATTGATAAAAAAATTGTATATGTTTAAAGTGTACAAGGTGACACTTTGATATAAGTATACACTGTGAAATGATTACCACAATCAAGCTAAATATCATCATCTTGCAGTTTTATAACTGAAAGTTTGTATCCTTTGACCAACATCTCCCTATCTCCTTATTTCCTCCACCCAGTGACCTCTGGAAATCTCCCTTCTACTCTCTCTTTCTATGAGTTCAACCTTTTTAGAGTCCGTGTATAAGTGAGAGCATGCTGTATTTATATTTCTATGTTTGGCTTATTTTGCTTAGCATAGTATCCTCTAAGTTCATCTATGTTGTTGCAAATGGCAAGGATTTACTTCTTTTTTAGGGGTGAATAATATTTCATTTTGTGTGTGTGTGTGTGTGTGTGTGTGTGTATACATCACACTGTCTTTATCCATTCATCCATGGACAGACATGGACACTTAGTTAGCTTCTCTATCTTGGCTATTGTGAGTAATGACACAGGGATGACACTGTGAGGAACATGCTTCTATAGTAATTGTTGGTTTACTCCTCTGTTTTTTTGACTAGATGGTGAGATCCTTGATAGTCACTATAATGTTGACTTCCTAAAATTCAATTTTCCAAAAGTAATAAAAAATTAGCATACCAGATTATTGCAGATTTGTTCTCAGTATGTTTGGTTTGCCCCTGCCTTAGCATTTGCCTTAGAGAAAAAATGGCTTAGGTGAACTCCGCTAGACCCTGTTTAAAGTATATATCAGACAATCTCTGTAGCTGACCCAGAGGTGAGGGTACAAAGTAGAGAAAAAATTTTAAAAAATGAGTAGGGCATGTATCCACCACTAGATAGGAGTTAAAATAATACAGATGCACAGACACATACTAAAGGGAAAGTACATCCAACCACCTAAATCAGCAAGGGCAGAAGTAAAATAAAAATACATGTTTTTTTTCTTAATTTGGTGAAATAGGCTTTCATTGATTTAATCTCTTAGTGGATTAATATAAGGCACTTTTTTTGTTGTGTTTTCTGAATTGCCATTTAACAAATTGGCTTTGATCTCTTCTTGGGCAAGAATTGTGTCTTGTTTACATATTCTCATAATATCAAACAATATGTAGCATTGGTAAGTACTTAATAATTTTTGTGTAATTATTGAATAAATAAATTTATAGAGCCTATTTAGCCATGATATTCTTAAGCTTGACTAGTGAAGAATTATTCAAATATCAAATTGGAAGGAAATTTGCAATTTTTCCTGTAAAGATGGGCCAAAACGTGATCAGTATAGATTTAATGCTGTTTCCCCAAATGAAAAATGTGTCTCTTGGAAGTAGCTTCTGTTCTTTGTGACTATGATTTCATAAATTTTATTTTTCCTTCTAGAAAAAGCTCTTTTACTGTTTTGAAGAGTAAAGACTTTACAGAAATTGCAGAGTAGTACAGAGAAGAAAAGTCAAAGTCAAATTGTCTACTTTACTTTGCCTCCTTTAGTTATAGTAAATGTGGGTCTTTGTGGTTGTAGTGGAAGACATGCCAAAGAGATGATTAGGATTCAATTCATTTCATGAAAATTTAAATAGCATATAGTTAAAAATGTGGACTACAAACTGCCATCTTTCCATGTGCCACAAATCTGGAATTTCCTTTAGTCCTTTAGTCCTTCCTGTATAGTTTAGGAGGAAATTATATATGGTCTGGAAACCTTTCAAAGATGAATATACTTCCAAAATCTATCTTATATCATAGAATCTCCTAATTGGAAGGGTCTTAAAAGATTATTTAGTTAAAAATGTACACTCAAAATAAAGCTTCGTTTTTTATTATCTCTGCCTATTTTTCTCTTGGGTGGCAGGGAGAGCTCACTACTGCACAGGGAACATAAGAGGCTTAATTGCAATAAAATTCTTTCTTGTGTTGGGCTAAAATCCAAGTTTACTAATACTATCAAATATTGATGTATGTTCATCTATTCAATTTATTAATTTATCTATTAATATGTATAGTCATAACCCTTTTTTGGGCTGGGGATAGGCACTAGGGAATCAAAGTTGGAAAGCTATGGTTTGCTATCAAAGATCTTAAGTATTAGTGGGAAAAGAAACATGGCAGCTAACACCAAAAAAATAATATCGCTTTGCTGGTGGTACTTACAAAACGCAATGGAGAAGGAGTTCCTAAATCATCCCTGAAGGTCAGAGAAGGCATCATGAAGTAGGTGATATTTAAATTGATATGTAAAGGATGAGTTGCATTATATGCAGGGAAATAGCATGTAGCAAAGGCCAAGATATTAGGAAATATCACTCTTTGTTCTTAAACAGTTACTGTGTGCACATGTGTGTGCATGCATGCGTGTTGTGTGCATGTGTACTGGGGGTGCGGGAAGGAGAAGTTGAAAGCGGAGTGTTGCAGGAGTGGCAGGACATGACGTTGGACACAGAAGTAGGGCAGAGTATTCAGGTGAGTTTATCTTTTACCCTGTAGGATGAAGGGAAAAATGTTAAGCAAGGAGAAGTAGTAGCATGATCATATTTTCATGTGAGAAAAATAGTCCTGACAACATAGGATACACTAGTGTGAGATGAGACCAGATAGGTAAGTGAGATGTTCATTGCAGTTGTCCAGATCTGACTAGAAAAAAGAAAGCGGAGAAGACAGGAGGGAATAGATTGGAGAGGTATTTAAAAGGAATAATTGACAAGATTTGGTGAAGATCCAGTTGAAAATGCCATTGTATTTAAGAATCTAGAGCTCAGGAGAGATACTGTTTCAGCAACCATCACAGCATAGGAAATAGTATAAATATAGGATTAGAGAAGATTGCCGAAGAATGGAAGCAAACTAGCATCTGATTATGTTTTAGTATTGGCTTTGGATTCCTAAGTCATTAGAAAGGTAAAATATTTTCAAGTCAGTTCCCTCAATTTGAGTCATTTGAGAACTAATCTGAGGTATATAGTCCCCAAAGATGGTCCCAAACAGTCTTCTCTTCCTTAACTGTGAGTGCTGCTCTTCGCATCAGGAGGTGGTGCTCGTTTAACTTCTCCTTGAATATGGACTGAGACTGGCTTTGCTAAAGTGAAAGCATCTAACGTGATAACCAAAGACTTCCAAGCCCAGGCCTTAAACTGTCTAGTATCTTCCACTTCCTTTCTCATAGAAGCCTAAACAACATAGAGAGCTCACATCGAGGAGAACTGAGGCATGGCCTTCAACATCCCCAGCTGAGCTCCCAGCTGACAGCCAGCGCTAGTGCCAGACGCGAGTGACCCATCTTGGATGTTGCAGCCCAGTCAAGGCCCAGATGACTACAGCCCAAGCTGACGTGCGATTAGAACTGCCTTGCTGGATTGAGTTCAGTCAACCCACGGAATCATGAGATATAATAAAAAGGTTGTAGTTTTAGGCAACTAAGTATTGGAGCTGGTTTGTTTTGCAGAAATAATCTTATCTTTTGGTGGTGGATTGATACACGGCATGTTTCTAGTGAAAAATAAATGAAAAATGAAGAGAAAAATAATTTAACATAATTGACAACATATTATTTTTAATTAAATATCCAGACACAATTTGGGAGAATCTCTTGACACGGTTAGTTACTTTTCCCCCCAGTTGTCTCAGTCTCATCTTCCATCCACCCCCTCCATTCCTGTTGCCAGTGCGTTAGTTCAGTCTCTCATTGTCTATTACCTGGAGTTCCATAAGGATCTTCATACCTTCAACTTTGCTTGTCAGGTTAGCCACCCCCTCTTAATGCCACCAGAGTAATCTTCCTAAGAATTTCTTTGAGCAAAGATTTTAGTATTATGTCATTAACTACAGAATGAATGAATGAATTCAGCCATTCAATTATGCTCATTATCAAGGCATGAAGGCTACTTATGATTTTAGTTGAGCCTAACTGTCCAGTCCCACCTCTCTCTAAGAACTCTCAATTCCCCATGCAGTGATTTTTCTTGCTCTGTCTACTGGCTTATCTTCTGTTCTCCATATCTGTGGCTGGTACTTCTACCCTGTATGCGTTTTCCTAGGCTTCGTTGCCCTCCTTCCTTTTCACTCTGCTAACTGTCCTCATCTTTCAGGTTCAAGTAAAATACTACTTCCTTGGTTAAATTCTCTATACCACTACTCAAAACTAATGGCTTACTATCTTTGAATCTCCTGTCTTTTTTAGCCATTTTAACCAACTAGAAGCATCTTACTAAGCACACAGGATGTTAAATACTTTGCATGCAGTGTGTCTTTTAATCCAAAGAACAAACAAAACCAAAGCACAAAACCCAGAGGTAGTATTTCTATTTCCATTTTATAGATAAGAAAACTGAGATCCAGAAAGATTATGTAACTTGCCCAAGGTCATGGAGTTATCCAGTTGCAAAGCCAGAATTCTAGACCAGGCATATCTAACAAGGCTGAAATCTTAAATTGCAAATTATGTTGTCTTTTTCTACAAAGTACATTTTAGTCTCATTTATACTCATTAGCTATGAAAGCTCTGTCTCACACTAGACTTTAAAGCTCCTTGAGAGAGGGAGCTCTTACTACCCTTCATTTAACAGATCCTCACTACTTCTTTGCTAAGTAATTTGCTAAATTGATCTAGTATAATTCAGGTTAGTGAGGTATACCATTTTAAAAAAACTTTCTATATGCCCTGCATAGTTTGATGTGCCAAGGTGGAGAGAGAAAAAATCACACCACAATGTCTCGTGCTTTAAAGCTTATAATAAAATTGGAAAGGGAAGACAGATGTTACTACCATGCCACCAGTATGGACAGAATTTAAAAAAAAAAATTGCACTCTAACAAAGATCCTTTTTCAGTTAATCACTCTCTATGCAAACATTTCTCTCACACATTTTCCATTCCTTCTATGTTAGTGGGGACCAATGTCCCCAAAGTTGATATGCATTGTGGACAGCGGGTATTACCCAAGAAAGGAAGGGACAAAAGTACTTACCTCATGGTGAAGTCTAACAATAGACAATGGATTCACCTGGCACTCACAGCCTTAACATTTGGGATGACTTCATTGTTTTGGCAATCAGAAATCCCTGCTACTCCTAGGGAAAAAATAAACAAATCTCCTTCCATTTCACACTACCCCTTCCCCTTCCTCCAGCCTCATACACTCTCTTCCTCCCCACAGTGTAAGTACTACCAACGACAGTTTTGCTAATGTAGGGTTACATTGTAAATTATCAATGGAAAGAGTACATTTTGTGTAGGCTTCAGAAATGTTTAAAGCAAGAATACTTCAAGGGCTCTCCATTGTCTTTACCCCACCCCCAGATTCTACCCACCACAATGAAAAGATAATATTATAGTATTAAATATAAGTGACAGAATGTCTCCTTAAGAATTGTCTCCTTAAAATTGTTTCCTTAAGAAGTGACAGATTGTCTCCCCCAGCAATATTTTTTATATAGTTTCAGTGTGATGTCTCATGAACCTGCAGAGGATCCAAGGGCTTCATATTCATCTTAGGAGGCTAAAAATATATTTCTTTACGTGGCATAAGAGGCCCTTCCTCATTTCGCATCCATGCCCTCCCTAACCTCCTGAGTCCTTTCTGGCCATGTCTCTTCTCTCATTTATGTGCTAGCAATTTCTGAGATATTTGGTAGTTCATAGAGCACTGTGGCCTCTCTTGTCTCAACAGTCATAGTCAACGTAAAGTCTTTGTATAGTCTAAGCTTTCTGGGGTTTGCTGGCAAGGCGTACTTATTACCAACCTTCAAGACCTGGCTCAAGCACTATGACTTCTGAGAATTCTTTCCCACATTCCAAGCCAACTTAGAATTTTCTTTCTTTATATCCCCACAAAATTTAAAAAAAATATCATCAAATTGCACTGTAATTGCTAGTATATGTCCCCTCTTAAGGAAGGAAACTTGTTTATAGATTAATATATATTTTAAATTCCTATGACCTAATATATAAAGAAATTCACCAAATTTTCTGTTTAATAAATGGCCAAAATTTAGCCCTTTACTTCAATAGCTTTATGAGTTCTGATTTCAGATCACTTGGGTTGATACCCCAGCTCTACCACTTAACAAGTTGTGTGATATAGGGCAGGTCATATGTCCCTGCAGTTTCTATGACTATGTCTCCCACGAGCTCCATGTCTTTGCATCTCTGCTGGAGAAACAAACCAAACTCCCAGTAGAGAGCACTGATTTGGCTAAACTTCAGTCACCTGGCACCTTCTGACTAACCTGGGCAAGGACAGGAAGGTCTGTAGTGGAAGACAGTCATTTTCTCCAGGACCACACAACTTGGAAGGTTCTCCAAAAAGGAGATATGGTTGCAAGTAAGGATGGTCCCTAGGGACTGGGAAAAGAGGGAATGTTGAGTTATTATTTAGTGGCTGCAGAGTTTCAGTTTTGCAAGATGTAAAGAGTTCTGGAGACCAATAGTGGCTATGGTTGCACAATAATGTGAAGGTACTTGATGCCACTGTATTATGCTCTAAAAATAGTTAAGATAGTAAGTTTTATGTTATGTGCATTTCACTACAATTTAGACATTTTTTAAAAAGACAACCAAGTAAAAAAAAAAAGAAATGCAAATAGGAAAGAGGATATTGACAGTCAAAAAATGGTAATTGTCCATTACAGAGTCCCCAAATAGAAATGCTTAGAAAACACCTTGACATCAATGGCTTCAGGAGTTCTTTGCTGCAGTGTGGGGCTGGGCAAGTCAATTTACCTGTGTTAGGCACAGATTAAGATTTGATTGTCTCTGGTCAACCATTGTTCTATTTCTACTGCCTGGGCCTTTGTAGCTCTTCTGGTTCCTCTTTGTTTTCCAGGTCTGCTCTTCCAAACTCTGCCAGTGGGATAGGCACCCAATAAGTTTCCAGTAAATTTCTTTTCTGCTTAAGATACTTTTGCATATAAATAAGGACTATGAGTAATAAAGACTTTTACTTAACTAAGATTTCAAGGAGACCACGTAGAAGAGATCCTGAGGGGAAAACACCCAAAATAAGATTTGAGACCTTGGTGAAGTTGTCTTATCCCACCTAGAGATTTTCTCTAATATAAACATCTTTAATTATTCCTTGGCAGATCTGAGGTTTTATTTAAATAAATTTTGTTTAAGTTATCCTTTGAGATCCATCTTTCAAACTTCTCACCCTCTCTCATGCTTTCCCTGACATCTCCCACCCCTACAAATGCTTTTTCTGACATTTCCTGCCACCTTCTTAGTACATGCATCTATTTTGAAGGAGACAAACTTGTCTTCAGTGCTTTGTTTACACATCTGTGTCCCTGACTCAATCGTGATTTCTGTGAGAAAACACATCATGTATTAAACATCCATATATACCTAGCACCTAAGAAGTTCCTGAAGTCTAGTAGGTAAAAGATAAAAGAATTAATGAATGAGGAGGAAAGGGAGTGGATGGAATGCTGAATGCAGTCAATTTGGTCTAGAGAACCCTACTGGGTTCTGTTCACCTCCCCAGTGATTTCTCTTTCCCCCTCAAGCTTTCTGGACTGCAGACATGCTTTTTGAAGTCCCTTTACCATAGTCAACATTTGCACCATGGCTAATAAATTAGCATCACTTTGAAAACAAAAATGATTCCATTTTGCACTTGGAATGTGGTCTGAGAATTAGAAAGGGCAGGGCTGTTACTCTCCCTGAGGCCTGGAAATTCTCTTGGTGTTTTATTAGGAAATGATTTCTGTTTTTACTGGATTTACTGGTCACTAACTTGCCCCTGGGAGCCTGAACGAATGCCAAGAATATAAAGGAAAACAGCATGCTCCCTGCTACCTAGAGACCAAATAACCTTCTAACCAAGAGGTATCTACTACTGAAATTAGAGGCGTCTATGATTGTGATTCTGAGCATGGACTTCTTAAAATGACAACACAAACAGAATTAGGTCAGTGTGCATGCTTGGTTAGAAGCAGTTGGTACTAAATTCCCTTTCTGCTGGTGTCTGCTTGTGGGAAAGTCCTAGAAATGAGGGAAATAGAAAAAATTTTTCTAATCATAATTCTTTGTTTAAAAAAGTTTTTATTGATACATAATGTTAGTAAAATTTATGGAGTGATATTTTGTAACATGCATGGAATGTGTAATGATTGAGTAGGACATTTAGAGTATCCATCAGTTTTAATGTTTGTCATTTCTATGTGTTGGGAATATTTTAAGTCTTCACTTCTAGTTATTTTGAAATATACAGTACATTGTTGCTAACTATGGTCACCTCCCTCCCTCCCTGTTCTAAGTTCATTAGAACTTATTCCATCTATATAACTGTATGTTTGTAGCCATTACCAATCTCTCTTCATTCCATTCCCCTCCCACACACCCTCTCAGCCTCTGGTAACTACCATTCAACTCTCTACCTCCATGAGACCAAATTTTTTAGCTCCCATATGTGAGAATATGTAGTATCTGTCTTTCTGTTCTGGCTTATTTTACTTAATAATGATCTCCAGTTCTATCCATGTTGCTGCAAGTAACAGGATTTCATTCTTTTTTATGGCCAATAGTATTCAGTTGTGTATATATGCCACATTTTCTTTATCTACTTATCCACTGATGGGCACTTTGGTTGATTCCATATCTTCACCATGGTAAATAGTGATACAATAAATATGGGGGTGCAGGTATCCTTTTGATATACTGATTTCCTTTTCTTCAGATGTATATCCAATAGTGGATTTGCTAGATCATAGGGTAGCTCTATTTTTATTTATTTTTTTGAAGTTTTTATTTTATTTTATTTTTTTATTTCAGCATAACATGGGGGTACAAATGTTAAGGTTACATACATTGCTATTGCCTTCCCTCCCCCCTCGAGATACAGCTTCAAGCGTGTCCAACTCCCCGACAATGCACATTGCACTTATCTCTATTTTTAATTTTTTGAGAAATCTCCATACTGTTTTCCAAATGGCTTACTATTTTACATTCCTACCAACAATGTATAAGAGTTGCCTTTCCCCCACATCCTCACATCATGTGTTATTTTTTATTTTTTTAATAATAGCCATTCTAACTGGAATAAGATGATATCTCCTGTGTTTTGATTTGCATTTTCCTAATGATTAGTAATGTTAAAGATTTTTTTCATATACCTTTTAGCCATTTATCTGTCTTCCTTTGAGAAATGTCTATTCATTTCATTTGCCCACTTTTTAATGGGATTATTTGGATTTTTTTTTTTTTTTTTTTTTTTTTTTTTTGCTGTTGAGATGTTTGAGTTCCTTGTATATTCTGGATATTAGTCCCTTGACAGATGGATAGTTTGCAAATATTTTCTCCCATTGAACAAGTTGTCTTGTCACTCTCTTCATTGTTTCCTTTGATGTGCAGAAGGTTTTAGTTTAATATAGTCCTATTTGTCCATTTTTGTTTTCATTGACTGTGCTTTTGAGGTGTTGGCCATAAAGTCTTTGCATAGACCAATGTTCTGGAGTGTTTCCCCAATGTTATCTTCTAGTAGTTTTATAGTTTCCAGTCTTACATTTAAATATTTAATCCATTTTGAGTTGACTTAATCCATTTTGTATATGGTGAGAGATATGGTCTATATTTATTCTTCTGAAAATGGATGTCCAGTTTTCCTAGCACCATTTATTGAAGAGGGTATCCTTTCCTCAATAGATGTTCTTGGAATCATTGTTGAAAATCAGTTGGCTGTAAATAACTGGATTTATTTCTGGGTTCTTTATTCTGTTCCATTAGTCTATGGGTATGTTTGTATATATAATACATGCTATTGTGATTACTATAGCCTTGTAATATATTTTGAAGTCAGTAGTGTGATGCCTCCAGCTTCGCTCTTTTTGCTCAGAATTGCTTTGGCTATTTGGCTTTTGTTTTTCAGTTTCATATAAATTTTAGGATTGTTTGTAATATTTCTGTGAAAAATGTCATTAGTACTTTAATAAAGACTGCATATAATTTGTAGACTGCTTTTGGTAATATGGTCATTTTTAATGATATTTATTCTTCCCATTCATGAGGGGATATCTTTCTATTTGTTTGTGTACTCTTCAATTTTTTTCATCAGTGTTTTGTAGTTTTCGTTGTAGAAATTGTTCAACTTCCTTGGTTAAATCTATTGCTAGGTAGTTTTTTTTTTTTTAACAGGTATTGTAAATAGGATTGCCTTCTAGACTTCTTTTGCAGTTAGTTCATTATTAGTATACAGAAATGTTACTGATTTTTGTATGTTAATTTTGTATCCTGCAACTTTACTGAATTTTTAAATCAGATCTAAGAATTTGTTGGTGGAGTCTTTGGGATTTATAAAATATAAGATAACATTGTCTGCAAAGTGGGACACTTTGACTTCCTCTTTACAAATTTGGATGCTTTTTAATTTATTTCTCTTGCCTGATTTCTCCGGCTAGGACTTCTAGTACTGTGTTGAATAAGAGTGGTAAAAGTGGGCATCCTTGTCTTCTTCCAGGTCTTAGAAGAAATGCTTTCAACTTTTCCCCAGTCAGTATGATGTCAGCAGTGGGTTTGTCATATCTGGCCTTTTTTAATGTTGAGGTATATTCCTTCTATGTATAAAAAATTCAGACTTTTTATACTGAAGGAATGTTAAGTTTTATCAAACTTTTTCTGTATTTATTTAGATGATTATATGATTTTTGTCCTTCATTCTGTTGATGTGATGTATTACATTTATTGATTTGTGTATGTTGAACTGACCATGCATCCCTGGGATAAATCCCTCTTGATCATGGTGTATTATCTTTTTGGTATGATGTTGAATTCAGTTTGCTAGTATTTTGTTGAGAATTTTTCCTGTTCTGTTCATCATTGATATTAGTCTGTAGTTTTCTTTTTGTATTGTGTCCTTGTCTGGTTTCTGGTACCAGGGGAATGCTGGCTTTATAATAAGAATGAGTTAGGAGGAATCCCCTCCTCTTCTATTTTTTGGAATAGTTTGAGGAGAATTAGGGTTAGTTCTTCTTTACAAATTTGGCATAATTTCACAATGAAGCCATCTAGTCCTCAGATTTTCTCTGTTGGGAAAATTTTTATTACTGATTCAATCTCATTACTCAATATTTTTCTGCTCAGGTTTTCTATTTCTTCCTGATTTAATCTTGGTAGGTTGAATGTGTCCAGAAACTTATCCATTTCCTCTAGGTTTTCCAGTTATTAGTATGTAGTTGTTCATAATAGCCTCTTATGATTTTTTGTATTTCTGTGCTATCAGTTATAATGTCTCCCTTTTCACTTCTGATTTTGTTTATTTGGGTCTTTTGTCTTTTTTTCTTGGCTAGTTTAGCTAGGAGTTTATCAATTGTCTTTATCTTTTCAAAAACCAACTTTTTGTTTCTTTGATCCTTTATATTATTTTTTCAGTCTCTATTTTGTTTAGTTATGCTCAGACATTCATATAATTTCTTTCTTTCTATTAATTTTGGGTTTGGTTTGTTATTGTTTTTCTAGTTCTTTGAGTTGCATTGTTACATAGTTTATTTGACACCTTCCTACTTTTCTGATGTATACATTTATTGCTATAAACTTCCCTTTTAGCCATGCTTTTTCTGTATCCCATAGGTTTTGATATGCTGTGTTCCCATTTTTATTTGCTTCAAGAAATTTTTTGATTTTCATCTTAATTTCTTCATTGACTCAGTAAAATTATTCAGGAGCATGCTGTTTAATTTACATTTATTTATAAAATTTTCAAAGTTCTCTTATTGATTTTAATTTTATTTCATTGTGATCTGGGAAGATAATTGATTATTTCATTTAAAAAATTGTTGAGACTTATATTTTTTGGCCAATATATAATCTATCATGGAGAATGTTCCATGTGCTGATGAGGTGAATGTGTATTCTGCACCTGTTGGGTAGATATTCTGTAGATGTCTGTAAGTCCATTTGGTAAAAAATGCAGTTTAAATCCAATATTTCCTCATTTAACTTTCTGTATAGATAAACTGTCTAATACTGAGAATGGAGTGTTGAAATCGCTAACTATTGTTGTTTTGGAGTCTATGTCTCCCTTTAGATCTGATAGTATTTGCTTTATTTTTGTTTCAGTGTTTGGTGCATGTCTATTTAGAATTGTTATATCTTCTTGCTGAATTGATCCCTTTATCACATATAATGACCTTATTTGTCTCATTTTACTGTTTTTGACTTACAGTCTGTTTTGTCTGATGTAAGTATAGCTACTTTTACTTGGTTTGGTTTCTTTTTGAGTGAAATATCTTTTTTTCATCCCTTTATTTTCAGTGTATATGTGTCTTACAGGTGACGTGAGTTTCTTGTAGGTAGCATGCATTTGATTAATATTTTTTAATCCATTTATCCAGTCTATATCTTTTAAGTAGAAAATTTAATCCATTTACATTCAAGGTTATTATTGATATGTAAGGACTTAGTATTGTCATTTGTTAATTGTTTTCTGGTTGTTTTGTATATCCTTTGTTTCTTTCTTTCTCTTTTATTGTTTATCATCCTGTTTTGGTGGTTTTCTATAGTAGTAACATTTGAGTCCTTTATCTTCTTCATTTGCATGTTTGCTTTCCAGTGACCCTTATACTTTCCTGTGTTTTCATGATGGTAGATATTGTCCTTTCCTTTCCAGGTGTAGGACTCCCTTGCATTTCTTGAATGGCCAGTGTAGTGGTGATTAATTCCCTTAGTTTTTCCTTGTCTGGGAAAGACTTCTTTCCTCCCATTTATGAAGGATAACTTTGTTGGATATAGTATTATCGAATAATAATTTTTAATTTTTTTTTTTTTTAATATATATATTTTTTTTATTTCAACATATTATGGGGGTACAAATAT
>VBSM01000529.1:43092293-43124211 GCA_008086735.1 Cheirogaleus medius | reverse complement strand
GTGCTTGTTTTTCCATTCTTGAGATGCTTCACTTAGTAGAATGGGTTCCAGCTAAGCATTTCAAATATAATCATCCCATTCTCTCTGGGCCTATAAAATTTCTGCTAAGAAATCTACCATTAGTCTGATGGGGGTACCCTTATATGTGACTAGATGTTTTTCTCTTGTTATTTTTAGAATTCTTTTTTGTTTTTTTAATCTGACTGGTGTTTCAAAAAACCTATCTTCTGAAATTCTTTCTTATGCTTGAGTTAGTCTATTGTTGAAGCTCTCAATTGTATTTTTTATTTAATTCATTGATTTCTTCAGTTCCAGGATTTCTCTTTGGTTCTTTTTTATATCTATTTCTTTGGTGATTCCAGGATTTCTGTTTGGTTCTTTTTTATCTCTATTTCTTTGGTGAGTTTCTCATTCATATACTGAGATGTTATCCTAATTTGCTTATATTGTTTATCTGTGTTCTTTTGTATCGCACTGAGCTTCTTTAAAATCAATATTTTGAATACTTTTTCCAACATTTCATAAATATCTTTTTAATTGGAGAATTATTGGGTTCCTTTTGAAGTTTCATATTCCCTTACTTGTTCATATTTCTTGTATCCTTACATTGAGATCTTCACATCTGGTATAACAGTTGCTTCTACTTTTTTGGATTGGCTTTCATAAGAAAAGACTCTTTCATGAAGAGGTATCTATGGTGTTGGTTACATAAGGCACTTTAACTTTGATTCTGGGTCTGTACAGTAGGGTAGTCTCCCTATGATTTCTTCAGCTGTAAACAGCATCAGCAGTGTCTGTGATTCCCTCAGTGGCTTAGACTGTGAATTTTGTTATGGCTGTGTTTTGCTGGGGATGGGGATGCCAGGTGGGCCAGTCCTCAGGCTCCAGTGGTGACAGCTGTAGGCTGAGCATGCCTGCCCTTGGACCCCTGGGCAGTGTATACAGGCACCAATGTTTGTGCAAGTGGGCTGATTCTTGGGCTTCTAGTTGGCTTGCTGGGGTGGTGACAGTGGCAGCAATGGGTGGGCAGCATTTGCTAGGTGGGCAATGACAGTAGTGGTGGTGAGACAACACTTGTGTTCCCAAGCAGCACATGCAGATATTGGTGATAGCTGCAATAAGTTGGGTGGAGCAGGTCTCAGACGCTCAGGTTGCATGTGTGGGTGGGTGTTGTTGTAGTAATAGCAGCTTGTCAGGGTTATCCTCTGGCGCCTGGGAGGAGTGCACAGATGTCAGTGATGGAGGGGGTGCTGGTGTGATCCCCAGGCTCCCAGGTAGTATGTGGGCAGAGGGGGTTGTGGTGAATGTCTGGGCAGGCTTGTCCTCAGGCCCTCCAGTGGTGTGTATGGATGGGCAGGACAAGGTGATCCTCAGACCCCCAAAAGTGGCAATGGGGGTGGGGAGAGCCTTTCCTCAGGGCATATGCAAGTGTGCTGCAGCCCTACTTCTGGGGGTGAGGTGGGGTTGCTGTCATGACAGCAGCCACAGGAAGCAGCTTTCAGGTGCTGGGAAGTATACACTTTAGCTCACTTTATCCCAGAGGCAGCCTCCCCAATGCACTGCACTGCCTATTAGAGTGCCGGGGGCACTGCTTCTCCATTGGATCCAGCCGGTGTCACATCACTGCAACCCTATGAGTGGGTGTGGTAAGATGTCAGAGGGGCTCCAGGGATGTAGAGATGCATTGGCTGTTGGGCCTCAGGGCAGGATGCATGCTGGTGGGGACTGGGCTCTCAAAATGACACTGTGCTACTGCTGCTTAGGTCTCAGGGGTTGTGTGGGACCCTGCATGAACTCTCTCCCTTAAGCAATGTTGTCCTGCAGTCACTAGGCAGCTCCCTTAGCTTGTCAGGGCTTGTGAGGGTTGAGGGTCTCTTCTGTGGCTAGGGTTGCAAGAGTCTGCAATGGAAATGTGGACCACTGGGGATCTTTTACTAACTTTCTCTGCCCTGCCCCTTGCACTGAGAATTTCTCCAGGTCCCAATTGATCCCAGCCAAGCTCACTGCCTCATCTTCCTCTCCTCCCATGCCTCAGGTATTTCCTGTCACTTTTCTGTTGAATTCCAGTGTCCTTTCTTAGAATTTTTATTTAGAGTGTGATTATATACTCATCATTTTGGTTCTTTGGGGAGGAGGTGTGTACCAGAAATATCTAGTCAACTATCTTGAAGCCCCTCCTGATTAAATTTTTTTCATGATGATACTTACCTAAAAAACACATATTTTGCAAAGGCAACAGAAAATGGGTTTTCTATTTTGGTAATTGTGTGAGATTCAGGAAAGCATCACTAATTATTCAGAATGTTTGGGGGTGACTTGGTGCTACACTCACAATCTTGTTACCTCTCAAAATCCATATTGGGCTCCTCTATGAATTGTCCCTCCTGTATATTGGAACCTAGATATGCTCTGTATCCTGGAACATGGTATATCTGACAGAGCATTAACCCAGGAGTTAGAAGATTCTGGCACAGCTCTTATCTATAGCTTTCATGGACATATTACCCTAGATAAGACAGTTAAAATTTCTGAGTTTCTGTTTCCTGACCTGCAAATCAAGGATGTTGATGGCTGTCTTACTTAGCTACCTACCTATACTGCTAAAAGCCAAAGAGGATGCAATATGTGTCAAAGTGTATGGTAGGCAGAAAGACTGTCAGATGGAAAAGATTACAAGAATATAATGGGGGACAGGAAAGAGTTTTTCCCTTTGCTCCCCAGTTGAACTTCTAACAACCTATAAAAATCACCAAACCTTGACTTGAGGCTACAGAAACTGTGGAGCAGAGAAACAAGCCCAGGCTTTGGTAACAGACAGACCTAGATTCACATCATTCAGGGACTCTATTTTTTCTGAACCTTGATTTCCCCATTTGTAAACTGGAGATGGTAACACCTATCTTATCAAGGTTCCTGTTGGAGGGCTAGGAAATAGGTCCAATAAGATGAACTGCCTAGAACACGAAAGATACTTAGTTTTTACTTTTCTTTCTTTCTCTCTTTTTTTAACCTTTAGGATTTTAAGGGTGGTGGGACAAGAGGAGCTGATTAAAATGGTAGAATTGTGCTCCATGCCACTCATAGTCTCTGTTTTTTGGAAATTTGCCAAATTGATTTTAACCGTAACTGATAATTGGGGAATAATGAGAGTAATTTCTATTCATTTATTTACTTACAATTTCAAGAGATTTAAGGTGTACAAATATTTTTGTTGTGTTACACGGATGAATTATATAGTGGTGAACTCTGGGCTTTTAGTATACCTGTCACTCAAATACTGTACATTGTACCCAATAGGTAATTTTTCATCACTCATCTCCCTCCCTGCGATAAACATATACTTGCAGATTTTTTTTGATATAGTAACTTCTTTTTCTTTATGTAGATACCCAGTAGTGGGAATGCTGGATCAAATGATAGATATCCTTTTAGTTCTTTGAGTAATCTCCATACCGTTTTCCATAGAGCTTCTACTAATTTACATTCCCACTAACAGTGCACAAGCATTTCCTTTTCACTGCATCCATGATGCCAACATCTATTGCTTTTTTTTTTTTACTTTTTAATAATGGCCATTCTGAGGGGTAAAGTGGTATCTCATTGTGGTTTTAATTTGCATTTCCCTCATGATTAGTGATGTTGAGCATTTTTTCGTGTTTCTTGGTCATTTGTATATCTTCTTTTGAAACATGTCTATTCATATGTCTTGGCTACTTTTAAATGGGATTATTTGGTTTTTCTTACTGGTTTGTTTGAGTTCCTTGAGGATTTCTTTAAGAAATCAGAAATATGGCAAAAAGATTATTCTCTTAGAGAAAAATGGTAAGATCAGCAATGAATTACAGCTCAGATGTACAAAGTCATCTGAAAGAGATATAGCAACTCTCCTGCTGAAGACCTTTACTCTGACCTGATTAAATATATTTACATAGTTAAAGAGGATGCTCCCCTGGAGTTTAAGGGATATTGGTCAGGCAACAAAAAAAGTGTGTGTATGTGTGGGCGGATTTATGTAGGTGGCCAGTGGCAGAGTTCATTTTAGCTCTCTCCTCTAATGAAAAAATCTTGTCAAAGGTACTGCAAATATTATAGCCCCATTGGCAAAGTCATCCCTGAGTTGGAAAAGCTGTGTTGGTTTTATGGTAGGCAGCTCAGTATAGGAAGTAATAGCACTGCTCTATTGTAAAACAGACTGAGGTACACATCTTGGTCCTGATATTTACTAGCAGGGTAATCTTGGCCAGGCTGTTTAATTTCTCTAACCCTCAGTTTCTTAATATGAAAAATGGGGATAATATTATGCCCAACTCATAAAGCTGTTGTGAGGATAAAATGCCAGAATATATGTAAATTACTAAGCACAGTGGTTGGCACCTAGATAATATTCAATAAATATTGGACTTCTTAAGTGTTATTTGAGCTTGTTTACTTTAACAGTAGAACCATTCAGTTAACTTTCCTGGGTTTGATTGCCTGCTTTTGAAGAAGTTTCTTGAATACCCCAGGTTAGGCTGGCTATAGAGAGGGAATGCAATGATAGTCTTACTTCCCATTATAAATTTTAAAATCATCATTCTTGTTTATATATCATTTTCTTTGAGCCTGGATCATTTCAATCCATTCCTGAGGTAATGCCTACAATAATACAGAGTTGATAAATATCATATTTCTGAGTTTATATGGATCATACCTTGATTTGTGTTCAATTTACCATGGGAAACACCTCTTATCAGGCCTCATGGAAGTCAGAAAACTGTAAGATCCCATCTGCAGCTCTGAAGATCTACATGAGAGATCACTGAGCACTTCAGAAGTGGGAACTTGGTAGGGTCATCGTGGTCCCATTGGGCTTATTTAAGGACTTCATTAGTTCATTATACTAAATTCTAAAGAAGTATCTCTTAAATATTAGCATGCATCACAATCACCTGGAGGGCTTGTTGGAGCTCAATTTGTTTGGCTTCAGCCTCAAAGTTTCTGATATAGTAGGTCTTGGATGAGGGCCAATAATTTGTATTTCTAACAAATTCTCAGGTGTTGCTGATGCTGCACGTCTGGGGACCACATTTTGAGAACCACTGCTTTAAAGTGGTTTAGAATATTCATGTTTCAAGATAAGTGTAAAAACATTTATTGAGTATCTGCTGAGTTCAGGTACCATGCTGTGTTTTGGATATGCAAGAATAAGCACCTACCAGGAGACAGATAAATAAACCAGAATGCCAATAACTAAAAAGTATTAAATTGGTAAGGCAATTAAACTACTTCATTTGGCTGGTCTCTTCTCTAAAGGAGAATCTATATGGGAATTCAATCACTCTGAGTAGTTTGGATACTGTAATATTAAGCATGAGGGTAGAGTAATATTAATGAGCCAGGCTATAAGAAGGAAATGTTCCTGTATCTCTGTCTACTTCTCTGATCTTCTGCTCACTTGCCCAAAGGAGATTTTAGTCTCATTAGCCATATTGGGTCCCTTTGTGAATGCTATGTGATATATGGTTGTATATGTTGGGCTTTGTTCCCTGTTCCTACTTTTTCCTTTCATGCATTTGAATTGATAAAGTAAACCAAAGTCTGTCTTCTTAAGGCACATCTTGCCATCTTGATTTTTAGCTAAGATGAGGGAAGGGGCTTTGTTGCCTTTGAGGCTATCTATAGCAAATGTTCCAACCCAGAATTACTACAACTTTACACTGGCTTTTATTGAGAAACAACCCAGTTCACCATAACATAGTACCTGTTACCCATTATACCATAAATTGCTTTAAAAATAGACTTTTTAAAGAGTAGTTTTAGATTTGTAGCAAAATTGAGCAGAAGTACAAAGAGTTCCCGTATACTCTGTGCGTCACACAGGCACAACCTCTCCCATTATCACATCGCACAACAGAGTGGTATATTTGTTACAGTTGGTGAATCTACATTAACATGAATTATCACCCAAACCCTAGTTTATTAGTGTTCACTGTTGGAATTGTACATTCTATAGGTTTTAATAAATATATAATGACATGTATCTACCATTATAGTATACCAAACAGTTTCACTGCCCTAAAAATCCTCTGTGCTCTATTTGTTCATTCTCTCTCTCTGCTAACCCCGACAACCACTGATTTTTCTACAGTCTCCATAGTTTTGCCCTTTTTAGAATGTCATGTAGTTGGAATCATCACCATTAATTTTATATGTTCAGATGTCTCAAGAATGTGGGTGATTGTCAGGAAACATCACAAGAGTCTAGACAAACAACATCTCCCAGTAAAACATCTTGATAAAGAGGAAAGAGAGGTGGCCACTAGGCTGTATCCCAAGGCCATGATGAATAAAATATACTGCCAAATCCTTGCACTCTGTTGGAAAATAACTCTAGACTCTGCATAATACTAGCTTTCATCATGTGATCAGAGAAAGGATATCAAAATGATAGTGGGCATTTAAACAATGAATAAAGATCTCAAAGGAGGCCATCTGTGCTCCTCTCCATGCTTGGAATTTCCACCACAATAAATATTAATATAACTTTCATTAGAGTGAAACGAGAAATGGAGCCTCTGAAGGCACCCCTTAGACTGCAAGGCTAGAATGGTGCTTAAAAAATTTGGTGTCATGGACTTGTTACTAATTTTATAACATTATAAAACTTCTCCCCCCCAAATTAAAAAGGAGATTCATATCTATGCAAGTTTCAATAAAATGTCAGAGCCTTCACAACAAATAATCAAACTAAAAAAATAAAAATGATCAACACTGGAACACCCTTCCCTACATGAATGAGCTTGTCTGTCTCAGCTGGGATATGAGTGACTGTCAGACAGTTGGCTGCCACACCCCATCAGAATAGAAGGGGATTGGTTGTCTTAGTGCAATTTGAAGGTCAAACAACTTCATGAATTATAAAACATATCCTTGGCGATTACTGAAATAGTTAGCCTCAAGTCTCTGAGCTGATGTGAGTTACGGTCTAGTCATTGAAATTCTTAGCCAGACACTGTTTAAGTGATTTATTAATGTAAGCATTTCTTAAAAAACTGATTCTTGGAAATGCATGAGTCTTCTTACCAAAGAGAAATATATTCCATAATATAGTTTATTATGTTTCAGCTTTACTTGTTTCCTATGGTTCAAAGAAAATTGAGATGCTCTAGACATATGTATTGGACTTGGTTTTGTCCCAGAGCTTCTCAACCTTCTCCCATAGGGGTTAACTTTTGTCTGGGTTTTTCATTCAACACATATTCACTGAGGACCTTTTCAGGGCCAGGCACTGTGCTAAATCCCTGGAGTAGACAGAAAAAACAATCTAAAAGAGGGGAAATAGGGTGGCGTGTGAAACTAAATACATAAAAACTAAAACTCCACTTGCAGGACTTATTATTTTTGACCTTAGCCAAGTTCTTAACAGTATATATCTTTGAGTGTAAGTTTCATCATCTGAAATAAAACAGAGTAATAATGACTATCCAGTAGGGTGATTATGAGGATTATAGTGCAGGGTCTGGATTGAGTTTTGGGAGTTTCCTGCTCCCAAGGTAATTTTTTTCTGATTTTGTCCCTATAGGCTTGAGGTACCTCAATGTAGCTACAGTGAAAGTTTATTTTTATATATCAGTTGTTGCTGTTGAGAAACCCCTTCCTCAGTTTTTGTAGACCTTTCCCTATCTCCCCACAGTGCACACATTTCATGACAGAATAAGATTTGTTTCCTACTATTACAAGCAAAAAAAAAAAAAACCCTTTTGGCAAGAATTTAGCTCTGATGTGCTTGGCACAGCAAAGCAACACAGAGAGAAATGAATGATCACTGCAATTATAAATGGGTTAACATTCCACTGTACTCCAGAAGAATAGATTTCAGGCAAGGCTGCAATGAAAGATTGGGGGAAGGGGGAAGTGCACAACTGACTCCATTCAAACATGGGAACAAACCCTTCTAAGAATGACTACAGAATGAAACACCTGCCACCCAATTCTTCACATAAAAGTCTGGCAGAAATACAGTGGCCAATTTGGAACAACTTTTGTATTCCAAGTTAAAGAAATTGAACAAGAGAACTATACAAATGAATGCCTGAGAATGGACTTTTATAAATCCAACTGTTATTTAAGCCAATAGAGCAGAAGTCAGGGGGTCAGAGCTCATCTTCCATCTTGCATCTCCAAAATATGCTTTTCTTTTGTATCACGATTTAGTTTGGCCACTTGAAGAATTAAAAAATTCTGACTAGGACTGTGACCCTTCAGAGCTCTGCTCCCTTCTTTTCTTAGCTGTTGGCTCAGATCCTCCCCAGTTCCTGGGATCATTATTTTCTCTCCCTCTCTTCTTTTCCTTTTCCTTTTCCTCCCTACCTCTTACCATCTCTCTCTTTCTCTTCCTCCCTCTCTTTTTTCCTCTATATTTTTCTTTCCTTTTGATTGAATTAATTTTCATATATTAAAATGCAGAGATATCAAATATATAATTCAACCAACTTTGATAAATACAATTACCTGTGCATCTCACACCCTTATCAACATAGAGAACACTCCCAACATCCTAGATAGTTCTTTTGTGTACACTTCTAATCTATTCCAATTGTTCCAAAATAACCAATGATAACCAATGTTCTGGTTTCTTTTATCATAGATTAGCTTTGCTGATACTGGAAATTAAGATGAATTGAATCATATAGTATATACACTTTGTATCTGGCTTATTTTTCAAATTCCTCCATGTTGCAGCATGTATTTAATATTAGTAATTTGCTCTATTTTATTGCTGAGCAGTCTTATATTGTGTAAATATAGCACAACATAGTTGTCCTTTTGCCACTTGATGAATATTTGGGGAGTTTTCAGTTTTGAGATATTATGAATAAAGCTGCTATGAACATTCCCTAAATTTATTTGTTTATTGGTAAAATCATAAATTGTATTAATTATAATTTTATTTTAAAATGCTTGTTGCTGGTGTATATAAAGAGACATTTTGTATCCTGATATTTATTGTATATACTTAGTCATTTTTTATAACCCACATCACTGCACACTGATATACTTAGCAATTTTTGTAGGTACCTTGCAGATTTCTAAGAATTTTGTATGTAAATAATTACATTGCCTGCAAATATAGACAGTTTTACTTTGTGCATTCCAACATCTATGTCTTTTATTTCTTTTTCTTGCCTTACTGCATTGTTTATGAACTTCCAATACAATACTGACAAGAAATGGTGAGAGACAACACTCTGGTCTTATCCCCAGTCTCAGGCGAAATGATTCACTCTTTCTCTATTCAGTATGATAGTAGTTGTTCTTTTTCTGTAGGTGTCCTTTGTCAAACTTAGGGAGTTTCTATCTATTCTTAGCTTTTAAGAGTTTTTATTATGAATTAGAGTTGAATTTGTTTAAATGCTAGATCTGTATCTATTGAGAAAATCATAAAATGTTTCTCCTTTGCTCTATATTCTGACATAAAATGATTGCTTTTTAAATGTTAAACTAACCTTGCATTCTGGAATGAACATCTCTTCTTTGTTATGATGTATTAAAATTTATCAAATGGAATATTTTTATTTTAATGTCTTCTTGTATAGGACTCAGTAATTAGTTTCTTTCCAGGAATTTGTACATATTTCTAATTTGTCAAATTTCTTGGCATAAATTTGTTTCTAATATTCCCATAATACCCTTTTTCTATCTGTAGGGATGGGAATACAAGAGTAACAGCCATTCTTTCATTCATGATACTAATAATTTGTGTTCTCTTTTTTTCTACTTCCCTCTCTAATCTGACCATTCTAGATAAGATTAAATGTATTGACATTTTCAAAGAGCCAAACTTTGGTTTTGCTGATTTATTCTATTATCTATTTTTTAATATCATTAAAATTTGCTCACATCTTTTATTTCTACCTTACCACTTACTTTGGGTTTTCCTTCCTTCCTTCCTTCCTTCCTTCCTTCCTTCCTTCCTTCCTTCCTTCCTTCCTCCCTTTATCTCTCTCCCTCTCTGTCCTTCTTTCAATAAGTTCTCACTGTGTTGACCAGCCTGGAGTACAGTGGTGCAATCATAGGTCACTGTAGCCTTGAATTATTAGACTCAATTCATCTTCCTGCCTCAGCCTCCCAAGTAACTGGGATTAATTTGATATTTTGTGATTTCATTATCGATGAGTTAAAAATATTTGCCAAATTTCTTTAGGATTTCTTATTTGATCCATGGATAACTTAGAAATATGTTGTTTAATTTAAAAATATTTCAGAAATTTGCAGACTGGTGATAAAGCAAATGCATTTTAAAAATTTAAATAATATGCAGGATAATATTTTGTAGAAATCAAGAAATAACTATCAAAAGGGGAGCTTTTTTGCTTACTTGCTTATCAAGTACTGAGAAATGAGTTTTGAAATCTCCAACTATAATTATGGTTTTTTGGGAAGCTATTTATTTATTTATTGTTATGGGGATACAAATGTTTAGGTTACATATATTGCCTTTGGCCCTCCCGAGCCAGAGCTTCAAGCATGTCCATCCCCCAGATGGTGCACACCACACCCATTAGGTGTATATATACCCATCCCCTCCTCCCCCTCCCATCTGCCCGACACCTGATGAATGGTTTTAACTGTAACTGTGGATTAAATTCTTTTTCCTTTTTGTTTTCTTCAGTTTTGTTTCATGTATTTTGAAGCACTATTACTAGGTGCACATTTAAGATTAAGTCCTTTTGATGAGTTGACACTTTTATCATGATAAAATATCTCTGTTTATCCATGGTAATGCTTCTTGTCCTGAAGTCTCCTTTTTCTGTGTTATGAATATAGCCAATTCAGCTTTCTTTTAATTAGTCCTTGCATAGTATATCTTTTTTTCATCATTTAACTTATTTATGGTACTACCGTTTTGCTTTTTGTATTGTCTCATAATATCATCCTTGAAATTGGAGTATTTAGTTCATTTATATTTAATGTTAATTATTGATATGATTGGATTCAAATATACTATTCCATGATATGTTCTCTATAGTCCTATTTCGTTTTGCCCCCCCTTTTTTCCTGCTTTTCTGTCCCGCCTTATTTAAGAGTAATTAAGTGCATTTCAGTATTCCATTTTATCATTATTATTGGCTTTTAATCTATACCACTTT
Organism: Cheirogaleus medius; assembly: GCA_008086735.1. Taxonomy (NCBI): domain Eukaryota; kingdom Metazoa; phylum Chordata; class Mammalia; order Primates; family Cheirogaleidae; genus Cheirogaleus; species Cheirogaleus medius. The sequence continues at coordinate 43,113,082 of VBSM01000529.1, read as the reverse complement.
ATTTTAATTTTAGTTGTTTTCTTAGGATTTCTTGTATGTCACTTTACATAAAATGTAAGAGTCTTACACTTGATACTTTGTGCTATTCTTGTTATATATTTTATTTCTATGATTATAATCCTCATAATAATTGCTATAACTTTTGCTTTCGATGATCACTAGTCTTTTAAAAGATTAAAAATAAGAATAATATTTTTATATTTACCCACATATTTACAATTTCTAGTGCTCATGTAGATAGGGATTCCAACTACTATTTTCTCTTAGCCTGATGAACTTCCTTTAACAGTTCTTGCACTGGTCTACTGGTGATAGATTTTTCTAAGCTACTGCTAATCAGAGAAATTTTAATTTCACCTTTATTTTTGAAGAACAAAAACTTAATCTTAGGTCTGGGCCCCTGAGACCTGTTGCTTGCTATCTAGCCTTTGTCCAGTTGTTTTCAGGAAACCCTCCTAGCTCAATAGAGCCAGAGCATGTCATGCATAAGACGAACTCCCACCGTCTTCAATAGGTTCTGCCACCCCCAAGCTCTTCTTTATTAGAACTGTTATTTGATTTGTATTTGTAGCCTTGTTAAATTTATGGGAAGCTATTAGCTTGCTGTTCCTAGTATAGCTTATTGTTCAGTATACCGTCATGCCTTGATCAGTAAAAACTTTGAGTTCTTATGTGCAAGACCCTGAATGAATTTCCTAAAGCACCATGTTAGAAAGAGTCAGCATGATAAACACAAACAAAGAAACAAACAAACAAGCACTCAGGATTGGGTGCTAGTCCAAAACATCTATCAATAATTAGCTTGAGGTTTGTTTCTGAGCATGTTTGAGCCTTAGTTTATTCATTGTTTGCCCATCTGTGAAATGGAGATAACACGTATTTTACAAAGTTGCTGTAGAAATAACTAATGACATAGGAAAGTGCCAAACTCACTACCTGAACTTAATCAATCATTGCTAAAGCTGAATAATTCACATAAACATAATATGAGTATGCCAAAAGAGTTCCTTACATAGAAGGTGTCAAGATGAATTATAACATATTGACTGGACTTCTACCCAGGCACAAGTACCTTCTTGGAATTTGCAACAGATTTAGGGAAAGCAAAACTTATTTGAAAATGCTAGTTTTAAGTAAGATCTTAGTAGGGCAGGAATGTGAGTGATGATGCTGAGAAAAGTTTAAGTAACATCTCATCCAATTTAGTCAGTTTAATGCCTTTCAATTTCATTTTATTTGTTTCTTCTAAGTATTAAATTTTAATATGAACAAATGAAAAATAAAATCTCTCTATCAAAGAACTCAGAGTTTCATAAGAAACAAGGTAAATGATATTTAGTGAGACACTATAGCATGTCTAGATGTGCAGACTCTGGCACTACATTGCCTGATTTAGAATCCTTTCCCACCACTTACTAGTTATGTGTCACTTGACAAACTACTTTATCTCACTATGAGTGTTTCTTCAGGTCATGCTAGATGTCATTAAAGACAAAATATCTATGATTTAATATAATACAGGTTTACTTCTTCCACACGTAAAACCCAAATGATGATGTAGGTAGAGTGAGGTGGAGAAGTTTTGCTCCACACTGTCATTCAGGGGCCCAAGATAAACAATGACTTCCTAGGGCTTTGGTATCCAGCTAAAAGATGGGGAAGAGAGAAGGATCACACCAGACATTTGTATGGACAGGCTGGGAGTGGAGAACATCACATTTATCTACATTCTGTTGGCAAGAGCTATAAGGGAGACAGAAAAAGGTAGTCCAGATGTGTGCCTAGGCACAAAGGAAAGTAAATTCAATTAACAGCTACCCAGTCTCTGCTATACAGTGTCTCAGTTTCCCATGTGTAAGATCAAATTAATAATAGGATCCATCTCAAAGAGTTATTGTAGAAGTTCAATAAAATAATACACATATAGTGCTTATCCCAGTGCCTGACTCATGATAAATGCTTGGGAAGTTAGCTTTCTATCGTAAGTGTAATGACAAAGATAAATCGGGGATTCTGAAGCATATAAAGAAAGGTGTGATGAACAGAAACTGGGATGTCAGGTAAAACAAAACAGGGTTTGATGGGGCTGTGACTGTCAGCTGTGCTGGTATCCTCAATCAACACAAAGGCTGTGCAAACCTTCATGTTCCAGCATGCTCTCTTTGGGGTCAGCTGCATCCCAGTAGCCATCCCTTCTTCTGCAGAAATATCCTCCTAAGTCTTGGCTCCATTTTTACCCCAGAATGAGGGGGAAAAAAATCTTATTCTGAGAAGAGCTTTTCAGATAGGAAGCAAGTTTTAATCATTGTAGATTATCTGCTTATAATATGCTGAATTTATTTTTAGTTGAGATCTAACCTATAATATTTGCATAGCAGGTGCAATATTTTCAAGCCACTTAGGTATGCAAAACTTGTGCTTTATTTTTCTATAATTCAACTTAATCATTATTTTAGGGCCCCATTCTATTTTATGTAAATTCAGTCATCTCAGGTTTAAATCAATCTAGGATTTCTTTCTCTCTCCTGTTCTCTAGAGTAGTATCTAAATTCTGAGGTTGCTTACCTCAGAGCATCTAGCACTGGGAGGAGCAGCAGAGCCCTTGTGGTAACCAAGTGCCACAGGTGACAAGTATAAAGTCCTACCTAAGTATAAGATTACACCTGCCCACATTGGTGTCAGCAGGAATAGGGGCGGGGCTGTGTGTACTTGTTTTCCTGGGACAGTCCCAGTTACACCTATCATCATGCATCTTGCCCATTTACTGTCCCTTTCACTCTCAAAATTGCCCTAATGTGGAAAATAATTTATACGATCACCCTAGCTTAGCATTTGAATTGCTACCTGTCTTCTGGTAAACAGTCTATGGCCACTTTCTGTTCCAAGCCTATTGCTCCCCAAACTTGCCCCCTTCTTAGGGACACAGGAAGATTTGGCTATTTTCCCACTCCGTTACACTGTGTTGCAGGAACAGGAGCCACTATATCTCAAGGACCTGGGCTCACTTAGCTCCTAAAACCTTATGAGGTCATCTTCACTTCCTCAAGTCATTTTATTTTTGTTAAGCTTCTATGTCACAATATTCCAGGTTAAAGTGACTCAAAGTTTCATTGTCTCTTGGATTTGCAATGCTTTAAAGTGCATGGGAGCGAAGAAAAAATGAAGTACTTCTAAATGTGGGCCCCTACTCAGTGATATCCTCGGCATGTAACTCTTACTTCCTCTCTAAACCTCCTTTCATCTCCCTTAGCCCAGGGAAGGGGCAGAGCCTGCTTTTACAGAGAATATTTAAGTATAAGAAATGGAAATCAAATAGAAGGGTTTTGGTTATAGTAAAAGCAGACATAAGAACCATAAAGCAAATAAACCAAATGCAATTTGTATTTAGGGGAAGGAGATTCCACATTTGGTTTAAAGTAAGGAAAAGGGAATTAGAAACATTTTCATGGAAAAAGTAGTGCTTAAAATGAGCCCTGATGTAAATTTGGTTTAGGTTTTGGTAGCTGTGAGTAAAGGCATTCTTGGTCATTTGTGTGGGAAAAAACAAAATGTGTTCAGATAATAGCACACAGTAGGTGAAAACAAGTGGTCAGGAACACAGGCTTCAGACTGAGACAGATCTCGGTGTTAGTCACACCTCCACTGGGTATCAACTCTGTGACTTGGGTAACTTATTTCACTTCTATGAACTTGAGTCTCTTCATGTTTAATTGGAGGTTCTAATCATTATCTTGAAGGTTAAAAATTAAACAGATAATGAATATAAAGCACATAAAACATGCGCGGTAGGTAATAACTTTTGACTTTTTTTGTTTGTTTTTAATACTGAAATATAATTGGGCAAGGATAGATGCTAGTGGTAGGATAGGAAAAAGATATATTTATTTAAGTTTTATTTAGTCCCTTAGTCCTGATATTACTTTTGCCCAAGAATCTGGACACTTTTTCTGCTAGGTTATGTGATTTAGAGGTCTGGTGGGAATTGGTTTTTCTTAACATGAAGCCACAACACATTTTGCCCCTCGCTGGTCTCTCATCATTATGTTTTCCCGCAGGAGAGATGAGACACTTGTTAGGTGAATCTAGGTCACATTCCAGATAAACTACAAATAGTATTTTTCCCCCACTTGTGTCTTAATTGACGAACCAATGCCTGCAATCAGATCCAAGTGTGTTTTGGAAATGGGATTTAAAAAGGTCTCTCTTGTGAGTGTGAAAGACAAGATCATTGGTCTGTGTAACAGGGCACTGGTTTCTGGACCAGCTTTTCGTGTTGAGGAGCCTAGCTTTCATGGTTAGTGCACCGTGTTTGCAGGTACAAAGCCTGGTTGAGATCACAGCTGTACTTTGGGACTTCAGGACCTGGAAATCCACATAATAAAAGTATCTACCTTATAGATTTGCTGAGAGGATTAAGTAATATAATATATATAAAGCATTTCTCTCAGTGTTTGGCTCACAGCAGGTGTTTAAGGAATGTTTCTTGTTATAATAAATATTATTATTATTAGCTGAGAAGCAGTGGGACCTACACTATCATTGGAGTGAAGTGATCTGACTTCACATTCTTCTAAGACACTCACTGCACTGCTTTAATTCATATTTGTTGTATCTATAATATAAAAATAAAAAACATTACTCCACAAGGTATTGAGTGTGTAGTGAGAATGATTTTATGAGCCCCTACTTCGGGTCCAACTCTCTGCTAGGATGTCCCCGTGTTGTTTCACCTTGACAATAGTACTAAGAAGTGAAGCTTATTATTCACCACAAGAGACTAGATAGAAAATGGTAGAACCCTGATTTGAACTGAAGAGATAACATGTAAAATAAATAAGTTACGTAAAGTGCTTCACACAGGTCTGACCCATAGTAGGCACTCAGAATCATGCTAGCCCAAAGCATTTTATCCTGCTTCTTCTTCTATTGATTAGAAGTAACAGAGTAGTGCAGGAAGACTGAGGGCTTTGTCCTTCTCTGGTGGCATGCAGGAAGGCTCTTCACTTCCCTGGCCATCTGAAAGTATGTGGCTTACACCCCAGGCTGGGGTTCTAGTTGTGACTTCCTAAAAGAAGGTCATGGACCAAGGCTTCTAACCAGTCTCATTTTCTCTTCCAATCCAGAGACATTTGGTTGTCACTCTTGGTCCCCTGGCCAGAGTTCCTATTCTTATCTCCAATTAGTGACATCTGGCACACTCCATCCTTTTCCTCTAGGATTGGCTGGGTGCTGCTTTTTCTCACCACTGGCCTGGTTGGACATCAGGCTCTCTGCTGCTTCCTCATACATAATGCCAGCCTCTGCTTCTCGATCTTGTCTCCCTACAGCTGTAGGGGTCGTTGGATCTGGCATGAAGTCCTGTCTCTATGCCTCACTGACATTGTATCCTTGTCCAAGTCACTTAACTTTATTGAACTCTGAAGTACCATAGTGCTTCACCAGTAAACATCAGTTCTATTTTATTCAAAGTTACTTCCAGACAAAATTGAAGGTAAAGTTGACCTCAGCCACTCTTCTTTCCCATCTCAACAAAGGTCTGGTGTCAGCATTCTCTAGGGTGCTGTGCTTTCTGTGGATTTCTGGCATGCCGTGTCCCCAGACTTGGCTTACCTGATGGTGAAACTCTGAACTTCTACTGCACTTTCCTTTGCTTCTTTGTCCCTTCAACATCTGCATTTGCTGCTAGTGCTCTATCATCTCCAAGACTTGCTGGCTTTGAAAAGCTTTGCTGGTATCCTGGAGTAGCTTTTACTTGTAATACCACAGGCCATGCATGTTGGCATTTGAAGTCCCCAAATTGAACTTACCTTGACTTCCTTACCACCAGCATTCAGCCAATAATCTGTTAGGATTGCATGCAATGGAATTAAACAGAGGCCCATCCACACTGGATTAGCTAAACTGGTTTTCATTTTTCTTAGTAACAGGAAGTCTAGGGGTGAGCCATTGGAAGCAAGTCACAATGTTGGCATGAGTCACCAAGGACCTACGTTCCTTCCAGCTTCCTGCTCTTGTATCATTAGCATGCAACTCTCTTTCTTACAATCACACTATGGGAAGAAATGGGGAGGGCCATGAATAAAAGGCTTGGATCAGCTGAGTCTGTCCTTTTTTATCAGGAAAACAGTAGCTTTCTCAGAAAGCCTCCACTGGTGGCCAGCACCTCTTGCATTTATCTTACTGGCCAGGACTATATCACAGTCCCAACTTCAAAGAAGCATGAAAAAGGGGTTAACTCCTTACTGTCACCCCTAAAATTGAGGTTGTATTCATAAAGAAAAAAGGAAAATCATTGTAAAGTAGGGAAATTGAAGTGTTTATCACACCCCATTATACCAGTTTTATTCCCTAAATATCTCCTTGATTCATGACTCTCTCTCCCCTCCTGTTGTTTTACTTACTGCTTGACTCAATGGTAATAATTGCATATCAAGTGGTTGCTCTCTGTTTTACCTTTACCCTTTCAAAATTCATTTTCTACCCATAGCGATTTTCCTAAAATGAAAGTCTCATCTGTCACTCCCTGTATAATCTCTCCAGTACCTCCTCATCACTGACGAGATGAAATTCATGCTCCTGAGGATGGCATCCAAAGGCTGTCATCTTCTAGCTCTGCCTACTTTTCCATTCTGTCCTCCTACTCATCCTATTTCCCATCTTCTGCTTCACATTTATTTACCCAGAAATAGTGGGAGTTCTTCCCTCATCATACTCATTCACATCTCTATGCAAAGGTGAAACTAGTGACCTCTCCCATTTTCTTCCTGTGTTTTCTACAAGGGTCATCACACTCCCTGAGTCCTTTGTATTACCATCTGTTTGAGCAAGGAGCATATCTCCCATGCAGAAACAGTTACATGATTTGTAGGGCCCAATGCAAAATCAAAATATGGGGCACCTTGTTCAAAAAGTATTAAGAATTTCAAGACAATACTGGCACAGCATAGACCAAATTCAGGCCTTACAGAGTCCTGTGCGACTTCAAAGATCATGCACCAGTGAAGTCAGCCTGCTTGAGTGCACCTCAGGCTTCCTGTGTTGGAGCTGCCAGTTGAGCTGTCTGCCTCTCCCACTAGACTGTGAGACTTAGAGGACAGTGACTGGCTTATAGTTACTCCTATATTACAGACAATGGCACATGCATATAGGAAACAGAGTAAACTGGGTTTTGTTTTCCTTCATTCTTACAAAACATTCAATAGAACATTTTCAAAGCACTGGCCCAGTGGGCTTCCTTCTCATCACTCCTTAAGTTTGGTGGTTGTGGCTGAGTCAGGTCCTTGCATGGCGACTCCTGCCTGGGGGAGTTGTTCTGATAGCTTTACTTCCATTGGGCCCACCGAACTCAGGTTCAACAGCACGTAGGGCTGCACATTTTTAGGCCTGATTTCATGGCAAACAGTGTAGCTACTGAGCAAGCACTTCTAGGAAATGATAATAGATTGTGAGAAAGTGCAAATTGCAGGAATTAAATCAGCTGGTACCAGTGGGATTGTAACAGGCAAGAAAGGAGGAAAATGACAGGAATGCAAGTCCTGCAGAGCTATCTACTGGGCTCCATGCAGCTGCAGGCTGGACATTTGTTTGGGATTTTCTTTGTGTGACTTCGTGGAAAGAGCATTGGCCCAGCGTGTGTAGGCCTATGTTTGTGCCTCACTTTGATTGCTCACCAGCTAGCTGATCCTGGGAAAATTGCTAAACAGTATAAGTTTCCTGCATTCCTCACATAATAAAATCAAGACTACAATACTATAGTGAAATAATTATATTAATAAAAGAAGCCAAACTGCATAGCCTTAACCAGAACATAGAAAGTACGTAAGTGGTCTCCATTCTATATATTTTGGTTACACACACAAATGACAAGTTACCAGAGCACAAACAACATTCTTCCATTTACATTCCTACTCCCACATCCTAGCAGTTCTCATTATGGATCCTCATTCAGCATGACTTGTGGCTGTCTGTTTGTCCCTGTCCTAGCTGCAGCCTCCATGTTCATATCAGTGAGAAGGGTCAATAAGAGATTTAAAGACAGATAGACTTGGTTTTATAATACTATGTAAAAGCTGTATGATTTGGAGCAAGCAGTTCACAAAGCTTCAGTTTTCTCATACTTTTTAATAAGGGTTGTTTTTAGAATTATTGTGAAGGTTTTATGAAATAATACTTTTAAAGCCCAAATACAACAGAGTGCCAATAGCAAGTGCTAATGATAGCTAGTTTTATTCTTTGACCCCTGCCTAATTGACCCTGTACTAGAGCAGCTGCTGAGAGCAGTGAATTCTGGTCCCTACAGCTCACCTGACCTATATCTGTGTGACATCAGGCAAAGCAGTGCTACATCTCCAGGCTTGTGGGAGGAACTAGATCCTCTATAAATGCTTTTTCCGTATTTGTTCTAATACTCCTAATACTTCTAATCTAACATTTAATTATCAAAATAGCCCTATAACATGGGTACTATTGTGATCCCTATTTTACAGATAAGGAAAATAAACTTAAGGAGATAGAATGAGATTCACAGAATTAAAAAATGATGAAGCTGGGTTTGCACCTGAGCCATCTGCCTCCATAGCCCTCTGTGCATGTCGAAACCCACTGGACTCACCCTAGGAAGGGAACCCTGGGTCTGTAATCCATCACATCCCTTTCTCAGTTCTTGGTCATCTTTCTATGAGCCAGAGCTTCTGGAACCTCCAAATGGTTCCTGGGACCCTCACCAAGCATTGTTATTACTCTTCCTTCTATTAGGTTATTAAGTATGGAATGTCTAGTTTCCTTAAGTACTAAGTTTGACAGTTGATATCTCTGACATTTTACTTTGACACTTCTTGTTTTGTTTTGTTTTTATTGTGAAGGTACATCCTCATCTTTCAAACACACATTTTGGCTTGAGATTATCTATCAAATTTTTTTTTAGAGCAATTTTTGTGAAACCATGGGCAAGTCAAAAATTTGTGTTGTTTTCAAAGATGATTCTGTCATGGAATCAATGCAGCACAGACAGATTGAAATATCAACAAAGTGTTTGGGAAGGATGTGGCTAATGAACACACAGCACATCGATAGTTTGAGGAATTCCATTCTGGTAATATTAATCTTGAAAATGAGCCTTGTGGGAAACCTGAGACCAAGGTGGATAATGATAAGCTGAAAGCTGTAGTGGAAGTGAATCCATTTCAACCTACACATGAATTAGGAGCAAGGTTTGACATTATTATTCCAAAAATATTGGACTATTTGAAACAAATGAGCAAGGTAAAGAAGCTGGATAGATGGGTACTGCTTGAATTAAATGAGCATCAGAAGAGAAATCCTCTCGAAGCTTGACTTTCCTTGCTGTCACGACATAAAGGTGAACCATTTTGACACCATATTGTTACATGTGATAAAAATGAATTCTTTTCAACAATCGCAAGCATTTAGCACAATAGTTGATAAAGACAAAATGCCGAAATACAGTCCTAAACTGAATATTCATCAAAATAAAGGTAATGGTATCTGTTTGGTGGTCCAGCACTGATATTATCCACTATAGCTTCATGAAACCTGGTTGGTCAATTATAGCAGATGTCTACTGCAACCAATTGTATGAAATGATGAGGATGCTTGCAATTAAGCAGCCGAGATTGGTCAATAGAGTCAGACCAATCCTCTTGCAAGACCACATGTCGCAAAAAACAATGCTGCTCAAACTACAGAAGCTGGACTTGGAAACACTTTGTCATCCACTGTATTCACCAGACCTTGTGCCAACTGACTAGTATTCCAGGCTTTGGATCACTTCTTGCAAGGAAAAATATTCAATTCTCAACAAGCTGTGGAAAATACCTTCCGCAATTTCATCGCCACTCACTCTCCAGGCTTATTTGCTGCTGGCATACACAAGCTACCATTAAGATGGCAAAAGTGTGTCGATAGTTTAGGCACATACTTTAATTAATTGTACTGCTTCTTGTTTGAGATATAATAAAACTACATTTTTTATTCAGAATTGGACATGTCATATTTAATGAAGTAATACAAAAATAAAAAGGCATAGCTGCAGAAGAGCAGGTTGGTTCTCATGCCTGGGAATGAAATCTATTCATATTCTTTCTTTAGATGAGGTTGCAGTTTGGCTGTGTGTAGCAGTTCATCACTGCCAGGAGCTTTTGCCCACCTTGGCACTGAAGCTGAAGGCTTAAGCATCTGAGTGCTGCCACCTAAGAGCTAATTTTTCTCTAGAGGGAATTGGGAAGGGCGTCTGTGGTTTTTACCTTCCCACCATCCATTCTCGCCTTCCCTGGTCACAGTGCCCTGATTTATTTTGGAGAAACATTCCTCTCCACTCTCAATCCATATGATTTGATTAGCACTGACCCCTATGTTAACTCAGAGCATGAGCACATGACCTGGCTTAGGGCAACCAGAGCCAGTAAGTCCTGGGAATTCTGCTACGATTATTGGGAAGTAAGGCTCTCTTTTCCGTGGGATCCTTAGCTGTTAGAGTATATGTACCCGAGACTCCTGATAGCCATCTTCCTGCCTATCTGCCCAAGAATGAAGTAAACCCAGAGGAAAGTAGAGTCAAGGGATTAAAAATTTGGCCATATTCCTGATGTTGTTTGAGTACATGGACCCAATTGTGCTTGAAGGCAGCACTTCTTTGAGCCAACTCATCGGTTTTGTATTTAAGCAGCTTTATTTAATTATTTCTGTAATTTACAACCCGATAATCTCTGGCTAGTACAGAAAGAAAGGAATGAGTACAAAACTTGAGCGAGGAAGGATGTCTCTTCATTTTTTTTCAAAATGCTCTCTTAACCATCAAATTGGTTTGATGGTACCATCAAATCCATCTGTTACTCTCTCCCAACTCGTGGTAAGCGGACCTGTGACTGTGATATCTTACATGGCACACAGGACTTTGCAGATGTGAGTGCGTTAAGGATCAGAATGGGAGATTATCCTGGATTATTGTGGTGGGTGCAATGTAATCAGAAAGGTCCTTGAGAGAGGGAAGCAGGGGAGTCAGAGTCAGAGAAGGAGATGTGATGATGGAAGCGGAGGTTGGAGTGATTAGATTGCTGGCTTTGAATGTAGACGAAAGAATGTGGGCAGCCTTTAGAAGCCAGAAAGGGGGAGGAAATGGGGTCTCCTGTAGAACCACCAGACAGGCATCAGCCCTGTCGACACCTTGATTTTAGACCAGTGAAACTCATTTTGGACTTCAGAACTGTAAGATAATAAATGTGTATTGTTTTAAGCCACTAAGTTTGTGCTAATTATTTACAGCAGCACTAAGAATCTGACATATACTGGTAGCTCATATACCTAATGTATATCTTTCAAATAATATCAGTAATAACTATCAATTATGGAGGACTGAACATGTGCCCAGTTGTTTGTTTGTTTGTTTGTTTTGCATAGTTTTTCTTGTATCCTCATAACAACTCTGAGAGGGATAAGGACAGGCCATTCCTAGCATTTGTCACAACTTGGTCTGCCTCTGACACACTGTTGGACAGGAACACACAACTCAGTGTACCCAACTGCATTGCTTTGGGCTGCAAGTAATAGGAAGAAAATTGAATTGTCTTAAACAATAAGAGAATTTATCATATGTCATAAGAATATTTGTACCCCCATAATATGCTGAAATAAAAAAGAAAAAAAAAGAATTTTGAATATAAGAAGTTTCCAAGGTTTAAGAAATCAGTCAGTAAATGCTATGAAAGATTCATGCTGGCTTTGTCCTTAGCTTTCTCTTCAGGATTGCAAAATGTCCACAACAGCTCCCAGCACTACAATTTCCTTAGACACAGCCAGAGAGACAGAAAAGGGAAATGTCTCATCAGCCATGTTTTTAAATTCAAATAATCTTTCCTCTAAGTTCTTCCAGCTAAACTTAATTTTTTCTAATGATTTTACTATACACTGATTTTTCCATGAAATGCAATTACTTTTTACATTGAACTAATAGTATAATTTAGTTTTACAGACCTTTATTGAGATTTCATCACCAACTCTGAAAAACACTGTCATTGGCGGTAACACAATTCATGGAATTTGCCAATATAACACAGCTGTTTCAGTTTGCATTTATAACTATTACATTCACAGTGAAAATATGCATAGATGTCAGCAAATGGCTATTATATATTCAAAGGTAGTTATGCCTGAGAAGCAATTGTATATTCAAATACAGAATATTTTATTATGGGTTACTTTTATTCATACCTTACATTATGGTTATGACATATACCTACATATATGTGGGTATATATTATAATATATACATATATCTTTTATTTCAGAGTATTAAAGGACACAATACAAAATATTTGTTATAAAAAGAGAGGTTTTAATAGGAGTAAGAATTACTGGCATAGCTCTTCATAAAGTTTGCCATTATACAAGAATATTTTGTATTTTTTAAAGTCTCTGGAATGTTAAAATAGTTCTTTTTGTCCAGCATGCCTTTTTCTGCTTGTCTGCCTGATAAACTCCTTCTTGTTCCTCTATCAAGAGGGATGTGAATCCTTTCTTGACCGTGCTGTTTTTTAACATCACTCTGTGTCTACTTACATGGACATGTCACATGGCATCATAATAATGCCCAAGTGTCTATCTCTGTATTACTTTCCTATGACTGCTGTCCTAAATTACCAAAAACTTAGTGACTTTAAACAACACAAATTTATCTTACAGTTCTGTAGCTCAGAGGGCTGAAAAGGGTCTCACTGAGCTAAAATTAGAGTGTCAACAGGGCTGCACTCCAGGAGAGGACTCATTTCCTTACCTTCTCCAGCTTCTAGAGATCGCCCGCATTTCTTGGCGGATGGCCCCATTCTGCCGTCTCCAAAACCAACAATGTCGCACCTCTTTGTGCCTTTTTTCCATAGTCATATCTTCCTTTCACCTCTGAATCTCCTTCCTCCCTCTTTCACTTAAAGACTCTCGTAATTACATTGATCCCAGCTGGATAATACAGCAAACTCTTAATTCCATCTGCAACCTTCATTCCCTTTTACAGTGTAACCTAGCACAGTCACAAGTTCCAGAGATCAGGATGTAAACACCTTTAGGGGCCATTCTTCTGTCTACTACAATCTCCTCCACTCGACTGTGAAGTTTTTCATAGGAGAGATTGTTTTAATTAATCTTTGCTTTCTCAGTGCCTATCAAATTTTCTGACACATAGTAGAAGACGCCCAGTAATGTATCTGAACAGATGAATGACTTAACAAATGCATGGAGATTGAAATAACTGTTGTGGCATGAAAGCAGAGATTTTAAAAGTTAACCTGTATTAAAATGGATTGATGAGCTTCTTGATTTTGAGTGATGGGTAGTATGTGATAAAGTGAGTATAGCAAAACGTTCATTAGAGAATTTAAGTGTAGGAATATGGGTATTTATGGTAAAATATTTCCAAACTTCCTATATATTTTAAACTTCTAATAATAAGATGTTGAGGAAAGTTCTTAATCTGGGCCATAGCACACCAAACTACCTCCATAAATAGTTGTTGAAAGAAGGATAAAATTAGTAGAAATCTGCTTGCTTTGAGCTTTCAGGTTAAGAGGGAGATCAGGACAATTTCCAGACTTTTCACATTTCTGATGCACCGATCCTTTTCTGGAAAGCATTATGCAATATGATCAACACTCCATTTGGAGGTTCTTATATGCTGAAGGAGCAGTTGCTGCAACAAGCTTGTTGATGAGAAGCCCAAGCAGCTAGTCCCAGCAATTTGGCCTATTGGTGAATGTGGACTATAAAGCAGCAGGTGTCTTGTTATCTGAAGTCTTCTGGGAGCCCTGTGGTTACTGTGCATTACAGAGGATGGATTTTATCCAGTTATGTATATGATATAAAATGGAAATAGAATGAGTGGGAAGTTAGTTCAGTGATATTCAAGTACAATAACAAACATTAAATTATATGGTTTGTTTATGACCATGTCTAAGAGAAGTAAATGAACTCTTTGGCAGGGATTAAGCCAGTAATTACTCCAGTTAATTATTTTAACAAGCATTGTCTGAGCACCTACTATGGTCCAGGCCCTGGGCTGGGTATTGTGATATATGTAGAAATAAATTAGTGACAGGCCTTGGTGTGGGCCACCCACCCTAATCTCTATGGAGATCTCAAGGCCTACAGCTCTCCTCTGCTTCCCATCCCCCGAAAAGGTGAGCTCTGTTCTGGTCAAGGACAAAATATATTTTTAAGAGTGTACAATGCAGCTACCATAGGAGTGATACACATAGGAGTGATACACTTTCAGACAGATGTACAGTTAAACTTGGCTCCACCTCACACCTCACCTTCTACTATGTCAGACTAAGGTCATGCTAAGATGAAGGAAGTCTAGATGTGGCATCTTGGGAAATGACTTTCCCTTGGAAGGCCAAATGTAACAAGGAGAGTTCTGGACAGATGAAGGCCTGCAATGGATGGTTCAGACAGTTCTGCTCTAGATATAATATAGAGGTGGGTGAGATGTGATATAAAAAGGGATAAAATGCAGTAGTCCTATCAGAGTGCAGAAGAACATTGAGGATATCAGCAAGATGGCCACCTAGAAGCCCCTGGGGCTCACCCTCTCCAACAAAGGCAGTCAAAACAACAAATAAGCAACTCTCTTTTGATAAAAATAACTAAAAGAGAGCACCAGAGTACATCAAAGGAGTAGCAGAAATCATATAGAGCCCAGAAACCCAGGATGGCTACATAGAGAAGGGAAGGAAACACCTTGCCTCCACCCTCCTATCCCCTAGTCAGGACCAGCTCAGAACCCAGAAGGACTTCTCCCTGTGGAGAAAAGGTAAACAAGAGGACCTCAGCAGCCCCCATCACCACCTTAGACACATACAGTTCTAACCACTCAGGACTCCTACAGTCCTCACAGGCACTAAGTCCAGCTAAGAGTGTTTCCTGGAGTCCACATGGCTGTGCTTCCCCCAGATAAGGAGCCAACACTGTGTCTTCTTTTTGTGGCCCATGCAGCTACTATGCTATGACATCTTGGCACTGGAACCACTGCTGGAGTGTCCTGCTCAAGAGTAGCCATGACATCCTTCCATTCCTGAAGCTTTGCCACTACTGAACTACCCTCACCTGGTCACTCACCATCTTCAAGTACAGCTGCTGCCACACTCTATACCATGGGACCAACCTGCTGCAGAGCTGCTCCATCTACCCCTACTAGACACTGCTTCACCCTGCTCCTTGGGGCTTAAGCTGAAGCAGCACCTGCCTCCTAGGAAAGTGTGATTTGGCTTCCCAGAGCAGTCATGCCCCCCTGTGCCTGAGCTGAAGTGGCACCATGCCTTCTGGGGAGTTGGTGCTTTAGCTGCCCAAAGAAGTCACATCCCACAGTGCCTGAGCTGATGCGGTACATTGTGTCCCAGGGAAACAGAGCATTGGCTAACCTGAGACATCTTGCTCTATAGGTAAAACAACTGTAGTACCCTGCTTCCCTGGAACTGGACAAGCCTTCTAGAGTTTGAGCTACTGAGATACTCCTCTCCCCAGGGAGTGAAGTCAGCACTGAGCTGTTCTCTTCCCCGTAGGGCCAAAGTGACAGCTATGTGCCACCATTCTAGAGTCCTTGCTGCCACTTCATCTGGCCTCACAGAGTCTGGAATACTGCCATGTCCTATTATCCCAGGGTCCAGCAGTGCCTCATGCCACAGGGCTTGAGTTGCCACTCTGCCATACTGGCTTTGGTTTCTGAATTGCAGCTGTATCCTGCTCTCAAGACTCAAATCTGCAGAGCATTTCTTCTTTCTCAGAGCCTGGCCAGTGTTGTTCCCTGCCCACCAAGGTCAGAATCATAGCTACAATACAGCCTTCTGGGCCCAAGCTTCTGAGTGGTGCTTCAGAGGCACAGACCCTGGCTCTGTGGGCAATTTGCATCTAATCCTCCTTTGGAGAGTGAACCTGCACTATAAGACCCAGGTGACATAATAGTTTCACAAGACCTTGAACCCAGGACTCTGGCTCCACAACTGCTATGAACACCTGTGTCCTGGAACCCAGTGCTACTGTAGCTGCTTGTGGGCCATGTCAGACCTGACCCCAAGCAGAATCCCATCAGCTAAGGATCCACATTGTGGGGAAAGTAAAAACAATTGCATCCCAAAAGCCCTTGCTACTGAAGATCCTAATAACCTATGTTGCCACTCTTGCTGCCACAAATTCCTGTGGTCTAGGCCACTAAAGCAACCACAGTCATTGCTAACATTGATTGCAGCTAAAGAAGCTGTACAGATGCCATACCACTGCAACAACTCAGAACCAGAGCCATCTCACTTTTTCTACCAATCACACTAAGACTCATCTGCAGGTGAAAGTCTCTGCCTACTAAAGCCACTCTGTAAAGTGTGAAAGAGACAATTCTTCCGCCAGAAGCACAGACATCAACACAAGGACACAAGAAACATGAAAAATCAAAGAACCATGACACCACCAAAGGAGCACAGTAATTCTCCAGTAACTGACCACAAAGAAAAGTAAATTTAGTAATTATCTGAAAAGGAATTCAAAATAATGATTTTTTAGAAACTCAGCAAGAAACAAGAAAATACAATTAGACAATTCCATGGAATCAGAAAAATAATTCATGATCTGAATGAGAAAATTCAACAAAGACATCATTAAAAAAAAATAACCAAACAGAAATTTTGGAACTGAGGAATTCAATAAATTAAATAGAAAGTACAGTAAAGAGCTTAAATAGCAGACTAGATCAAGTTGAAGCAAGATCTCTGAATTTGATAGATCTTTGGAAATTACCCAGTTAGAGGGGAAAAAAATAAAATAGAGTAAAAGGGAGTGAAGACAGCCTATAGGACTTATGGAACACAATAAAGTGAATAAATATTTTCATTATGGGAATGCCAGAAGGGGAAGAGATAAAGATAGGAACAAAATGCTTATTAAATGAAATAATTCCTGAAAACTTCCCAAGTCTTAGAATCCAGATCCATGAAGCTCAAAAGCTCCTAAACAGACTCAATCCAAAGATGTCCTCGCAAAGGCACATTATAATTAAACTGCCAATAGTTTTCAAAGACATCGAGAATATTAAAAGCAGTAAGAGAAAAATGTCAAGTTACATCTAAGGGAATACTCATTAAGCCATAGGTTGAGTATCCCTTATCCAAAATGCTTGGGACCAGAAGTGTTTCGGGTTTCAGATTTTTTTTCATTTTGGAATGTTTGCATATACATAATGAGATATATTGGAGATGAGACCCAAGTCTAAACACAGATTTATTTATATTTCATGTATACCTTATATACACACCAAGGTAATTTTATGCAATATCATAAATTAATTTTTGCATGAAACAAAATTTTGACTGTGACCCATCACATGAGGGCAGGTGTGTAATTTTCCACTGTGACATTATGTTGGGACTCACATAAGTTTTGGATTTTGCAGCATTTAAGATTTTGGATTTTTATGTTAGGGATGTTCAACCTCTGTCAGTGGATTTCTCAGCATAAACCTTGCAGGTCAAGAGAGAGTAGGAATATATTCAAAGTGTCAACATAAAAAAATACAGCCAAAAATACTATACCCAGAAAAACTGTCTCTTGGAAATGAAGGAGAAATAAAATCTTTCCCAGATAAGTAAAAGTTGACGGAATTCATCACCATTAGACCTGCCTTGGAGGAAATGAATGAAGGAGGTCTTCAAATGGAAACAAAGGACATTAAAATTAACAACATGAAAACATATGAAAGTACAAAATTCATTGGTAAAGGTAAATAAATATATAGCCAAATTCAGAATACTCTAATACTGTTATGGCACTTTGTAAATCATATATATTTCTAGTATGAAGATTAAAATTCAAATCAGTCAAAATAATAACTATAATCAATTTTTAAGGAATATATAATATCAAAAGATGTAAATTGTGACATAAAAATTATAAATTGTGAGTGGGGAGAGTAAAAGTCTAGAGGTTTTGTATGTGATTGAAGTTAAGTTGTTATCAGTAAAATAGCCTGTTATAACTATAAGATGTTTTATGTCAGCCGCATGGTAGACCTAAAGCAAAAAACAATAGCATATACACACACAATAAAGAGAAAAGAATCAAAACTTAGCACTACAGAAAATCACCAAATCACAAAGATAAACAGGGGGAAGGAAAGATCAAAGGATCTAAAAGAAAAACACAAAACAATTAAGAATATGGCAGTAGTAAGTCCTTACCTATCAATAATTACTTTGAATGTAAATAGATTAAATTTCCCAATAAGAAAGACATAGAGTAGCTGAATGGATAAAAAGAATAACAAAATCCAGCTATATGCTGCCTATAAGAGACCCACTTTATCCTTAAGGACACACAGGCTGCAAGTGATGGGTGGAAGAAGATAGTCCATGCAAATGGCAACTGAAATAGAATAAGGGTGACTATACTTAGATAAAATAGACTTTGAGTTGAAAACTGTCACAAGAGACAAAGAAGATCATTATTAAATGATAAAGGGCTCAATTTACCAAGAGCATATAACAATTATAAATAAATACACACCGAATTTGGAATCACCTAAATATGTAAAGCAAATATTAATGAACATGAAGGGAGAAATAAACAGCAATACAATAATAGTAGAGGACTTACTTCAATACTTCTATCCATCTTTAATAGAGGAGAGACCAACTTGACAGAAAATTAGTACGGAAACATTGAAATTGAACTGCACTTTAGGTAAAATGGACTTATAAAATATATATGAAACTTTGCATCCAATAGCAGCAGGATACACATTCTTCTCTAGTACACATGGAATATTCTCCAAGATAGACCATATGGTAGATCACAAAACAAGTTCTTAACAAATTTAAGAAGATCAAAAGCATCAAGTATTGTTTTTGACGACAATAGTATGAAACTAGAAATCAATAACAGGAAGAATTTTGGATATTTCACAAATATTTGGAAATTAAACAACATGCTGTGAACAACCAATGGGTCAAAGAAGAAATCCAAAGAGAAACTAAAAAATATCTTGAGACAAACAACAATGGAGACACAACATAATAAAACCTATGGGATCCAGGAACGGTAATTCTAAGGGGGAAGATTATAGCAATAAAGGCCTATATTAAAAAAGAAGAAATATCTGAAATAACTAAACACTATGCTTCAAGAAACTAGAAAAAAATGAATAAACTAAACCCCAAGTTAGCAGAAGGAAAGATATAATAAAGATTAGAACAGAAATAAATCAAAAAATAATAGAAAAGCTATGAGAAAAATCAATAAAACTCAGTTGGTTTTTTGAAAAAATACAAATAAAATCAACAAATACTTAGTTTTATTAACTAAAAAAAAGACAGAAGACTCAGATATATAAAATCAGAAATAAAAGTGGAGACATTACAACAGATGCCATGAAATAAAAAAAGGATCATAAGTGACTATTTTGAACAATTACGTCAACAAATTTAATAACCTAAAGTATGTGGATGAATTCCTAGAAAACACAACCAACCAAGGTTTAATTAGGAAGAAACAGGAAAGTCTGAGCATATCAATAGCAAGTAGTGATTGAAGTAGTAATTAAAAACTTCCCAACATATAAAAGTCCAGGACCAGATGGCTTTACAGCTGAATTCTACCAAACTTTCAAAGAATTAATACCAATACTTCTTAAACTCTTCCAAAAAAAATAGAGCTTTAGGAAATTCTTCCTAACCCATCTTACGAGGGCAATATCGCCTGATACCTCAACCAGAAAAAGATGCTCCAAGAAATTATAGGCTGTTATCTCTGATGGACATTGATGCAAAAATCCTCAGTAAAATAATAGCAAATAGAATGAACAACACATCAAAAAGATCATCAAATCATGATCAAATGGGATTTATTCCTGGCATGCAGAACTGATTTAACATATGCAAATTAATCAATGTGATATATCACATTAACAGTGTAAAAGACAAAAATTGCATTATCATATCATTTGACACAGACAAAGCATTTGACAAAGCTCAACATCCTTTTTGATAAAAATTCTTAGCAGTTTAGGTATAGATGGAAAATACTTTAACATAACAAAGGCCATTTATGTAAAACAGCTAACATCATAAGCAATAGGGAGAAGATGAAAGCTTTTCCTTTAAGATCTGATACAAGGCAAGAATGCCCATTCTCACACTTCTATTCAACATAGTATTAGAAATATTATCAAGAGCAATTAGGCAAGGAAAAGACATGAGCTATCCAAATTAGATAGGAAGAAGTAAAATTATCTCTATTTTCAGATGTTATGATCCTATGTATAAAAATTCCCCAAAGACCCACCAAAAAACTGTTAGATCAAATAAATGATTTCAGCAAAGTTGCAGGAAACACAATAACCATACAAAAACCTGTGGCATTTTTATACATAAATAATGAGCTAGCTGAAAAATAAATAAGGAAAACAATCACATTTATAATAACATCAAAAAATACTTAGGAATAAATTTAACCAAGGCAGTGAAAGACCTGTACACTGAAAACTATAAAACAGTGATGAAAGAAATAGAAGAGGACACAAATAAAAGGAAAGATATTCCAAGCACATGGAATGAAAGAATTAATATTGTTAAAATGTCCATACTACCTACAGCAATATACATATTCAATGCAATCCCTATTAAAATCCCAATGGCATTCTTCACCAAAGTTGAAAAAAAATCCTAAAATTTGCATGGAACCACAAAAAAACTCAAATGGGCAACGGAAATGAACAGAAACTTCTCCAAAGAAGACAGAATAACAGC
>VBSM01000529.1:43008973-43092193 GCA_008086735.1 Cheirogaleus medius | reverse complement strand
ATTTTGTAACATTACTAGTATAATAGGCACAATTAAAAAATGGTTTTTTATCTTAAAAAAAAAAACTCAAATAGCCAAAGCAATTCTGAGAAAAAAAAAAAAGTTGTAAGCATCATACTTCCTGATTCAAAATTATATAACAAAGCTATAGTGATCAAAATGGCATGGTGCTGGCATAAAAACAGTGAGAAATAACTGTAGAGAGCCCAGAAATAAATCCAAACATATATGGTCAACTAATTTTCAACAAGGGTACCAAAAAGATACAGTGAGGAAAGGATATTCTTTTCACTAAATGGTGCTGAGAAGACTGGATTTCCACATGCAAAAGAATGAAATTGGACACTTTTATTACACCACACACAAAAAAAATCAATTCAAAATGTTTAAAATACCTAAATATAAGACCGGAAACCATACACTCTTTGAAGAAAACAGGGAAAAACTCCTTGACATTGGCATAGGCAGTGATTTCTTGGATATCATGCCAAAAGCTCAGGCTACAAGACCAAAAATAAATAAACGAGACTACATCAAACCAAAAAGCTTTTGCACAGTGAAAGAAACAATCAACAAAATAAAAAAAGCGACCTGTAAATTGGGTAAAATATTTGCAAGCCATATATCAGGTGGGTTAATAGCCAAGATTTATAAAGAACTCATACAACTTCATAGCAGATAAAAATAACCCAATTAAAAATGGGTAAAAGACTTGAATAGGCATTTCTCCAAAGAGGATATAAAAATAGCCAAGAGGTACATGAAAAGGTGCTTAACATCACTAATCATCAGAGAAACACAAATAAAAATCACTTTGATATACCACCTCACACCTGTTAGGATAGCTATTATCAAAAAGACAAGAGATAACAAGTGTTGTTGAGGGTATGGAGAAAGGGAACCCTTGTACACTATTGGTGGGAATGTAGATTGCTGCAGTCATAATGGATGGAAAACAATATGGACATTCCAAAATAAATTAATAGTAGAGCTACCATATTACCCAGCAATCTGTTTTCAGGGTATATTCCCAAAATAAATGACATCACCACCTTGTAAAGATATCTGCACTCCCATGTTCCCTGAAGCATTATTCACAGTAGGCAAGATATGGAAAAAACCTAGGGTCCATCAATGGATGAATTGATGAAGAAACTATGGTACATACATACGATAGAGTATTAGTCAGCCTTTATAAAGGAGGCGATCCTTCCATTTGCTCCAACATGGATGAACCTGGAGGACATTATACTAAGCAACGTAAGTCAGACACAGAAAAATATTTACTGCCTAATTTCACTTATATGTGAAATCTAAAAAAATAAAAAAGTCAAATATATAGAGAGTAAGACAGTGGTTACCATAGTTGGGATTGGGGATGGAGGAAGAGAAGGAAATGGGGAGATTTTGGTCAAAGGAAGCAAGCAAATATATAGGATGAACAAATTGAAAGATATACTGTACAATATGAAGACTCTAGTTAATAATAGTGTTTTACATTTAGGATTTTTGCTAAGTGAGTAGATTATATCTGTTCTTGCCATGGGAGGAATATGGGTAACTACGTGAGATAATGGATGTGCTAATTTGTCCACTATAATAGCCATTTTACTATATGTATGTGTGTGTATCTTAGAATATGTTGTCTAACTTAAATGTACACAATATTTAAAAAACATGCAGAAAATGCTGGAGCATTTAGCAGTATAAAGACATCACTTGCAGCTGAAGACAGGACGAGCATGCCAAAGAGGAAGTAGCATTGGAGAACCTTCAAACATAAAGGACACTGCTGGGGAAACAAGGTGAGCAATGGCAGGGGGAAGGGATGGACAAGAAGTCAGATCACAAAAAGGCAATGATGTGCCTGAAAATGAGGTTTGAGAATTTAAATGCTGGGGGATAATTTAATGTCCAGTGAAGGTCTTTTAACTTATTTTCATAGGCATCAGATGGCTATCACAGTTTGAGCAGTGATGCTAAATGTGGTCAGGGTGATGCTCTGAGAGGAACAGTTTCTGGGTTCAGGCTTCCTGTCTGAGGGTGAGTGACATCAGGTATGACCTCATTGTTGACAGTCCCAACAGGATAATCCTATTTTGTATATAATAAATCATCCCCAAATTCATATGTGATACTCCCATAGTTCCAAGAGTCATTCCTTGCATCACTGCTAGTATAAAGGTTACTTTAGGGCCAGCTCTTATCCAAGCAGTTTATCAACCCAGGGTCACAAGGAATCCATGGCAGGAGGAAACAGTAGCTCAGGAACTTCCTTAAATTTACCACTGGATTTATTTCCAATTCCTTTGTAATCTCTTCCTTAGAGCAGTAAATTCTGAGCTCACAGGGCTTTTCATTTAATTCCAGTATTTGGATTGCGAGAGCTTTTAATACCTGTGGACTTGGCTATTGCAGGGAGTAAAATGCATCCCCATTAATCAGAACTGGACTGAGTCATGTTACACAAACCACAGATTTCTACAAGAAAATTAAAAGGCAATATCATTTCACTTCTGCTAAATGTTTTCTTATGATTCAGTGGGAGAACTGGGACACTCTATATTGTGTCCAGCGATGCTGCCAAAAATATATCACCCAGAGACACGACAAATGAATGTATAAATAGGAATTGCTCAGAAGGGGTTAGTCATAAATCACTGAGTGAGCCGGAACCCAGGCTTATTTTTTGTGTGTGTTGCTTAAAATGTGAAACATTATTGGTGACTTCTAGAAAAACAATTTGATTTTTGTACAGTTGCATTAGAAGGCTCAGGGAAATAGGGAAGTATAATTTCCCTAGTGAAACCAAAAGCAAGATATAAAATTTTCTGGTGACTCTAAGATCATATAAGCTACTTTGAAAAATGGAATAGAATTTGTTAAAGAACTGCAGTGGTGTGGTTTCTGGAATCCTGGATTTTCATCTTGAACATTCAGAAATCTGGGGTGTGGTGAGGGGCTGGCTTTGGGTCAAATATGCACTATAACAAATTGGATTGCGACAGCAGCAACAATTATGGGAGTTTTCTGTTGGGGTCCTGTAACTCTTCCATGGTGCTTACTCCTAGAAAACCTATCTCCATGTTTAAAAAGAAACTGCTCTTTGATGTCCTGAGTTATATCTGAACAATTATTTTTCTTAAGAAAGAAAAAGAAGAGAGTTTCTGTTTGTTTTAAAGATATTAATTAGAAACTAGAGAACTGTGGCAAAAAGACACAAAGATCTTCACAGGTAGAAGTGCTAAGCATTTAATATAACTTAATTTTTAATATACCTTTATTTTTTTTATTTCAGCATATTATGGGGATACAAATGTTTAGGTGTGTTGCCTTTCCCCCTCTTACCGCCCTCCCCACCACCCGGATTCAGAGCTTCAAGCGTGTCCATCCCCAGACAGTGCACATTGCACTCATTATGTATGTATATGCCCATCCCCTTAGGTGTCATTAATGCTAAATAGATATTTAAAATTTTTCTTACATGTAATATTACTATTATGCCAGTTATCATTTTAAAGTAGCACATTTCCTTTTGCTTAAGAGTACAGTGGTTGAAACTGCTACTTTTATTTTCAGAAAAACCTATGAAGAGGTTTGGAGGGGAGTGAATTAGTTCAGTCATCAACCTCAACATTATTTCCTTAGAAGCCAGTTAGGAGTTAGCTGAGAAAGCTTGGGACATTGAAAATGATTTCCAACATCTCATCTCGATGGCCCATTTTTTTAGTTAGCTATTTTGCTGGGTAACAAACTATGCTGCAACTTAGTGGCTTAAAATACTCATCATTTATTACTTCATGATTTTGTAGCATTGGCAATTTGGTCTGATCTAAGCTGGGTGGTCCTTTTGCAGGTCCTGTCTGGGCTCACTTGTGTAGTATAGTCAGCTGGAAGGCTGGCTGGGGAGTTGTTGGTCCCAGATGGCCTCATTCACATGTCTGGACTTTGGGTAGAGTAACAGGGGCAACTGGACCACATGTGTCTAACATTTGGTAAGTCAGTCCTGACTTTTTCCCATAGTGACTGGGTTCCAAAACACAGCAAGAGAGGGCACACTCCAAGGCACAAGCACCCTTTCAAGCTTCTGTTTTCACCATCTTTGCTGATTTCCTGTTGGCCAAAGCAAATCATATGGACAAGCCCAGATTCAAAGGATGGAAAAATAGACCCCAAACAATGCTGGATTGGCTTTTATTCTTTACAATTTTGCCGAAAATAATATTAGAAATCTCAACTCATGGCCTTTTCAAGGAATGAGTTGCAAAATATTAATATTGTGTGTGTGCATGTTTTGGTTAATCTATTACATCAAACTCTTTCTTTAATGATATCATCCCAGTGGCAGATGCTACATATGGTGATGCTACAGTGGTGCTACATATTGTAGCACTATTACTTATTGGCTACGTAAGATTTTTTAGGGAAGATTTCTTAGCCTCTATGTACCCATTTCCTCATTGCATCGTGAGACTAAGAGTAGTGCATACCTCACAGATTTACTTTGAGAATTAAATAAGTTAATAATTGTAAGGCTTGGAACAATGCTCGAAACCCAGTATGCACTCCATCAATATCAGCTATTGCCAGTTTTGGTCCCATACCTCTATTACTGCTGTAACAACTTATCATAGACTTAGTGGCTTAACACAGTACAAATTTGTTACCTGACTGTTCTGAAGGTCACTGGGTGACTTCTGGGTTCTCCTGGGCTACCATCAATGTGTGAGCAGAACTGTGCTAGTATGTTCCCTTGCCTTTCTAAACCCTAGAGGTTGCATGCATTCTTTGGCTCATGGGGCCTTCGTTCATCTTCAAAGTTACTAGTGGCCAGTGGAGTCTTTCTCCTGTTGCATCACTCTGAACTCTGCTTCTGCCATTATATCTCCTTCTCTGATTATAACTTTCCTGCCACCCTCTTTCACTTATAAGCCACCTTGTGATTATATTGGGCCCACCTGAATAATTCAGGATACTCTTGCCACCTCAAGATTCTTAATTTAATGACATCTGCAAAGCCCCCCTTTCCACATAAAGTAACATGTTCACAGGTTCAGGAGATTAAAACATGGGAATCTTTGGAGAGCCATTATTTTGTCTGTCCTGAAGATTCTTCATCCTAGGACTTGGATCCTTTATTATGAAAAGAAACATGTTAGGAAGGCTTTGCTTAGCCATGGCTCCTTAAGGAAAGGTTCTAGTATCAATGAAGAAATTCTCTCCTCTACAATGTTGAGAGCATCTCTTCCCTCTAGGAACTGCCAGAAAGGAGAAAAGATATTCTGAGTAAAAGTGAGACAAAAATGGTTATCCACCACCTCCCAGTTAGAGTGTGATAGAGAAAATACCATGTAATCATCATATCCTATTTATTTTTCCTCTGACATTCAGCTATATTATACTTCCATCACTCTGGCTTCTAACTATAGTCTTGAGAAAAATTCTCACCAATGAAATGAGAGTGGCAGTGATCTGTGTTATTCATACATCTGGGGTAAGGGGTTAAGAGCAGGTGTGCCTTCTACATGACAACTTCTCTTCAAGTGGCTGCATGCAGGGCATTTGCCAGAGGACTCTGAGACCCTAGGGATGGCCAGGACACAGATAGGAGGATCCTGGGTTCCTAAGTGACTGTGTGGTGCACAGCCCCAACTTCCTGGCGGTAAGGCACTGAGAGTTGTGATTGCTCCTTTCACCAGTTGGCCTACTGTGACTAAAGACTGATCTGCAAAAAGACCCTCCATCCTCAGCCCAGCACCCTCAGTGAAAGGGGGTAGGGTTTTTGCTCCGTCTTAGCCACATTCATTTCTTCCTCACTCTTAGACCGCAAGCAGAGACCTTAGATATTTTGCTATACTATAATATAGTTTGGACTAGGGAACACTGTAAAAGAGTGGAAGCTAGTGACCTTATCATGCTTCTGGCCAAAATAATTTACACAGCATTATAGAATTTAAAGAGCCACATGTCTGCTAATTATCATCTCGTCTTGTCTCCTTACTGAACAGATGAGGAAACTTAGATCCATAGAGTTTCAGGGACTTTCTAAATTTTCTGGTGAAACTCAGTGGTGGTTTTGGGACTTGAATTAAATGCATCACTGAACTCAGTACTCAGCATAGTGCCTGATGTACCAGGGGATCTGTGAATCACCAAACAAATGAATGAATGAATGATGCATTCATCCTTCAAGGTATAGCTCAATTCCACATTCTTCATGGAGTCTTTCCAAAGAGACCCCATTTCAAATAAATCTCTCTTATCCTCTCTCTTCCTGAAAGATGATATTGATTCTCTATGTAGCATTTAATACAATCTGTCTGAAATGTTAATTTGTATGTATCTATCTATCCCTCAGGGACATATAGATTTTATTTCATGCGCCAAATTAGATTGATTGGTGGTAATTCCTGGATCACAATATGAAAACAGAGAGTGGGATTTTGTCCAGTTCAGTGGAAAATAATGCCATAAATGATTAGTAATGTCTGCCATGGGGAAAGAATTAAAAAATATGAAACACGTGATATGTATTCACCAATCCTTGTCTATTTTTTATTAGAATAAAAACTTCTTTAGAATAGATAAGCAATGACTTTTTCTTCTTTATATCCTGCATGTTACTAAGAAGAGTATCTCACATAAGATAAATAGATACTTAAAAATATTTGTTGAATTAAACTTAAATAAAATTCACATAAATCCTTTAAAAAGGGAAATGCCCATCTACTTATCATTCACTTATTTTTCTTCTTTCTATATAGTCATGTTGTTAAATGATGTGGATACATTCTGAGAAATGCATCATTAGACAATTTCATCATTGTGTGAACATCACAGAATGTGTTTACACAACCCTAGATGATATATCTTGCTACACGCCTAGGCTATATGGTAAGCTTATTGCTCCAAGGCTACAAACCTGTACAGTATGTTACTGTACTGAATACTTCAGGCAATTGTAACACCATGGTAAATATTTGTGTATTGAAACATATCTAAATATGGAAAGGGCACAATAAAAATACAGTATGAAAGATAAAAAACTGGTATGCCTGTATAGAGTACTTACCGAGAATGGAGCTTGCAGGACTGGGTGTTGCTCTGGGTGAGTCAGTGAGTGAGTGATGAGTGAATGTGAAGGCTAGGACATTATTGTACACTACTGTAGACTTTATAAACACTGTGCACTTAGACCACACTAAATTTATAAAAAACACTTTTCTTTCCTTTATAACAAATTAACCCTGGCTTACTGTAACTTTTTTACTTTATAAACATAATTTTTTTTTAACTTTTTGGCTCTTTTGTAATAATACTTAGTTTAAAACACAAACATGCATATCTGTACAAAAATATATCTTTATTCTATATGCTTTTCTCTATTTTTACAATTTAATTTTTTTTTTTTTTTTTACTTTTTAGATTTTTTTGTTAAAAACAAAGACACAAACACACACATTAGCCTTGGCTTACACGGGGTCAGGATCATCAATATCACTGTCATCTGCTTCCACATCTAGTCGTACTGGAAAGTTTTCAGGGGCAACAACACGCGTGGGCATGTCATCTCCTATGATAAACAATGCCTTCTTCTGGAATCCTTCCTGAAGGACCTGCCTGAGGCTGTTTTACTGTTAATTTTTTTTACAAGTAGAAAGAGTACATTCTTAAAATAATTATAAATAATGTAGCAAATACATAAACCAGTAACATAGTCATTTATTATCATTATCAAGTATTATGCAT
This sequence comes from Cheirogaleus medius, assembly GCA_008086735.1. Classification (NCBI taxonomy): domain Eukaryota; kingdom Metazoa; phylum Chordata; class Mammalia; order Primates; family Cheirogaleidae; genus Cheirogaleus; species Cheirogaleus medius. The sequence continues at coordinate 43,084,444 of VBSM01000529.1, read as the reverse complement.
TGTACATAATTGTATGTGCTTTGCATTATATGCCTTGCAGTGCAGCAGGTTTGTTTACACCCGCATCGCCACAAACACATGAGTAATGTGTTGGCTATGATGAAACTAGGCAATAGGAATTTTTCAGCCTCATTATAATCTTACAGGACCCTGTCCTATGTGTGGTCTATCATTGACTTAAACATCATTATATGGTGCATGACTGTATATTCAAAGATTTTTTTCTTCTTTGAGAAGTGCTTTGAGTCTCTGTGATTAATTTACATGTAACAACGAATCTCTTATAAATATTTACTTCAAAATATTTATTAACTCTCCATTTTCTAGTCTTTATATCACATAAAGGTTTTCAAATTAGTATATCCCCTTTACAAGAGTACATGGAATTAGTAACAGGGAGGATTATCATAGTGTGTCAAACAGGAGCTTTATCTGCCAAATGATAGCAAATCTACTCATCAACACACTGAATTAAAATTGTATCTTAATAAAAAGAAGAAAGAAAGAAAAGGAAAGGAAAGAAGAGAAATGAAAGAAAAGAAAGTGGTAGATATGAGAGAGAATTTGAAAATATCGACTAATGTTGCTTTAAATAAGAATGGAGAGAAAAAAACTTTTCAAGTTCCACCACCACCAACAACAAAATTTGGAGAACTAGCAAGATATACTATCTGATATATTGTTTAAAAATCAGAATAGATGGGCTTCTACCCTAGTATCAAATTTACATGCTTTCCAGAGGAAATGCAAATTATTGTGAAATAATTACTTTGCAAAGGAAGGAACTGACTTGTAGGCCCAGGGGTATGGAGGAAATACCCTATAATAATACAAAATATATACTGACTCTTCCCTTAGAAATAAAAGTAGAAGCTGGACTGCATTATCTAGGGTCTTCAGGAATGTTAAATGGTGCCAAGCATTGAGATTTAATTCTTATATCTGCCTATGAAGTTTGGATCCATATGCTCATTTTTGGAATCCAAATTTGGTCCTCAAGGCTTTTGAGAAAATAACGCTATGGCTTATTCCCCAGCAGCCTATTGTAGATGTCTCATGGGCATCTCAAACTTACCACACAGCACTGAACTCATCCCCACCAGGAAATGTGTTCCTTCCTCTCTTGAGCTCCTAATTCTACTAAGGGGATCACCAAGTTCTCAGTCATTCTGGCACAAAGCTTTGGGTACCTTTGGCACTTCCTTCTTCATGTCTAAACCCTTTTAGAAGCTCAGTGAGTCTTATTCATCCTACCTCCTAAACAGAAGGGCAGGATCTCTGGAGACTGTCAGACTGAATGCAATTCACAATCTATTTCTGCCACTTAAGAAGGGTGTGACCTTGTGTAAGTTACTTACCTCTCTAGGCCTCAGTTTTGGAATCCAAAATGGAGAGTATACTTCATTGATTGGTTGTCCAGGTTTGCAGTGATTTAATGAATGTAAACCATTTGGTGCAGTGTCTTTTATAATTCTCAGTAAAACCCAAGGACAACTGATTATTGCTCCCAGTACATATACTTCTATTATGAATATAGCCACCACCATTCTGCCTGCCCTTTCCTTCCCTATTACTACTACTCTCATTCAGGATCTCTTACCAAGGATCTTGCAAGCATCTTCCTTTTTGGTCTCCCGGCCTCAAGCCTGTTGCTCCAATGCATTTTTTTGTATGGCTTTCACTGTTATCTTGCCAGGGCTTAGCTCTGACCACATCATATGCCATTTAAAAAGCTTCTGTGTCTCTCCCCTCTCATGTCCAGTGTTCCTCAGCTGACAAGAGTCCACAGAAAGTAGGAAAGGACGTTCTACAGAAGACTATACTTCTTTATACTTAGTACTATCATGACAACTACCACTAAGAGAGACCTCATAATTTTGGAAAAATAAAAATCAGAGTTATATTCAAGGTCAAATATCAGCCTTTTGAAAAGGAATAGAGACATGAGGCAAAGTCCAAGAAAAATATCATGCCCTTCTACTAAGGGTGGAAGTGTGTGTGTGTGTGTGTGTGCGCGCGCGCTAAAGAGTGGTAATAATAAACTGCCCAATAAAAATCAATCTCTTATTTTTTGGTGCATTTTCTATTCTTTGCTCCCACGAGATCCCAAGGGTCAAGGCAGGAGAAACAGGTAAAATCTTAGGCTAGAGCCAAATTTGTCTTCAAATCTTGCATATTGGGCCTAAGTGACAAGGGCAGGTTTGGTAGGCCAAAGTCCTATGGTAATAAACATGTTGAATTTCACTGGGATATTCTGGACCCTATTACATTTCTTTCAAGTGTTTTCAGTGCTAGCAGTAACTATTCTGGAATTTGGGGTTTTGAAGACCTAGTCAGGTGGATTAGGACTTCCAGGTGGCTTTCTTATTCATCATGAGCAACAAAAGCATTTTCTTAATTCATTTCAGAGAATAGTCCTGGAGCACTTCCTCTTTGGCAGGCATACAGCTCATGGCCTGGGATGTAAAGATAAGTAAGGATCAATCTTTGTCCTTGAAGCATTAAAACTTATAAGAGAGAGAGACACATAAATAACAAAGACAGAGCATGAAGAGTACTGTAAGAGATGAATTTATAAATTTCTCTGGAAATGTAGATGAGAAAGCAATTAATTGTCTAGGAGGAAGGTTATAATTTCTAGGGAAATGAATTAGAATGAATGAAGACAGGGGAGTGAACAGACCATGGAGGAGGCCCATATGTGGGGCTAGCATACTTGGGCCAGGCCGCAGGGGGAGAGAGGTTGGTTGAAAAGTTAATAGGAATGATTAGTTAACTGAGCCATGTTGGTATGGGTTGTACGTGAGTTTTTATTTTAAATTCTGCAACATTGGCTAGGCTGTCTGCCCCAAAGAACTTGGCTATTAACTGTGGGAGCTTTGAAGTATTTTTACATAGGAAATGCTGTGACTAATTCCACCTTTTTGAAGGATAATATTGGTGGCATATGGGCATGTACTAAAAGACCACTTAAAAGGTTCTTATACTATATGAGATGGAATGATGAAGACCCGGATATGGGAAATATTAATACTAGGTAGCAAGATGGAGGATAATGTGACAGAAATTTCAGTGGCATCATTGCAAAGCCTTGGTAATTGATTAGCTGTGAGGAAGATATTAAGAACAAATTTGAGATTTTCAATGTGGGCAGTTGGGTGGATGGAGATAATATAACAACATTGTAAAGACATACAAATCAGCAAAGTTTAGGAAAGAAAATGATGGTTTTGTATATATTAAATTTGATGAGCTTTTATATACCTTCTTACCAGAAATATTGCATGAGCAATAGGAAATGGGAAATATGGAAATAGGTTCAGACTTGGAATGTAGATTTTACATAAAGGTGGTCAGCAAAGAAGAAGCATTCAAAAGGATCAGGGTGATGGACTTCAGCAGAGGGAGTATATGGAGTGAGAAGACAGTTTGGAGCAGAACTCTGAGAAACTCAGGGTGGACATTATTTCTCTGTGCCTTTTATAATCTCTTCCATCAGCCTAGAACCCTAACCCTGGCTTCTTGCATTTCTTCAGTGATTTGGCATACATCTTGAATTTCACGAAATATTTGATTTCAAGAAATGTCATAGCTGTTTTTTTAATTCCGTAAAAAATCTATTTCTTTGCCTCCTATGGAAAGGCTGGTGAACTCTTTCGCAGTAGGTTTGGAAGAAGACATAAATTGAGCCATGATTCCCACGTGGGCATAGTTTAAATGGGCCATATCCACAGGCAATACTGTTAAAATATGCAAATGGTGCCAGGTACAAGAAGTGCATAGTGTGAACATACAGTGATTCATTGGTTTGCTGAACATGAAATACAGCCATCAAGCAGCACTGCCACCTGCTCAGAGATGACTGTTCTACAAACCCGTCCCCAACCCTGGAGAACAATGGAAATGGAGGCAGTTGCTGGGCTGTTTGTTTCTAGACAAAAGACTAATTCTTATTTCTGCCAAAGGAAGAGGCTGCCCTCCAGCTAATGGCTGAAGCTTCAAATGCCCCCTTTGCCCAGTTTTCAGGAAACACCATGGGCCTATGGGGAACTTGAAGGGATAGAAGTCTCCACAATTGAGAAGAGGAGGCCTCTTCGGAAGGGAAGGTCTCTTCTGAGAATCCCAAGTCAGTGAAGGGGAAGTACAGATGACACCCATGATAGCTTAAGATCTTATTATAAACATCTCCCAGGAATCCAGAATAGCCCATATCACTGAGGCATTGGGCCTTAACCCTGAACTTACGATTTAAGGGCCTGAAAGAAGCCAATACTCGTTTGGAAACGAATGGGATATTTGAAGAATAGCCAAATACTGAATCCAAAGCAAGCAAACATACACCCCTTCCTAATGGTGCTGGATGGGGCACAGAGGCTGGAGAACCGCGCAATGGTATTTCATGCGCCTCTTGCCAAAAGCCACAGGCCTTTTTTCCTCATTTATTTTAAATCATCCTCTCCAAACTCACCTCATAGTTCAGATTGCCAAAGCCCTTAAGTTCTAGTGGTTTGCTTTCCTTTTCTCACACCCTTCTAAAACATATTGTGGTGTTTGATCTAGTGCCAAAGATTGACCACTGGGGAAATTTTGAAATAGAGCCACTCAGTATTTTCTAACCAGAAGGGAAGGGATGTTATAATTCTAATAGTGGTGCCTACCCAGACTACTTCATCTGGTTATTTGGAATCTCTGTACTTCCAGAAGGAAGAAGAAAGAAAAGGCAGAAGAAGAAAACAGCATGCAGAAATCCCACCCATAATCCTACCATCCGGAAGCAAACATTTTTGCTATTTAGTCCTGTTTTCTTGCAGTCATTGTAATTTCTAATGGAGTTCAGATATGCTAGTTATTTCCTTTATTTATATACACTTTCCCAAATATTTAAAACCACAGAACTAATTATTTATATTTATTCTTACAACTGTTAGATATCCCCATTTTATAGATGATTTTATAAATCCAGAGAGGTTAGATGATATACTTAATGTCACATAGCTAATAAATAATCAGGCTGGAATATGAACATAAGTTCCTTGGCTTCATGTCTATATGTCTACAACTCTTCTCACTACACACATAACTGGAAAATTTTGTTACTGTTCTTGTTCACAGGGTTAAACAGCCTAAATTTCAAGAGGCATGTTAATCGACAATGCAGGCCTGAACAGATTAGTATCCACAGGTGTTGAGATTCAGTATTAAAGCTCTGGCTTCCTTGACTCCTGCAAACTGTGTTCTATAGTAGAATACTATTCCAGCTTTTTTAGAAGAGTTAATCCAGCTTGTTCAGATCGCTAATTTTCTACCAATGAGTTGCTAAAATGCTTTCCCTGGTGGATTCTGATGCAAACTGAATGCAAGACTCACACTTCATCTTGAAAATAGGTAGAAAATAGCTAGTGGGCTTTATGAAGAGAAATGTTTTGCCTTTGTTTTAGGAGCTGTAATTTGTACAACCTTCATTTTAGATTTTGTTGATATTTTTTTCAATCAGCTTGTATGGTTGACCTGTGTTAGACAATTTGATCTTTGTTGTTTGTTTGTTGAACTCTTGCTTTCTTGGAATTAATGCAAAATTAACCATGAATTTTAAAACCATAAGTAGAATTTACTTATTTGTTTTTCAAAAGTTAAAGTGCTTCCAGACCAAGACTGGACACTCTGTTCCAAGTTCCAGTCAAGTCTACATTTTTCTAATTGAGTTATGACTCTGCAAATGCTGAATTTTATGATGGGAAATTCAGAAACCACCCTTCCATATCATATATTATGCATATTTTTTTTTTCAAAAAAAGTTAATTACCTACTTCCTCCCTAGAATGTCATTGGAGTACTCATCATTCCTCATTAGAATTGTGGAAAACCACTGATGAAACCATAAGTACTTCCAAAATCTTTTCCTCTTCTGGCTCAAGGTTTCTCCACTGAAGTTCTCAGTTGTAGCCGAGAATGTGCATTTCATCATTCATCACCTAATTTGTGTTTACGTGAAAAGGTTGTATCTCTTGACAACAAATTTTCTTTCACACAGGATTCACCAAAAAAGGGATATCAGGGCACTTTACCTTTTTGTTTTCCTTTAATTATAAATCAATGGCCTAAGTTAGGTATTGTCCCAGAAATTAGTTCATTCAATTTCTGTTCCAGGTAAAATAATCAAATTTGTATATATGGTTATAACCATTTTGTTTCACTTTTTAAACTTTCTCAATTTATGGCTAAGATAGTGCACATAAATTCATACACAAATTACATATATGAATTAATAATAAAGCTTAATTAATATTTCTAATTATAAAAATAATGAATTTTCATGTAGAATATTTGACAGTATAGAAAAGTAAAAGTAAAATCATCAATAATCCTAGTATCTTTTAAAAATCTGCCAATATTTTGGTGCATTTACTTTAGTTTTCTACGTGTTTGTATATGGGTACATATGTTCAAAACATAATACTGCATATAAATTTTTATATCTTGCTTTTTTCACTTAGCAGTATCATATAGGCATTTTTATATCTTTAAAATGTATAGATATAATTGTTGATGGCTTGATCAAGTGCATAGTTTACTTAGCTATTTTATCCTATTCCTGGCTAAGTTGTTTTTGGACATTTAACTATAGATGAGATTTTGTTAATTTAGAACTAAATACAGAAACTATTGGCTATTTATGATCAGATTTGGTTATGTCAATGAAAAAGTCAGAATATGTATTGGTTTAGCAAAATGTAAAAAACAGCCACTAAATTGACAGAATCCTTTCATTTTATGTTGTTTTGATTATTATTCCAATCCAGAGAAAATGGTTAAATAATGGATTTGAAGTTAAAACTGTCTTGGATTCAGATCTTGATTTAGATATTGGTCCTCAATGTATTAGTTATGAGATCTTAGAAGGGCTATTAAGGTTCCCTATGCTTCTGACTCCTATAATACAGGGTTCATGATAAAACCTATTTGATAGAGAGGCTGTGATGATTAATGAGAGAATGCATGTCATGGGGCTTATAGTGAGGAGTGATGAACAAGACACAAATGAACAATATGGAACAGCATCATCAAGGCTAAAGTAGGACAAGTACTAGGTATCATGGGACTAGCCAGGAGAAGCATCTAACTCAGACAAGAAAGGCAGGGTTGGGCGTCAGAGTAGGAAAAGCTACTTGATGGATAAGTAGGAGGTAGTCAGGAGTGATAAAGGAGTTAAGTGTTTTTCAAAGGACCAAAGAGAAGCAAGAAACAATTATTAATATTTTATATGGAGAGGTCTTAGGAGAAGAAGCATGAGATAAAAGCACAATAAATACAGTTGTCCTGACCATTCTAAGCAGAGAATAGGTACTTAAGGCATAGGATGAGTGGGGGGCACCATGAGTTTAGTAATCCATGGGGATCGAGACTTCAGAAGAGAGTATTAATAGACATGTACAACCTAGTTGATGGAACCACTTTGATTTCTTCTCAAAGTTCTGGTAGAAAAGTAGAGAAAAATTTTTACCTACAGTTCTAAGACCCAATATAACTACATTTATATTTTGGTGTTTGGGGGATACTTTCCTATATGCATTATTTTTATATGGGTTGAGCATTCTGTATATATAATTTTATATCCTTTTCCCCCAACATCATGTTACACTAGAAACATTTTCTCATATTCTTATCAACCCATCAGAAACATCAGTTAAAATAATTATATACTACTCAAATATAGACATTTATCATAATGCATTTAACCCTTCTCCTGTTTAACTTCTAAGTCTTTTATAATTTTTTTCTAATATTAGAGTCATGGCAAGCATCTTTTTCATTTTTATTCACATTTTAATTTAAATCTTTAGGTTAGGTACTAAGGACCATATTACTATGTTAATGGGAAAGATTATACCCAATGCTTCTGGGGTCCTGCATAACATTTCCTCTGCTTGATCTTTTATTCTATTTGTGGCTGAAATGGTCCATTCTACGGATGTTTCTACTCCTTTTACATTGACACTACCTCATCTTAAGTGTACTGCACACCTTGCTTTTCCTTCTACCAGGAAGATGTCAGGTGCCTTTTTGGCCTATGCACACATGAATTCAGCAGCGAGGGGGATCAAACACCCCTGAGGGCAACCCATGACTGAATGTTTGACGTAGGCTGATGTCATGATAAATATGCCCATGACTTGTGAATAGGCAATTTAGGGTAGCATTTTGTGTGCTTCTCAGGAAGTTCTAGCAGAAGTAATCTCCCATTTCCAATAGTGAGAACCTTGATAATGCTCCTATAGTCTGAATTTTATTTTTTTGTCTCACTCTTCTTAGTCCTTTATTCTTATTCCCTGGAATGACTTTCCTGCATGACAATTCTTATCAAGCATGGGGAAACCCACACAAAGGGACAAGTTTTTAAGGATCTTAATACTCATGTTGCAAAATTAGCTTTTTAAGTGTTAATCATTCCTTGTAGATTTATCCTATTAAAATCTTACTTGTTAACTTCTCCTGAGTGTGAAGCTCCTAAATTAAGACTATACCTTGGGTAATATCTGAACAATGAACACCAATCTTGTTTCATCCAAGTACCAACAATAACGATTTGCCTTTTTTAAGTTGAGAAGCACCTCGACTCTAAAGGCAATGAGAGCAGGACAAGTAGTACATTAGGAGCTCCCCTCTACCAGTAGACAAGTCCTGCAAAGTCTGCTGCCATACACCTGGGGTCAAATGCCTGGAGGGAACAAAATATAGTGCCTTTGCAAGCATGGGGTCCCAGCAACTTGACCTGCCATCTGCTTTGAATTGTTTAATATTCCATTCCTGGCATTGCATTAGTCCTGAGGCCAGAACCCCACAGAAGTCTGAGCAGTTACTTGGGCCTTGCTCTTTTTCCACATGGCCTAGTTGCTTCCTGGTGGTACCTCTGAGCAGTGTTCTGCCTGCCTGTGGGTTCCCTAGCATTATTTCATCCACACTTTCCTAATCCGGAATTTCTACCTACTCCTAATTTCAGGACTCCTTCTGTTATTGACATCACTTTGGTTGGAACTGTATTCACCTATAAAAATACATTAACTAAACACAGAGCTAGAAGATTATTAAAAAGAAGTTTAAAGATAAATAAGACCTAGAGATCTGCTGCACAGAATAGGGCTGATAGCCAACAATACTGTATTATATACTTAAAAATTTGCTAAGAGCATAAATATTAAGTGTTCTTATAAAAAATAATAAATAAGAAGGCAGGAGGAAACTTTTGGAGGTGATGGATAGGTTTATGCCATAGATTATAGTGATGTCTTCATGGTTGTGCACTTATTTCCAAACTCATCAAATTGTATACTTTATATATGTACAGATTTTTGTATGTCAATCTTATCCTAAAAAAGTGATTTTAAAAAAGATTTAAAACTCAAATTTAGATATTACAGAACAGATAAAGATGGAACAGAGTACGGACTTGGGTGAAAAATTTAGTTGAGGGAAATCCAAAAGTGAAAACTCTTGGATCCCAGGCACAGAATCTCTTTGGTGTATACTTTATCACTTAAGTGTCAAGCTTTTTTTCACCAATGCCCACTCTAAAGTGAGGGTAAGAAGGAGAAACTCTACCTTTCTAGGGGTATCCAAAATGCCCTAGGTTAAGACAATCTGGAGGACAGGTATAAGTAATACGTCATATGCTTTACATTTTACAGAATTAAAGGTTGTGCATAATTAGCTCATACTTTCTAATTTTGGTCCTCGAGATGAATAATCTTAATGCTTTTACTCTTCTCTCATTCATTCTTTAGGACCTGCTCAGGAGAATATGAAGGAGCCACATTCTCTATGGAGATGTCTCTCATCTGATAACACTTTATTTAATTGCAGGCAATGTCTCTTTACTGGGAACTGACCGCACTGAATTATTCATCATCAGAACTTAAAACTGTTTCTTTATCTAGAAATTCAACTCCTGCCTTGCACATATTATGCAATCTGCTTGTGTACTTTAGAGACAATGATGTTATTTATTCTTCCAAAACTACCTGGAGTCCATACTATTCATCTCAGCTTGCAAATATATTTACTTTTTCTTGATTGTTTTCATCTATTTTTTTTCCAATTTCCTTTCCTCCAGTGAGTAATGAACTAGGAAAAGAGACCATTTCAGTTGTCACTCTACACTGGATAATCCCAAACCTGTGATGTTCTCTGCTGCCAGTGGAATTCTCACTATCATTAATGCATTTATTCAGCAAGTATTTATTGAGTGTTCTGCGGAGCAGGATACAGCAGTGAAGAAAATCAATGTGGCCCCTGTTCTCATAGAACTTATGATCAATTCTAGAGATATCTAACATTGGGTTTAGGAGGGATTTTTTTTTATTATTTTAATTTAATTTAATTTTTTTCTCCCTCCCTCCTAGGAGGGATATTAATCTAATTATGATACAAGGTAGAAGTGGGAGGGAAGTTTAGAAGCAGCATTTAAAGTTGGGGACCCAGTAAGGGAAACTTATCCTCTTAGATACATAGACAAATAGGCAAGGGGTTGATAAGCTCCAGTGAGTTTCAAGCAGAATAGAGGGTTTCTAGTCATGTTTGGGAGAAAGAACAGTCTCTTGCTGTCTCTATGACATTGGACAATCACTTCATTATCCTGTATCTAATTTATCCTAAGTATAAAATGAAGAGGATGATTCTTATTTGATAGAGTTATGAATATTAGATGATTAAATATGTATAAAGTACTGAGAACAGTGAATGGCACACTCAGTAATATTAGCTGTTGTTATATTAATGCAAGAAAGAACCTTGGGAGGTCAGTACTTTGGATTTGGGATTCAGGTACACAATTATCATCCATAAGTTCTGCCTAGAGAAAACATGATATTGGCTCTGTGAGTCAGTTAAAGGATTAGCAGAGTACTGATAAAAGAGGATAAGAGCCTGAATATAAGCACTTCAGGAGAATGAGAGAGGTGAGTGCTAGGATGGTGTTGTGAGAGAAAGGGAACCTATCCCAGAGTTTAAAAAGACTCTTAGGAGATGTGACATCTGAGTTGAGTTTCAGAGGGTAAGGAAGATTTAGCCATAGAGAGCAGAAGGGAGATTATCCCTGTTAAAGAAAAGAATGAGGTGTTTGAGAAACAACAAATAATTTATTCCAGCTGGGGTATAGGGCATAGGGTACGCATTACATTTGGGGTAATAGTAAAAGAATATATTAGAAAGGAAAACAGGAGCTATTTGTGTAGAGCTTTGTATGAAAATTATTAGGGGAGGCAACTAATGACAACAATCCCATAATGTCAATGAATTAACCTAATAGAAATTTACTCCCCAATAATTTAACATTTTAAGATAGATATTCTGTAAATGATCTTCCATAAATTGATCCAGGGACCCAGAATCCTTTAATTTTGTTGTTCCATTATCTTTGGATATCTTAAAGTATTGGGGTCATCTGCTGAATCACACTTCTGTGTTTAGAATACCATTCCTAGAATTACATACTCCAAGCCTTCATTTCCCAAACTGTGTGCTGAGGCACCACAGGGTGCTGCAGCTAACTCACAAACACACTTTTTAATGTTTCAAGAAAAACACAGTGATGCCTGACATCTTTCATAGAGCAAGTGAGCTACTAGCTCAAGAGAGTTCTGAATTTCAATGCTATATCCCACTACATTACTTTGACGATGTGGTATCTTTGCAAAGCTAAACTTTTTATTAAAAATCAAGAACCATGTATGTGTGGGGAAGGGAGTATATGAAAACTCACTTTACTTTCTGCTAAATTTTGCTGTGAACCTTATACTACTCTGAAAATAGGCTATTAATGAAAAGAAACAAAACCAAGCATCACATGAAAATCAATGTGAAACAGAGAGCGAGGGTGGTAATCCAGTCTTTTTCCAAAGTGGAGAAGTTACGTAGTACCCAAGAAGCATACACTTCACATTTTGGTAATTTTGGTTATATGAAAATAAAATAAAATGCTATTTTTCTTTTTACACATATATTTTTTTCAAAAGAATTATTAAAGATTTAGGATATAAGTACTTAATAAGCTGTTTGTACCCAACTACATAATAAACAGAATTGCCAGGTACTTCTTTTGGCTGTGAAAAAATTTACTGTGGTACTAAAGGTGTCATGAACCAAAAACATTTGGGAAACTCTCTGCTAAGCTGTATTAAACACTCTCAGAATTAGAAGTCTGTGTGATATGTTGTTTTTAATCTTTTTGTCTTAATTGAATTTTGTACTTTGAATATTTACTACTGCCATTTTGAAAGCAAAAGCCACAAGTACTATTCACTCTAGGAATGATAGACAATCTATAATATTTTACTTCTTTTGCTTGTGCCACACAACTCATTACTTAATTTAATATTTATAATTGTTCTTCTATTTTTATATTTTCTATTCCTGTCTATACTATATATCCATTGAAGGCAAGAATATGTCTCATATTCTTATATAGGTGTACGTAAATCATAAATTAATTTGTCCTAAGCATAAGGGAAATTAGAAAAATTAGGTGGATATACATTGTGCTGTTAATAATGGTTATTTCTAGGGGAGTTATTTTATATAAATTTTAAGTGGTCAAATTAAGAATGGGTTCTATTTTATTTTTTTGCATGTTTCTTCAGCATTTTTCAAATGGATAGTTTTTAAAGACATCTTGTGCGGAGTGCTTCCGGTGGGAAGATTTGGGATGGTGGAAGTCAAGCCAAATTTCATTTGGCAATGTGTATATGCCAAGCACTATGTTACCTGCTTCGATATATTATTATATTATTTTATTTACTTTTTACAGCTGTCCAAGAGGTGTTACTTTCTTTACTCCACAAATAAGGAAATGGAGATTCAGTTCAGAACTCCTGGATTCTTATCTGGTGACATGAAAGTTTTAAAACTCAAGCTCAAGCTAATCACAAAACCCACATATTCCATGATTCCATTTATATAAAGTATCCAAAATAAAGACAAGAAAGAAGATTAGGGGTTGCCCAGGACTGTGTGTGTTGGGGAGAGGAGTGGTAGTTGTCAGGGGGAGTGGTTCCTGGGGAATAAAGGATGTCTATCAATGGATATGGGTTTCTTTGGGGGATATATCTGTGAATATATTAAAATTAGGTGAACTGTACACTATAACACTTTACATTTTTGGTACATGGATTATATCTTAATAAAGCCATTTAAAGAAAACAAAACAAACTCAAGCTGCCCATTGTTTAAGCCTGAAGGACAATTTAGGAATGTACTTCCATGTAACAACTTAATGTAAAGGATTCAGAATGATCCCAGGAAATGTTTAAAGGCAATAAACGCTACATGGGAAGAAGTATTTCTTATGGGATTATTTATTCCTCTTAGAAAGATATCATAACACCTCCTAAAAATATAATTAAAAACTGGAATATTATGAGTGCAGCAAGGCCAGGTGAGGGGCATCCTTCAAGCCACTGTGTTTACATCTAATATGAGGACAACACGTAACGTCTCCTCAACAAATGTTTGCGCAATTGAAAGTGTATCAGTGACATTCTGTAACCGGGGTCTGTTCCTGAGAAGAACTTCTTTGATGGAAAGAATAGCATGTTTCCCTGAGATGGTTTGCAAGAAGCACATTATCCATTTGTGTTTTCAAATAAGGTAGTGGGCATCCTCTTTGTCATTTATGTTTAATTACCATGGAACCTCTAATCCAGGCCAGAAATTCCTCGCTGCCCACATTTCTTTCTACTTCAGAATGCGTATCTAATAGCAACCAATTACTTTTCCTATTTTCTCACTTGGAATCTGTTTGGGGAGCTGGGAACTGCTATCTTACAAAATCGGTAACATCTGTGAGGAAGGGCAGCCTAGTGGGATGCGTTAGTGGGCGAGACAGATTTCCTTAGCAGCCTTGCATGCTAAGGCTCTTTTCCTTCACAGGGATTGCTCTGGGACAGTTCCTTGTAATGCCTCCTCTGACTTTTCAAATGTCCTTCTAACCCCCTACCCCCTTTTTCTCTAAAGGGGAAAAAAAGAGTTTTGTGTTTAAGAGGTCAAGTGATTTAAAGGAACGGCTTCTAGCCTTCTGAAAAATTTCCGCTTCAAACTCATGAAAAATAATTCTGTAGGAACAACCCCAAATCCACTTAGCTTCCAGGTATGGCTTTGATTTTCATGTTGGCACCCATCTGCCACTCACAATTTTGACTAGTCTTCCAAGAAGTCGGGCTTGGTGCCTGAACACTCTTGCTTTTTCACGTTTGGCCACAGCAGACCTAATGCTGGAGTTAGAGCTTTAAAGATTAGAAACCACACTCATTCTTGTAAGCATCCTTATGCTACATGGAAATGAGTTTTATATCATATTCAGAAACACAGTTTTGTACTTGGGGAACAAATCCAAGATGCAATGGTGTTGGATGATTCTTAAAAAAACAAGGGAAAGGAAACGATCCTTTACAATTTATTAAATAACTCGTTTTGGATTCTTTTCCATTATTCTATTTTATTTTTTCAAACAGAAGTCTATTCTGTATTCTTTGGCTCAACTGGTGCCTTGATACATCTGCAATTTTCAGACAAGGCAAGTTCAAGGGTGAAAAAGACGGTTTTATTTTGGGGGAACTAATTTTGTTGTTGCTGAACAGCCTCTCTGCTCTTTGAGCAGACAACAAAAGTGTCATTATCTGGATGTGGGAGCTGCTGATAAATTATTCATACCACTAATGACGATGCTGAATCTTCCTGGGAAATGCTGTGACTTATTTTTCTTTCTCGTCAAAGATGAAACCACTTTTGTAGACATTTCTGGCACACCTGCATGCTTGAGGCAATCAGGTGTGATGTATTCCTGACACACATCCCTCACATCCCTTTCCCACCATTCTCCAGGCTGTGGTTTTAATAGAATCCTCTGGATATTTGGCCTTCTTTTGTATAATAGATGTAAATTTTTAAATGAATTCACCGGGTTGAAGGAGAAGGAACTTACCCATAAGCTACTTATGATTAAGAATTTGACACCATGGATCACATCTAAATTGCTGGTTGCAGGTGCACATACCTTTGAAAATGCAGAAATGTTAGGAGCTTGGACAATATTAATAAGGAGGCTAAACTTGAGGTGAAATTCAATGAATAATCTTTATTGAGAGCTTAAGCTATGCTAAGTACTTGGTGCACACTATCTCATTTAATCCTGGTAACAGTCTTACTTTGCTAATGAGGAAAATGAGTCTTAAATAGGTTGAGTAATCTTTTTCAGAGTCACTCAGCTAGTAAGTGATGAAACTGAAAATAGAATCAGAATGTTACTCCAAACCCCATACCATTAACCATACAGCTGTTACCTAAGTGCCTACTATGTGGTAACCAGAATGCTAAGTGTTGGGAGTATAAAGGCAAGTAAGTCATTGCACCTGCCATCCGGGAGTTTACATTTGGAACTCATATACTTTGATTATATTATTCATTAATTGGAAGAACATTAACTGAATATCTGCTTCTGTGTTGTGCAATGTATGGGATGGTGGCTTTATCTTCAGAACCAAATTTGTGACATGCCATCTGACATGGAATCTAAATAATGAAGTGGGATATAATGGAATGGAATATTTAAATTTGAATGAATTCACACTGCTTGTAGAGAGAAAAAAGTGGGAAAGGGGCAGGGGCAGTTGCTATTAATAAAAAGCCACTATGGAAACTGAAGGAATATGTCTCTGGACTTTGCTTCTGAAGAACACTAGGCCCTGTCCAGGTAAGATGGATATTGTCAGTCTCGAGGAGCCTCATGCTTATGATAAACTCTTTACATGGGCTCAAGATTGACAAATAAAGAAGGTGGAGGACAATAGAAGCCCTCACTCTGCCAATGCCTTTTGTTGCTAAAACCCTGACAGTTGGTGAGCAGGGAACCAAGAAGGAGACAAGCTCAGGAATTCTCTTCTTCTCTGCTTGAGACATCTGTGGAGTAGATTAACCTGGGAGTGAAGCAGGGAGAGGTGTGAAGATTGGGCTTATTACAATCTCTCACTCACTTCTTTCCATACCCCGTGGCTAGAAACGACAACGTCTATTTTATTTGGACACTCTGTATGATCTTTCTAACAGGCAGCATTTTTGTAGGAAAATTTTTAACAAATTAGTTTTTCATGAATATGAATTGTTTTTGCATTGTAATCATAGGAACTGTCATTTCCCTTTACTATTAAGAACAAGTTTTAGGTTCCAGTTTTCAATTCTGACTCTTGTGTGGCTTTTCTTAGAAGAGGAGGCCAAAGCTGTCATTTAATAAAAAGCCTTTTCTTTGTAGTCTGTTGTGCACTGGTGTGTCATTAGGCAAAGTACACTTTTCAATGGGATATAGAAAATTAGAAGGAAAATATCTCCCTCTCTCTCCCAAGGAAGACAGAGATCAAAAAATTAGAAGCATTCGTCTAATAAACCACTAGAGTCCGTCAGAGGGAAAATAACTTTGCTTTAATTCAAAGATGACAGATTCAGCTTGAGATCTTCCTTGTTGGCTAGGGCTTTACAAGGAAATTAGTTACATTCATTACACTTTTATTGATCACCCATTCTGTGTTGGATCTGTGCAAGGTAATGTGTGTTAATTAGGATAGACTAGGTTCTGCTGCAATAACAAATAATCCTCAGTGTTCAGTGGAGTAAAATCAAATATTTATTTCACACTTAAGGTGCATGTCCAATACAGGTTGACAGCAGAACTTTGTTCATCTTGATCAATCAGGGATCCAGGCTGAAGAAAGCTGCACCTGGACATGTGTTTCTACAATTGCCACAGTAGGAAAAATGTGGTGACTCAGTCACATAGGATCCCAATGCTTCTGCCCATAGGGGGCATATATCACTTCTGTTCCTATTGCCTGCTCAAACAAAGCCCCTTCTAACTTCAAAAGTGTAGAGAAGAAAATCCTTTGATGTGCTTGGAAGGAGAACTACAAGTATTTAGTGAGCAACTTTAAAGATTACCACCACAGACAAATCTGATGATGCATCTGTCCTCTGCCTTATCTCTGCACCTCCCCCTCAACCATATAAAATTCACATCAGGTATAGGGTGAAGAAAAGGAGGTATGAATGCTCCTGATTCACCTCCAAAAGAAAAGAACTGAAGCTTTGGAGCGAGAGGATGTGCAAAATGTTGATGGATTGATGTTATTTTTCATTAGCTTTGGAAAAACTAATGAAATCTTCAGTTTATCTATCCCTTGTTCAGCCAACACGTCATATTATTACAATGTAGGTGATAACTATACTAAAGGATTTACATGTATTATTTCATTTAATCCTCTCATAATCTTTATGTACTATGTACTATTTTTATGGATATATATTGACATTGCTACTGATTTATGTGTTCCTTTTTCATTCAGTTATTCATTTCAGATGTGCAAATTGTTCCAGATTCAACTTGGGGAAATCACTTCAGGCTGACTCCTATGTATTTTTCCTTTTAGTCAACTTTGTTGAGATATAATTTACATACAATAAAATTTCTCCATTTTAAGTGTACAGCTCAGTGAGTTTTGTCAAATGTATACACTCACATAATCACAGCCATAATCAATGTCCAAAACATTTCCATCACCCCAAAAGTTCCTTCCGCAAAAATCTTCCCCATCCTTGCTTTACTGGCAAAGAAATTGAATTTCATTATAACAAAATGTTCAATCATTCATTTGCTCATTATAAATTTTTTAAAGAATCTGTGTGCCAGGTACTGGGCTTTGTCCTGGGGACCCAAATTAAAAGACCTAGCCTTTGCCTTCAAGGAGTTTACAATATATTTGATAGACAATCATAAAATAAATTGCAAAAGATATCTAGTTCTTGCAATGTGGCAAATTGACTAATGAGAAATGTATCACATTATAAACACTAGAAAATCTGGAGAGAATCAAATATAAAAACCAAAATCAAAGTTGAAATAAATTTGAGAGACATTGATTATATTACAATTTTATGAGATAGAAATTTACCCTGTTGATCTTGTATCTTGATTTTATATATTTCATATAGGGTACAGTTTCAAGTTAGACTTGTCATTCTGATACAAGTCTTTCTATCTTTATGGGGTATGGTGTGAAATACATTGAAGAATGAATTCCGTATCTCAAGAGACTATTGCTTTGATCAAGAACTAGGCTTATGATCCTGTAGCTTAGTTCAACAAGTGGGTAGAATATATGCATATGAAGGGCAAGAGCATTTTCCCATTTGGTTGACACATCTCTCCCACCTTCAGCTTCACAGAAAGGGTCAAGTGTCCAACAGTTTATTTCTTCCAGCGAAGTCTGACATTAAGTGTGCTTGCCTTCACTGCTTTCAGAAATAATTAGGTGTTGAAAGCTCTGACGAGAAGGATTAGAGATATGAATAACAACTTGACAGATCAAGTCAAATACATTCTGATTTGATTACATTACTAAGTCAATTATTATTTCTTGTCACATTAATTATGGCAAGAGTTATAAAATGTGTCTTCCAATAATTCCCCAACTAAATAATAATGGCCATATCCGTGTGGTGAATCTGTGTAAGATCAAGTCTACACATTTGTGCCCACAGTGGAGGAGGAATTAGAAGGAGGGAAAAAGTTTACATTTGTCTGTTTATTTATTTATTGAATATTTATCAAGCACCTGCTCTTTATTATACCCTAGATTAAGTTAGAGATATTGGGGCTACACAATTTTTAAAAATTCAGCCCCTGTTACCCTCAAAGAGCTCACAGTTCAGAGGGTGAGGCAGGCCTATAGGCAGACAAGTCCATTTGATAATGTAGGAGGGAGGTGAAAGGCACAATAGAAGAGTGGAGAGAGGCTTAATTATGCTGGTGAATTCAGATGTGACAAGAAATAATAATTGACTTAGTAATGCAGTTTTTACAAAAATTTTCTGTTTGAATATCATGTTATTTTACATTAATCCTACCCAGAAATTGGGTGGGTACTTGAAAACTAATAAAGATAATGTTTTCAAAAGCAATCTTTATTTATAGGTGGATGCTTAGCAGCTAACAAGGTAATCTTTTAGGATTAGAATTGAAAAAGACAAGAAGATACTTTGCTGAGCAAGATCACTGAATAGATGACCCAGGAACACACAGAAAGGATGCATTAAGGCTAGAAAAAGAAGAAAAAACCAAACCCAAAGCCAGCAGAAGAAAAGAAATAACAAAGCTTAGAGCAAAACTAAATGAAATGAAAACAAACAAATAAACAAACAAAAAATACAAACGTTCAATGAAAAAAGTTGGTTCTTTGGAAAGAGAAACAAAATTGATACTATGAGCCATATTAACCAGAAATAGAAGAGAAAAGACTCAAATAAGCTCAGTCAGAAACAAAAAAGAATACATTACAACTGATATTGCAGAAATACAAAACACAATCCATGAATACTATAAAAACCTCTGCGCAAACAACCTAGAAAACCTAGAGGAAATGCATAAATTCCTGGAAACACATAAACTACCAAGCCTGAATCAGGAAGGAATAGAAACCCTGAACAGACCAATAACAAACAATGAGATTAAAGCATTAATTAAAAATCTCCCTTCACCCCACCAAAGAAAACCCTGAACCAGATAGATTTATAGCTGAATTCTACCAGACATACAAAGAAAACTGGTACCTATACTACAGAAATTATTCCATAACATCAAAAAGGAGGGAATCCTCCCTAACTCATTCTATGAAGCCATTATCACCTGATGCCAAAGCCAGTAAAAGACACAACAACAACAAACTATAGACTGATACCCTTATGAACATAGATGCAAAAATCCTCAACAAAATACTAGTAAACCAAATTCCACAACATATCAAAAAGATAATTCACCATGAAACCAAGTGGGTTTCATCCTAGGGATGCAAGGATGGTTCAACATATGCAAATCAGTAAATATGGATTCACCACATTAACAGAAACAAAAACAAAGACCATATGATCATCTCAATAGATGCAGGGAAAGCATTTAATAAAATCCAGTAGCCTCTCATGATAAAAACACTTAATAAACTAGACATAGAAGAAACATACCTCAAAACTGTAAAAGCTATCAAGGACAAACACACAGCCAACATCATACTAAATTGGGAAAAGTTGAAAGCATTCTCCCTTGGAACTGGAACAAGATAAGTGTGCCCATAGTCACCACATATATTCAACCTAGTATTGGAAGTCATAGCCAGAACAGTCAGGCAAGAGAAAGAAATAAAGGAAATCCACATTAGGAAAGGGGATCAAACTATCCCTGTTTGCTGGTGATATCATTTTGTATCCTGAAAACCCTAAGGATTCCACTAAAAGACTTCTAGAATTGATAAATGAATTCATCAAAGTCACAGGTTACAAAAACAAGGCACACAAATCAGTAGCATTTGTATATACTAGTAACAATCAAGCTGAGAGTCAAATTAAAGACTCAATACCATTCGCAATAGCCACAACAAAAATAATACACCTAGGAATATACTTAACCAAGGAGGTGAAAAATCTCTACAAGAAGAAATACAAACACTGATGAAATAAATTGCAGAGGGCACAAACAAATGGAAAAATATCCCTTGCTCATGGATTGGCAAAATCAATATCATTAAAATGTCCATACTGCTCTAAGTGAGTTACAGATTCAGTGAAATCCTCATCAAAATATCAACATC
Organism: Cheirogaleus medius; assembly: GCA_008086735.1. NCBI lineage: Eukaryota > Metazoa > Chordata > Mammalia > Primates > Cheirogaleidae > Cheirogaleus > Cheirogaleus medius. The sequence goes on along the minus strand of VBSM01000529.1, from coordinate 43,063,772 downwards.
ATATTTCACAGATCTAGGAAAAATAACCCTAAGCTTCATTTGGAACAAAAATAGAGCCCAAATAGCAAAAGCATTCTTAAGCATAAAAGAACAAATGTGGATGCATCACATAATCTGACTTCAAATTATACTGTAAGGCTATAGTAACTCAAACCATGTGGGACTGGTAAAAGTAGAGACATTGGCCAATGGAGCAGAATAGATAACCCAGAAATAAAACCATATAGCTATGACCAACTGATCTTTGCAAAAGCAGACAACAACATATACTGGGGAAATGAAGCCCTAGTCAATAAATGGGTGCAGGGAAAATTGGATAGCCACATGCTGAAGAATGAAACAGGACCCCTATCTCTTATCATAAACAAAACTTAATTCAAGATGGATAAAAGGCTTAAATATAAAGCATAAAACCATAAAAATTCTACAAGAAAAAGTAGGAAAAACTCTCCTAGGCATTGGCCTAGGCAAAGAATTTTTATGACTAAGACTCCAAAGGCAAATATAGCAACAACAAAAATAAATAAATGGGACTTAGTTAAATTAAAAAACCTTCTACGCAGCAAAGGAAATAATCAACAAAGTGAATAGACCACCTAGAGAATGGGAGAAAATATTTCCAAACTATACATCCAACAAAGGATTACTATCCAGAATCTACAAAGAGCTGAAACAAATCAGCAAGAGAAAAAACAAACAACCCCATTAAAAAGTGGGCAAAAGACATGAACAGAACTTTATCAAAAGAATAAAGACAAATGGCTAACAAACATATGAAAAAATGCTCAATATCAGTAATCATTGGGGAAATGCAAACTAAAACTACAATGAGATACCACCTCACCCCTATCAGAATGGTCACTATTAAAAAGTCAAAAAACAATAGATGCTGGTGTGGATGCAGACAGAAAGGGAATGCTTATACACTGTTGAAGAGACTGCAAATTAGTACAACCTCCGTGGAAAACAGTATGGAGATTCCTTAAAGATATAAATGTAGACCTACTATTTATTCCAGCAATCCCACTGATGGGGATCTACCCAAAGAAAAAGAAGTCATTTTATCAAAAAGACATGTGCACTCAAATGTTTTTGGCAACATAACTCACAATTTCAAAGATGTAGAATCAATCTAAGTGCCCATCATTTCACAAGTAAAAAAATAAAATGTGGTATACCTATTCTATGGAGTACTACTCAGCCATAAAAAGAAATGAAATAATGTCTTTTGAAGAAACTTGGATGGAACAAGAAACCATTTTCCCAAGTGAAGTTATCTCAGGAATGAAAAACCAAACACCATATATTCTCTCTAAATCATGGGCACACACAGGCACAGAGAGATGCAATGATCATTGGAAACCAAGTGAGGGGAGGATGGGAGGAAGACCAGAGATAAAAACTTACCTATTGGGTACAACAAACACTATTCTGGGGATGGCACACGGAAAGCCCTGACTTAAGCATTATACAAGGTATCCATGTAGCAAAAACATTTGTACTCCCTTAATATTTTGAAATTAAAAAATATAATAAGAAGACATGATGTCCTGAAAAGATAACCAAAAAAAAAAGCCTAGAGAACAATTACATTGCCACTCTGCCCCTAACAATTCTTGCACCCAAACTTTTCAAATGATGCTAAGGAGTACTCGATGTTGAATCAAAATATAAGAGATTGCTTTGGTGTATGAGTGTGTACTTACATGTATACTCAAGTTTTGGCACAGAAGGTGGGGATGGGGTGGAGCTGGGAAGGCATGAAGTTCCTTCCCATGAGCCAAGCCCATGACTGAGCACATTCTATGACTCTTAGCTCACTTAACCCTCACATACTTCTCTTAAAGAATATAATATCCTCAGTAATATGCAGATAAGGAAATTGAGAATTAGAAGGGATCACTAACTTACTTAAGATTACGCAGCTCGTGCTTGGCAGAACTATTCAGATTCTGCTGTCACTGACTTAAAAAATCCACTCTATTGTAATTATGGCACAGCTTGAAATATAGACACTATTTTTCCTAAGGTGGTTTAGAGCAAGTAAGTGACTTGCTCAAGGTCATAAAGTGACCTAGTGGCAGAGCTGGAACTTAGATTCCAGACACATAAGCTGCCTCCAAGTAACTTTATTATCTTTTCAAACTATGTATTAAGCCATGATATGTGGTCCTGTGCATCATACAATTTACATATATATGGTATAAAATGAATGATAGGGAGCAGATCCAATAGTTTTGAAAAGAACAAACTGCTTTATGTAGAAGTTTACAAGAATTCAACATGTTGTCAAATTCCAGACACTAATCTCACTTCTTGTTTAATGAAGGAGAGCAAAGGGTAGAGAAGGGGATTCAACTAAGCACTCTGCTAACAACAGCAACAGTAATAATCACAAAAATAGCTACCAGGAATCTGGCATATATTATGAAGCATTATATGCATTTTAGGTGGATTAACATATTTAATCTTCAAAAGAACCCTATGAAGTAGGCTCCATTATGACTCTCATTCTATAGAAGTGGAAAATGAGGAGAGAAAGGTTGAGTCTGTAGCCCAAGGTTACAACACTAAACAGTGATAATCATCAGCATTCTCACTGAGGCAGCCTGGCTCCAGAGCTCAAGCTTCACAAATATTTTCTGTTTTAACATTGGATACGATCATAGGAAATATTTTCATTGTCATTTTCCAGATGAGGAAGCTGAGGCTCAGAGAAGGAGAACGAAATGCCCAAGGACTGACCAAGAGCAAGAGGCAAAGAGAGGATTTTAAACCCTGAGGTTTTCTGAGGCACTGGTAGCCTGCTAGACCCAAAGTATAAAAAAGTACACTTGGATATGAGTAACATCTTCACAAGACCCATATGGCAAGGTGGAGACATAAAAGTTACCTCCTTTTGAATCTGTTAGCCATAGGTTGATCAAATCTACTTTTTCCTCCCCTGTGGTTCCTTTCAGCTTTTAGGACTAATGATTTCAACCATAGGATAAATTCTACCTGTTATTTGAATTATCCTTAATCAAAACAGACCATGTCATAGCAGCCTAATACCCACCAATAGGCAAAGAGCTAGAATTTATCTTACTCTATTTAAGAGGCAGCCATAGCATAAACACTATTTTCTTGGACTTACTGCAGGGGCTGAAATTCTGGTTTTGCTCATTTCTGTCTGTGCAAACTGGTAGAATTATTTATCCTTTCTACACCTGTTGAAGAGGATGCTAATAGGACCCTCCTCCTAGGGTTGTTATGAAAATTCGCATGCTACTTCATGTATACTTCTTAGAACAATGCCTGGCACAAAGGGAGTGCTCCACAATTCTCAGCTTTTGCAGCCAGACATCCAGCATGCCAGGATGCACCTTTTCTGGGCACCCATCATAATTAAGGGTGAAATCCAACTTCTAGCTATGACTTGAAATCCTGATGTGACACACATGCCATTCACAGAATCATCATTCACTGCCTAACCTTTTCTGGCACCCTCCCAAATCTTACTTTCTGAGCACCCAGGCCATTGGATGGGACACTATGTCATACAAAATTTTCCATTGGAAATAATGATGGGGTCATCCTGATGACTTTAAGAATCTGCATAGATTCTTAATATCTCCATGGATATCAAAATGAGGGTCTTCACACCTCACCGGGCTCGCTCAGACAAGGGTCCTGCACGGTGTAGTACAACCACAGCTCTGCTCTCGCCTGGTTTCCTCCACTTTCTCAGCACCTGCCCCAAGATACAAGTATGAGTACATGACTTAGAGTATGTTCAGAACCAGCCAAGACAGTCCAGAGGAAGCTTTTACTGGTGTTTTATGCTTGGATCTCTCTTATTCAATATTTTGGATAAAACATTTCAAGTAAGATTATAGATTATAAAAGGAATGAGTCTGAGATCTGAGGAAATGTTTTAAAGTAAATTCATGGATGAATATATATGGAATTTATATGGGAACTAAGTTACATTCCCATTGTAGGATCTCATTTTTTATGATTTTACTTATTGAGATTTCCTGGGAATAAATTATTTCATTTATAAAATAAAATTGTAAAACCTTACTGTCTGAAGTTAGGGGATCAGTAAAAATGATGTCTCAAGAGTCCATCTAGTTCTAAGATATATTATTATGGGACTGAGATTTTTACATTTTGTGATTTTAATAAATTATTATTTTTTAAGTTGACAAAAATTATATATAGTTATGGTATAGAACATGATATTTTGAAATATTTATACATCGTAGAATAGCTAAATCCATTTTGTGATTTTAATACTGATATTGGTCCAAGCTATTCCAAAATCCAAGATTATACAGCAAATGCTCACTCACTTTTTAGCATTTATATAATTTGTCTCTTAACAGAATTCATTTACTTTAATTTTCCAGATTTTATACATGAGTTCTATATTTTGCCAGAAGTTCAAGATCTTTCTAATACTTTATATTCAAGAGGGAGGCAGAGTTTCCTATATGTAGTGGCTGAAACAATTTGGTCCAAATGGTTCATGCCACAGGCAAAATATCCAAAGATTGTTCACTTGAAAATTATGACTCTTTTTCAGGATTTTACATTGCGTTATTTGTTTTATGGACTATTCAGTATGCATTGCACCAACACTAATTACTGCACTAATAAGTCAGCGTGCTACCAAGATGTTTTGCCATTATAATTACAGCCACATGTTGTTGTCCTTCCTCAAATAGTCCAGGCTTAATTGCATCATTTTTCAGGAGAATTTATGTGGTGCAGCTTAATTCAAAATTAGTACATGAATAAATGAAGTGTAAACTATTTTTTGCGCTGACTCACATACAGAATAAATGTTTTAGAGAGGAGAGTGGCCAAGCTTTCACGTTCCCCATGTCTGTGGCAACTTCTGGGATGAACCTCCAGTAGTAATTTATAGAACATGGGTAGCAAAATGTCATTGGAATCTGGGTGGACATGTAGAAAGAATGTTGTGTGTGGTGCCAGGAACATGAGTTCTAATCTCTGCCATTCATTTATCATATGTTTCTTGGGAGTTATTTTCCCTTTCCGAGGCCTCAATTTCCTCATGTGAAATTTAACAAATTTTTCAAATGACCTCTGGTTCTCTCTAGCTCTCTCTTCTAATGACTTCTACTAGTGTAATTCTGTGAAGGTAATATTAAAAGCCTGCTTGCCCTTAAAAGGATTGCTATTTTTCCCATACTTAAAATTAATGGAAAATGGAAATAAAAACAGGTCACCTGAATTCTACATTCTATAAACGACCTCCATTTCCAACATTTACCTTCATAACTACTTCCTTACACTTTCATTACTTCATTTATTTCTTTCCTTCCTGTCAATAAAATTGAATTTGATTTTGTGGATCTGTACATACTGCTGTCCCGGTCTTTGGAAGTTGGGCTCTCACTGCTGATGGTCTTTTGTGTTGGTGTGGATGAAAAGTCATTTCATGTCCCCTGCTCTGCACACTTAGACTGTTCTTTAGCTTGTGACTTTAAGTTCTAATATTTTTAACTAATAGGTTCTGGCTGTGGAGTGATACAGACATTGGTGCCCAAAGCAAACTCTTCCCCTTTCTTCCACAGAACACTATACTGTGCTTGGATGTGACAAAGACAACCTGTCATAACCAGTCATGTTTTATTATTGCAAAGCAGGTGGGTTTAAGAAAGATTCTTCCCTCCCTGGGACTGAGCAGAAAAATAGGAAGGATGGAAGCAGAGAAATAACTATTAAGAGGCATATGCTGTTGAGGCCTCAAATTGTGACCTACTTCCGCCCCATTCAGGAGACTCTTTGACACTTGGTTTCCTCATCTGTAAATCAGAGATAATCCTACTCACGTGATTAAATGAATAACATATAAAGCACGTGTTTCACAAGGCCCCTAAAACATGTTTGTTTTCTGTGTCCTTAAAGATAAGCCAATAAATTTGTGCAATCGTCGGTAAGAGCATCCCAGGTGATGAGACATGAGTCAACAAAATTGTAGAGACGCAAGTGTTCTCAGACCCCCAAAGTGGAACTAACATCTCACAAAAGAGAAAAGAAAGAAACATAGAATGGTAGGTGGGGCAGGTCTTAGAGGGCTGTGGATATCAAACTAAAGAATTAAGCTTTATGCTAGTTCTGAGGTGAGTATTAATTGTGGATTTCACAGTGAGAAGTTTATAACATCTCATCTCCTCCAATCTATTTTTTGCAAACACTTTTGTGCAAATTAGAGAAAAAGAATCACACCTTTCTCAAGACACTTGTTCCATTAGTCATAAGTTTATCTTGCTGGCGTGGATGCAGAGAGAAAGGAATGCTTATACAGTGTTGGTGGGACTGGAAATTAGTACAACCTCTATAGTAAACAGTATGGAAATTCCTCAAAGAAATAAGTGTAGACCTACCATTCAACTCAGCAATCCCATTACTGGATATCTGCCCAAAGGAAAAGAAGTCATTTTATCAAGAAGACACCTGCACTCGAATGTATATTACAGCACAATTCATAGTCACAAAGATGTGGAATCAACTTAACTTCCCATCAATTCATGAAGTGGATTAAGAAAATGTGGTATATATATCACGGATTACTACTTAGCTATAAAAAGGAATAAGATAATGTCTTTCACAGCAACTTGGATGGAACTGGAGACCATTATCCTAAGTGAAGTATCTCAGGAATGGAAAAACAACCACATGTACTCTCTAACAATTGAGAGTTAATCGATAAGCACACATGGGTACAAATATATGTAAAGATCATAGGAAATCAAGCAGGGGGCAGGGAGGTAGAAGGGGAGGGGTAAAAATCTACCTGTTAGGTACAATGAACATTATTCAGAATGGGCACACTAAAAACCCTGACTTAAGCATTATAAAAGGTATCCATGTAACAAAAACATTTGTATCCCCTTAATATTTTGAAATAAAAAAATTTAAAATGAAGTTTATCATTATGGTAGATATGCAATTCTATGGTGTCTATGATGTGTGAGTTGTGTTCTCCTGAGATAGGGAGGGCACCATTGTGCAGGGCACCATTGTACAGGGCACCTGCATAATTGCAGGAGACACAGAGTCTTTGGCCTGTGGAATTTCATGACTCTCAATTGTGGAATGGAGCAAGGGGTGATGGATTCATCCACTATCTCTTTCAAAAATATATCCTAAAAGTATCTTAAATGCCAAGCAGGGTGGGATACAGAGATATAAAGGGATCTCCTGATTTTGATGAACAAAGAGGCTAGATTAGGGATGAGTGAATAGGGTTCTGAGCATTCTGATGAGTTGGTATTAACTGCTACCTGCGCTATGTTGAGAAGGACCCAGAGGCTGCATGTTGTCTCTGCAGGATAAAATATATTGATGGGTTACAGGTTTATCCTATAATCTCAGGAAGGATAAGTGATGGCATGCACGGTAAGTATTGGACATGCTTGGTTTAAAGCAGTGGTTATCAACCAGGGTGACTTTGCCCCCTGAAGACATTTGGCAGTGTCTGGAAACATTTTTGGTTCTCTCCACCCACCAGGGGGATGCTACTGGCATCTAGTGGGTAGAGACACTATTATTAAAGATCTTACAATGTATAGAACACCCTCCCTCCACAAAAGTACTTTCTCAGTCCAAAATGTTGATAGTTCTGAGATTGAAAAAGCTTGGTCTAAATAAACATTATCCCTTATGCCATTATAAGAGTTCACATAATAGGAGATAATGGAGAATGAGATAAAGTTCTATTAACAGCACTAGATAGAAAATGGACATAAGAGAGGGAATGAGGTCATAATAAAAAAATAAGAAAGAATATTTCTTACCTGGTTGGAAATGGAGGCACAGCAAGGAAAAGGAGTCAGAAACAGGCTTAAGATTTATAGTTTGAATGTTAAGAAAAATGGTAGTGACATTACCAGTAACATGTTGAGTGTATGTGGTTAGTTGTAGGGGAAAGGGGAGGAAATGGATTTGACTTTTGATGTGTTGAGTTGATGATAGGACAGTCAGATAGATACATCTACGAAGAGTCAGAGATGTGGGGGGAAGTTTGGGTCACTGGAAACATCTGGGCTTGGGAGGCATTTGCAGTGTACTTGAAGATGTGAGAGTGAATTCCTCGTCAGACAGCCACTTGGCACAAGCCTCGCTCAAAGAAAAGAAATATGTGTATGCATTCCTCGTGGGCTGTGGCTTTGGTGGCTAAAACACTTGGAGATTACCCATCCTCCCACCCCTGCTTTCAAAGAACCACAACATCTTATCCCTTTCTACACTCACATTTACTCCCTTCCAGGCTAAATTCCTCTGAAGTTAATGGGTACAAAGCACAGGGAGATGTGCGGAAGGAGTGGAATCTGTCCCACACTTCTTCTATTTCCATTAAATTACATGGGTCTTGAAAGATAAAAGGAAAAGGTCTGGCGGCAAAACACGTTTTAGGTTTCACTGAAACACATTCTGGGTTTCCTAGTCCAGGGCTTCAGCATTGCGTGCATTGAGCCACAGACTGTGAAACAAACCATTTCAGGGCTGGAACTAGTCGCGTGAAATCTGGGACCCGTGAGTCGGAGGGCAGGGATTGTCAGCCTTCCTCATCACAGAGAGACGTGGCAGTTATTTTATGAATGTTTCTGTTTTTATGAGATTAGAAACTTACTATTGATGAGACGGAAATAGAAGTAAACCTATCACCTTGTCTTCTTTCCTTTTTTCCCTCCTTCCTCCTTCTGTTTTCCTTCCTTCAACAAGTGTTTATTACATGCTCACTAAAGACCACTGTTCTAGGCCACAAGGATAGAAAGATGACATTTTATAGCCGTCAAAGTAGTTTTGCATCTTGTTGCTATCTGCTCCTTATAACCTCTTACCACAAGGCAGAGCAGGTATTATTATCTTCACTTCTCAGATAAGGAGCTTGGGCTCAGAATAGTTGTACCTTCCTTAAAGTTATATAGTGTCTTGTTCATTCAGGCTGCTATAACAAAATACCATATAAGACTTGATAGCTTATAAACAACAGAAATGTATTTCTCATAGTTCTGGAGCCTGGGAAGTCCAAGGTCAAGGCACCATCAGATTAGATGTCTGGTGAACTGGTTCATAAATGGTGCCTACTAGCTGTGTCCTCACATAGTGGAAAGTGCAAGGTAGCTCTCTGAGGCCACTTTTATAATGACACAGATACCATTCATGAGGGTTATTCTGTCATGACCTAATCACCTTCCAAAAGCTCTACTTCCAGACACTATAACACTGATGATTATTAGGTTTTTCAACATATGAATTTTGAGAGGACACAAATACTCAGACCATAGCGTATAGCTGGTTGGTTACAGTTAGAAGCCAGATCTCCTGATTTACTACTAGTCTGAGTGAGAATAACAGAGGGAACTTTGAATGGTGACCCATAAGCTTTGAGAAAATTTACTACAAAGCCCAAGCACATAATGAGGAGGACCATAGTAGAAAAGTGAGACCTATACCTCAATTGACTAGCTGTGTAAGATTTCACTGGGCTTGGTTTCCTTATTGTGAATTAGCCTGCAAGATGAAAAAAAGTGGCTTTAAAACTTTTTTTAACAGATAAAACATATTTTAAAAAAATTAGAACCTTGATATATAAAACAGATTAAAGTGAATCTGGTTAGATTGAAGTGGCTACAGGGACCCCAGAATATGTCTATATGGTCTCTGCCCAATCAGCCCCTTTTACTACCAGTGGCCACTTAGGCACCTGGAAGCCTCAGGATTCTGCTGAATACGATGTGAAATCCCTTGGGCTACATCTTCCTGACATAACATATGTGTTTCTAGATATGAGCATCTTTTGTCTAGTATGCAGATTACTTTCAGCTCCTTCACTTCATGTTATAGGTGAGGAAACTGAGGGTGCAACAGGTTAAACAACTTCCCCAAGATTATTCAATGAATGTAAGATGGCTCCAATACCTGGGCTTTTTGTATGCCTGGAGCCACCATACGATGGATGTGAAATTTCCTGCTTCCATAGAAAGGGACTCCAATATAGTAGCTGTTGTGTGCTGGGATCTACGGCCTTAAGGAGTTGGTCTGTTCGCCCTTCCTGCTGTATGGAGAAAAAGGCTGTCTGTGTTATTCCTAGTTGTGTATTAGCCTGTGCCATGATGTTGTTTTAAACATTGTATATAAATCAACTGAAATAAAAAGATGAGGCTCAAATGATATGGTTGTAAGAGAGAAGAGAAGATGGAATGGGGGGATGCATTAATTAATTAATTCAAGAACGTTTACTGTGTGCTAGGTACGATAGTCTAGGTGCTGGCAATATGGAGGTAGTCACAAGAAATATGGTCCCTGCCTTTGTGAAGTTTACAGTACAGTGGTAGAAATAAAGCAGTAATCAAATGATTGTGCACATCCAAAACAGCAAACTGACAAATGCTAAAAAGGAAACATATTGTTTCTATGAGAATATAGAGCACCCATACCATGTTGGGAGACGAGAAAAAGCCTCCCTGAGGAGGTGGCATTTGAGATGACATAGGAAGAAAGAGGGTGAATTAATCAAAGATTGAAAAGAAAAGTTGTACAGGGAGAAAGAAGAGCAGGAATACAGGATGTAGACAAGTGTGGCTGGACCAGAGAGAATGAGATGGGGATGGCATGAGATGGAGCTGGAGAGGCAGCCAGGATTCAAACAATTGAGTGCCTTCCAGGGTGTGTGAATGGTCTGGATTTTATTCTGAATGCAGTGGGGAACCACAGAAGGAAGAATTGTAGGCAGGACATGGTGGGATCAGAATAGAGTTTTTAAAAGATCACCCTGGATGTTGTGTGGAGAATAAGCCAAAGACCTAAAATATTTTAGATCCTTCTTGCCTTTAAAATTATCAGAAACCACCAGACAGACTTTTGGAAACAGTCAAATAGGATCTAATCTAAGATCCGATGAAAGCATAATGAAAGTAGACTTTTAGCATCTGAGAAGTTAACATATGTGCATATATAATTGAAAAAAAGTAGACCTGATTTTAAACTTGGGGTAATTAGCAATGTGATAGCAGACTATTTCACCTCTCTGTCCCTTAGCTTCCTCATCTGCCAAAAATAGATAACAATATCTACCTCATGGAAGTTTTATAATATAAAACATTTATAGAATGTTTTACATTTACATTACAGAAGTTTTATAATATGAAAAAGGGCAAGATATCTGACACTAAAACAAATATTAATAATTTTTATGCAATTTAAGTTTTAGGTTCTGAATTCATAATTCTTTAGTTTATAAATGAACTAAAGTCTGTCAGACACTCAAATGTTTAAACAAGAAAACTCAACAGATGATTAAAAATTGCTTATTGAACTGAACAATGACAGTTGATATTATGTATATTAATAGGTGCTTAATTGACATTTCCTGCCCCAGGAATACGTTGCCAGGATCAATCTGTTCCAGTGGGTTCTTGAAGCTGTACAGGTGTAGCCTCTCCTGGAACACCTTGCTTAGAAGTGCCAAGTGCATATTTTGGCATCTGAGCCCAAAGTGGCCCAACAATTTCAGGAAGATTCAGAGCCAGAGCCTCTTTTTCAATAACAACCAATTTAGCTTAAAGCCGAAGGCTGTGCTGACCCAGAGGAAAGGCAGCCAATGCTCATTTGGCAACTAGAGCACACAGGCAGTTGCAGCCAAAAGGCTATTGCCCCATCCCCAAAGGGTGCCAACCAGAGCAGCCTAGCTCTTCCAGGAAGGATGCTTTGGTGCCCTACCCTGGTCCCCCTTACAAGACCAATACACCTACCCACTGGTGCTGCAAGCATCGGTTGCTAATGGCTCAGAGCTGTCCTTTTCCCTAAGGAAATACCCTGGCACTCAGGAGGTTATACCTCCTCTTCCTCTGCAGACAGACTGATTGAGCTGAGGCTACAGAAGGCTGGTCTCCTGCTCACTGTAGGATCAGGGTGAAGCTAGTCTCCAGTTAAGACCACATTCTTAATTTTTCCCCTTGCCTATTCTGGTCCTCACACTCCCTTTCTCCTGAGAATATGCCCTTCAATAGGATAGATCATTTGCATAAGAATTTCCATCTCAAACTGGGCTTCTAGGAAACTCAATCACATTTAAAGCATTGAGTTGTTTCTTGGGAAACACCAGGTAAGGAGAAAGGCATCTGTGATGCCATGAAGTGGGACATCAGAGAGTCATAGCTAAGAGCATGACCTGCAGAGTTAGACAGATTTGGGTTTGGATCGCAGGATCACTATCGATTGACTATGTGACCTCGGGAATATTTCTGTAACTCTCTGAGTATCAGTTTTTCCATGGGTAAAAATGAGTTGAGTAAACCTATGTCAAAATACTATCATACAAGATAGTCTGAAAAGTACTCAGTTTTGAAAATTCTCTAACATACTACGTTAGGTAATACAATTGCCTGATAAATGCTTGCTCATCCATTTATTCAATAAACCTTTACTGACCACCCATTGTATGCCAGGAACTGTGTCTGGACTATATATAGAGACCAGTCCCAGGAAGATCAACAGTGGTTATGAGAGTGACAAGTATCATACATGGCGACCCTGAGGGAAGGTGACCAACTATGCTTGGCAGATGTGGCGAAGCAATGTGAATATTTTCATGTTTCTGCATAATCATATACTTTTTGGATAAAAATTAACCCAATTCGTGTTCAGGGATGACAGAATAGCAACCTTAAGATGGTAAAATGTCTCAAAAAGAGAGTAAGAGCTTATCTCACTAGAGGTAGATCTTCGTCTCAAAGGAGGATAAAACCAGGAGCCATTTGGTTACATTTCAAAATGTTGTAACAACCTAAGGACCAGAGAGGATTTGTTTATATTAAAGAAGAAAGGCTTATCTCCCTCTCTCAAAAAGAGAGGGGAAATATGTCCAGTGGTTCCTATAAAAGTTCTTGAATTCATAATTTCGAGATTCCTCTCTCTGTACAAGCAGCATGACATCTTCCCTCATCACTTTGTTCTGAGGGCCTGCATGGGAAAGGCAACCAGTATAGTTGCTGCTGTGACTAATAATAAGCCTTATCTTTGATCCACAAACCTAATGCTTGCTTTCAGAATAAAATAAACATAAATATTAAAATTTTATCAGTGGTATAAATTATTAGATAAGAAATCACAAGTAGATTATTGGTATAAGTCGTGAAGGATGGAATGGGGTTCACCAGGCAGAAGTGAAGAAAAGCATTCCAGGCAGAGGAAGCAAAATGGGCTACAAGATGGATACATGAAAATAAAATATGGGGATACTATAAGTATAGAAGCATTTCAATTGCTTTTCATATAAGTCTGCATTCCTTCTGCATTATGCATGGCCCATTTGCTTTTTATTTTTGTAAACAATAGTGTTTGGCCATCGTTAGTGCTGTCTCAGTGGTATCCTATTTTAGGGATGAAAAATTAAGCAAATATTAACATTAGGTCTTGAGGTGATACATCATAAAGATAGAATATTTGTTTTCCCTAAATGTCAAAAGCAATGTGAATTGAAATGGAGAAGCTCTGATTGCTCAGTGGGCATTAAAAGCCAGCAAGGAGCCAACCCGAACACATGTGTGGATCGGAGCAAGTTGGTCCACACAGCCCCAATAGAGGGAGATTACCATCTGCAGAAACAAAGAAAGTGATTCAGGGGAGAAAAGTCAGGGGGACATGCAGAGCACAAGGACTGAAGAAACCCCATTGATGATTGGTATCATTTTTCTCCATCCTAGCCCTAATGGTAGCTGCCCAGGGCTAGGCATTTCCCAGGGGATATTTCTGTGGTTTAGAGGTTTGAGGTATTTAATAACATATTTGGAAAGCTTTCTCAAGTCCACTTTAAATGAAAAACATTAACTTAATGATATAAGAAGACAGCCTTTACTCTTTGAATAATGTTATTTTTGGAAGTACGCAAATACACATGCAGAGTTTTAATGTTGGCAGGCACAACACAATCATAGAGATGCCAGAAGTCTCTTACCTGAAGTAATAACAATAACTCTTTACAACTAAGTAGTGTAGAAATATTGTCACACACATGGTCTCAGTGGATCCTTTAGGAAGGCCACCAAGAATTATGAGAAAAGTAGGATCTTTGGAATGGGACATGCATGGGTCCAAATCCCACTTCTACTACCATGTCATCTTAAGGAAACTTCCTAACCCGTCTGGAACTCAGTTTCCTTGTTCATAAAAATGGGAAAATAAATACCTTGCAGAATCAGCTAGAAGATTAGACCTCGACTGCAGGAATCACCTATCATAGGGTAGCATAGTAGGTTCATAATGACTTAACTTTTAGTTAGGTGCAGATGAATTAAGATAGCCTGCTTAATTCTCTCTCTCTCTCTCTCTCTCTCTCTCTCTCTCTCTCTCTCTCTCTTTGGAGAGGAAGGAAGACATGAGGAATCACAGGTCAGCAAAACCTTGACTTCTACAATTTGAGCTCCAACTCCAGGTTATGTTTTTTACACAATGTGGCCTCTTCCAGAAGGTAATTAATTCACCAAATCATCCAGGATTGACCTACCTATGAACCTCATTTTCCTGTTTTCCCCTTTTCCTTGTAGCATTTGTAATGAAAGCTAACATAATGGCAGAGGCAGGCATGACCAAGCCTAACATTGCTTAAATTCAAGAGTCACTTCCAGGAATCCTATTGATTGACCCTTCATGAGGGTCCTGACAATATTTAGAGATCTCTAGTGGTAGTGAACTCCTTACAACTTGAACTTGGTTGAAGTAACCAAGTCTGATAAACTCAACTTTATTCTTGGTAAAAGTAAAAGAAAGGAGCAGGACTGTTTTAAAATATCTGACTTCAGGAAGAGATTGGTCAATGGGTACAAAATTACAGTTGGATATGAGGAATAAGTTCTGGCATTCTATTATACAGTAGGGTGACCATAGTTGACAATATTGAATTGTAAGATTCAAAATAACTAGAAAAGAGGATACTGAATGTTCTCACCACAAAGAAATGATAAGTGCTTGAGGTGATGGATATGCTAAATATCCTGATTTGATCACTACACAACTTATATATGCATTGAAACATCATACTGTACCCTATAAATATGTATAATTATGTATCAATTAAAAAATAAAACTTAAAAAAATCCAGTTTCTAATTTCATGAATCACTACTTTATGTGAAATCATACTGTATCAAAGAGAGTAAAGAAGTGATTAATTCTATAAAGTTTCAAGAGTTATTAATATTATTACTTCAATTGGAATTAGAGACAAATTGTGGGGAAAGAATCACAATGTTTTCTGAGTATATTTCAGAACCTGGAAGAATATTTCACTCATGTGTGTGTAGGTCTGTGTGTGTGTGTGTGTGTGTGTATGTGTAAGAGAGAGAGAGAGAGAGAGAATCAATTTCCTTCAATGTGGTTCAGTGGCTTTGCCATACTGGTCTGAAGAAAATGCTCTATCAAGAGCTTCATTCTGAAGATTTTTCTGGAAATGAGATTTGGATATCAATATCTCCATCTCATAGTCTCACTTTTGTATTAATGATGCTTCCATTCAGGTGAAATTCAACAGCAAAATGTGTGGATTTTAGTCAAAGTCCATTTGAAGTATTGACTTGAAGATTATTTTTAGAGAGCAGAGAAAGAGAGACTAGATGGTAGTTGCATGATTTTAAATACACAAAATTATATGCTGAAATTATTTATAATCTCTGAGATCATCTCTGACATTCCAATTATCCAATTTATAGGCTTTCTCTAAGACCTCAATCAGGGCATTGATTTTCACTTTTGATTGGCCCTTTCCTGCTTTATGTTCTTTCTTCAGGTTTCCAGCATTAGTGTTTTACCTAGGTCTCCTCCTATCACCTTTGTCTCTTCCAATAGTTTTTCTTTCATTCTTCTCCAAGTCTGGTCTTTGACCCTTAGATGATTTCTTCTTTGTTTGTTCCTTAAAATATTATGGCACAAAATGGTTAAGAGGATGTAATTAAAAGTATGCATAAAAATCTATAGTCAGGTTCTACCACTTATTGACTGTGAAACTTGAGAATGTTACTAATTTCTCATTCCTTCCATTCCCTCATCTATAAAATGGGGAGTGCTTCCTTTCTAGATTAATGTCAGGATTAAATGCGATCGTACACATGAAGCACTTAACACATTGAAAAGCACATCGTTGTCTTCATCATCATGGTCAACATCATCAACATTACCATCAGCATCATCATCATCATCATCAGCATCATTTGTTTAGCTCGAGCCTTGGCCTCTGTCCTCCCAGCTTCCCATTGATCAGCAGAAGTCAACTGGCATTTCCACTGACATTTTCAAATCCACATTCCTAATTTCAAACTTGTTTTTTCCCTTCAGAAATTCTAAATGGATCTAAATTACTGGATGTTTAGACTCATGACAACTGGAGCCTTGTAATAATTAATTGATAACTTGGTTCTAATAGTGTATGAATAAATAAAGCCATAGACAGGAAGTGAGAGGGTACAGACTTGTTGAGGTAGGAAGGATTTGATAACCACAGGGAATGTAGATGGATAGATACAGTGGTGATTGTGTTATAAGGAAATTGCCCAGAGCCTCCTGAGTAAGGGATTAGAATGACTACAGTTTTATGAGCATTTTTCTATTTGAGGTTCCGCCTATGCAAATGTTGTCTAAATTTTGATCAGAGGTCAGGGTACACGCAGGCTCACGATCAGTTCTCTCACAGGTAATTCTCTTTCTTTATATGGCTTAGGGTGGTTTGGAGTTACAACCTTGGGAGAGTTGAGATGTATCTAACTGCTAATGGACTTAACAGACCTTCTTGGTTTAGACAGTGAACTTAGTACAAGCTCTGACCCTCAACGTTCATTCCATCTAGGACGCTAATACCTAAACCTTTGATTTATTGATTGATTTTTTTGTCTTTCCTTATTTGTTATTATTGGCCCAAATGTCTTAAAATGACAAATGTAAATGCATTTTGTATTTCTATCATTCTCTGTCTATATTACTGAAAACTATGAATTCAAACTGACAAATTCAGTTACAAGCCAAAAACAAATAGCTCATTCTATTTTTTCATGTCTGTTCTTGGAACTCCCTTCTCCAACAGTGAGTTATCTGGCTTCCATCATCCTCAACATATTTCCTTATTTAATCGGTTCACTTATATGCTCCTAGTCTCCCATTGCCATCCCACCACCTGCCCCATGCAGAGACTCTCCTTACCCCACATGTGCCTTTAAACCCTGTGCTGGGTCTCTGTCACTTGCCTCTCACTTGCATCCTCAGGCTCTGATACCCATGCCAGACTGCCCCAATGTGTGGAATCCTTTTTACTATGCACAGATTCCAATACTTTCCTTGTTTGTTCCTCTCCCCATTTCTTGGAAAAAGCTCTCCTACTATGCTTGGTCTCTGATACTCTATACAGGAATCCTTCCCACATGCTCTACTCACCCCTATTTATGTTCTGATACCCAGTACGAGGCCATCCATCTGTATAGGGGCTCACCCCTCTTGGCTGTGATTCTCCATGCAAAGCTAACTCTCTAAAGAGTCCTGCTTGGGCTCTAACATCACTTACCAGGCCATATCCTGCATGTATGGAAGTCCTCTTAGCCACACTTGGATTTCAGCTCCCTGCCCTAAGTTCTTCCCATGCACATATCCCTTCAGGCCTTCTTGGGCTATAACACCCTACCCCAGTCTGCCTCCAAGGGGGTGCCCCCGTGTGACACCCTCTTTACCCTCTCAGACTTCGACAGCCACAATCAAACATTCTTCTCATCCTGCTGAAGCTCAAACTTCCCTCTCTGGGCCACCATGACTCTCTTTTCTTTACCAGGCATGTTCACCTATACTTCTGGGCCCTCAGCTGACAGTTACAGGAGGGAAATATCCTGAAAGGGAAGGGATAGGAAAGAAGACGATGGAAGGAAGGGGAAAGCACCCACAGCCTTTTAGATGCATGTAGATTTCTGATCATCCCAGGGCTGTTGAGCTTTAGCTCTTACTCACTGCTTTGGCTTTGAGTTTCTTCCCTGTTTCTTACAGCTGGAAAGGGAAGCACAAACTTAGGCATGTATTTAAAAAATAATTATTATATTTTATCCAGCATATTTTTATGTGTTTTGAACAGAAATAAAGACTTCTTGGATCAATCTGGCTTGCTATATTGAATATAATGGCCCTGGAGTTGAAATCAAAAGAATGAGTGAGGAAGTTAAGTAGATGAGGGGACGGAAGACTGTTAAAGCAAATTTGAGGGCAAAAGAGAGTAGAAGATGTTGGGAGCATTATGGCTGAAGTACAGAGAGTAAAGGGGAGAGTATGGTTCAGGATGAGGCTGCAGATGTAGGAAGGGGCCAGATTACACATAGCCTTTGTCTGTAACCCAAAACCAAAGGGAGGCCAGATCTGTTGTTCAAAGGATGTCCCACCAGGTACCTTCCCAAAGTGATGAAGTCCCTCTAGCAAGAAGGTCCACCTTGTTCTATTGGATAACCAGGACAAAGAAATCTGGCTAAATCAGGGAAAACTCTTAAAGAAAATTCACCAGGCATTTCTTTATGCCAGATTCCTGGCTTTTGTCTTCAATTCTTGCCTGCTCCTTCAGGTTCCTGACTGCTTTGCTTAGATTTCAGCAGATCTCTCACTTTCTAGTACCTTCGTACATGAACTCTCGAGTGCTGACCTGACTGTCTGCCCCAATGCTGTCTTTGACATCTCAAACCAAACCTGTTTCCCAAACCCACATTCCCACTCTATTCTGGGCTCATCCCAAGTCCCATTATATTCAAATTTCACTCGACACATTTCAGCTAGAGAGTTAGATCTATGAGACAAATGGCATTTTCTGTCAAATCAGGAGGTTTCTGTCGTCATTAATAAACACCTTATCTTCCACCAAGATGCTCTAGGATGACATTATTGTGTTTCTTCGTTTTTTTCCTGCTAATTAGAACTTCATGTCTTTGGTAATGCCTTTTCAGAGAGCCCTCTATCTTCTATTTTCCAATCAGAAAGCTGGAAACAGAGCTCATAGGGAAGTGTGGATGAGTACATGGAATCTCATCTGAGGACAAATTTAATTAACAACCATCTATAAATACTCAGTAATGGTTAAAATGCTTGCAGGCTGTGCTATGACGCATGAATACAATTAATTACAGTATTTTTTTTAAAAAAGAGATGAAATTGGGGAACATAGTCATGACCAAATGTGTAACATTTCAACTGTGTCCGTATGTCCATATGTTGAGGTCTTTATAGAAAACTCAGATAGGTGTTTTAAAGTGAGAATGAAACTCTGAAGTAGCTTATAAAAACTTTAAGAATGACAGACAATTGACTGAGCTTCCTTCCACAGAAAAGGAAAATGCAATGGAAACAATATTGACTATGAAGTCTAAGAAAGTTTGGTTTTCCAGTCCTGGTTACTAGCTGTATTATTACAGATAAATTACCTTTAATAAGTCAGGAAACGTGTATGTGAAATGTGAAAGTATATTCTAAATGTTTAGCAAAAATGCAATTGAGTAGGCAGTCCAGAAATGTTAGCCCTATCTCCCTTGTGTGAGGCACAACTAAAAACTCACTTCAGCCTATTTAAAGTTTAAATTGATTCTTGAGGCTGTCCTTTAGGAATGGATAAACACTAACTCTTCTTGATTAATTCTATAAAATGAGACAAGCCTCTTCAGCTGCCAGTGGCTTTCCCAATTCTAGGAAACTCTTTTTTTTTTTTATCAAAAATATATAAGATACTTTAAACAACTGAATCTTTATTTCCCCAAACTGTTTGCCTCCTTGCCCCTACCCCAACCCAAGGGAACTGAAATGCAGTCATGAAATTGGAAGATGGATGCTACTACCCCGTCATTCCAATTTGGCACAGGACAAGCCACGGTGCATAGTGATTTCTTTTCCTTCCAAGTGTACAAATTTCTCCTCAAGTAACATTTAAGAAACATTATTTTTAGGACAAGATCTCCCTCATTCAATATAGTTTAAAATGTTACTGTTTCAGATTATAAAAATAACATTTACTCATTCTAGAATATTTGAAGAATATAGAATATCCTCCCAAAGAACATAATTAATTAAAATCCTACTACATAAAAAATTGTTTTCCTGCAAAAGTGTTCATTGGGTGCCTACTCTGCACCCACACTTTGCTAGGCACTGGGCATCAGCAATACACTAACTAGACATAGGTTGTTGCTTCCATAGAGTTTATGTTTTGGTGGGAGAGAAATAATATATAGACATAAAGAAATAAATCAACAATTAATTGTGATAAAAGCTGTGAAGAGAATAAATAACATAATGTTTTACAAAGTAATGGCATGTTAGATGAGATGGATAGGATGGGCTTTCTAAGGTGGCTTGTGAGTGAAATCTGAATGGCAGAATGGGGCATCCACAAAAAGATTGATGGGTAGATTCTTCCTGGTGAAGGAAGATCAATTGCAGGTTGGGAGACAGAAGGAAGCTTGGTGGGAAAGAGAAAGGAGGTCAGAGTGCCTAGAATGTTGTGTGTTGAGGAGAAATGATACAAGATAAAGTTAAAATGTGGGACATTAACATTTTGTGGTATATACTTCCAGTCTTCCTTCTACTCATAGACATAACGTTATGTTGATCACTTTCTCATAATGGTCAATATTCTCGTAAAATGGCAGAAGGCCTTGGCCAACCCAGTGGGAGCTCTGGAATGAGTATTGCCTGTCAGAGTTGTCCCTTGTGGGTCCAGAATGATCTGGCTTGTGTATTCCTGATTTGCTCAGTCACTAGATGTGGAATAAGGGAAGAAGAGTGTGACCTTGGAAGAAGTGACTCTGAAAATTGAGGAAGACCCTGGAGAAGCCGACAACAGCTGGATTCCATCTGTTGTTCACACTCAAGTATAGTTAAGAGAATCAGATGAGGTTCTATATAAGAAAATGTATGGTGCTAAAACTTCAGGTGAATGTTAGCTAGATAAAAAAAATAATGATAAACACATGTATGTTGTTCTCAGCTTTAAGCTTTATTTGGTATTAACCAAAGATGTATCAGCTAGCTTTTGTTGCCTTACACGCAACCCCTTCCCCCAAATAGTGATTTAAAACAATTATTTAGCTTATGAGTCTAAGGCTCAGCTGGGTGGTTCTTCTTGTTCAGACCAAGCTGGGCTGATTGCTGTTGGACTTGCTTGTGCATCTGCCCCCAGCTGGGGGGGCAGCTAAATGGTCTAGAAGACCTTTATTCACATGTGTAGAAGTTTTCAGGCTAAAGGACAGTGATGGAGATGACGAAGCTATGTGTCTTTTGTCACCCAGCAGGCTAACCTAGACTTGTTCATGTGTCAGTGGTCATGGAGTCCC
Organism: Cheirogaleus medius; assembly: GCA_008086735.1. Lineage (NCBI taxonomy): Eukaryota > Metazoa > Chordata > Mammalia > Primates > Cheirogaleidae > Cheirogaleus > Cheirogaleus medius. Next base: position 43,042,423 of record VBSM01000529.1, on the reverse strand, counting down.
CAGGAACAGTACAGTGTAAGCCACAATGTACAAGTATTTTTTAAATCTTTGCCTGCATCATATTTGCTAATCTTCCATTGGCCAGAGCATGCCACAAGCCCAACCTAGATTCAAGAGGTAGAGAAACAGATTAACCTTGTAATTAAAAGTGAATAATTGTGACCATTTTTTGTGATATATCACAAAAGAATTCCTCGAATTGCATGTACATAGGCCAGCTGTATCAGTTAGGATCCCAGCTGGAAGTCAGTTCATCACAGATGGTTCCAGTGAAAAGAGTCTAATAAAAAGACTGCTTGCAGAGATATGGGCAGGGTTAAAGAAACAGACAAGGAGTGGTGAAGGACCCAGAGAATAGCAACAGCAAGATGCCATTATCATTTCTAGAGCTGAATGGACAAGGAGAGAAAATGGAGTTATTGAGAGCAGAAGACCTGGAGAGACACCACTCTGTCTGAGAGGTGGTACCACAGCAGGGAAGAAGCAGAGAAGAAGCACAATTTTAGGTTGGCTTTCTTAGCATCAGAACCCAGCACAGTGATCAGGATACTCTAGATTTATTGAAGACATGCTCTCAGGAAAAAGAGAGTATGGGACGTAGGGTGAGTCTGGGGAGGAGGAAAGGAAGGATATGGTTTCACCTGATCCCACAGAGGGTTCTGGAACATGAGAATTCATCCCAACTTGAGAGACAGGGCTGTAGTATAAGTCACCTATTTAATGAGGGGTGATCACTGGCGTGGCATGTAACCTCTTATACTAGATTACTCCCCATTGGGCCAAGGACAGTGCTCCGGAGAAAGGGGCAGCAATGAGTCATTAGAAGTAGATACTCACAAAGCTCTGCAGGAGATCTTGTCTGGGAATAGGGTCTGGATGGGGCAACCACAGCATCCTTCCATGCTCTGATTGTCCTCAAGGGCCTGCCTCTGGCTGACCCCAGCTGTATCCAGCTAACCACTCAGCATGGCTTTACCTCCCAATTATACAAATTCTAACACAAAAATTTCCCCAAATATCTAGAAATTGAGCTTAGTACAAACTGTTCAGCTTTGGACACTATACTCTTAGAGAGATGTTGAAACAAACTAGTTTATTATCATAGAAAAAAGGTGATTGCTCAACCAATCCTCTGAGGTGTGTTTGAAGGAACTGGTAAACTTCAGCTGGAATAAGTAAATATTGAAGGGGACAGAAAAAAAGTTTTCTTCTCCCCCCCGCCAACTCCTAAGGTTGTCACATGAAAGAGAGTGGTCTTGTTCTGTGTGGCCTTGCTGGAAAACCTTTGGGACCAATGAAGAGAAAAAAAAATAGAACTGCATATTTCTGCTCACTTGAGAGGCACTTTTTCATTTGGATCAGGCTTCCAGATGAAGAAGTGTCCCAAGCCTAGGAATATACCAGTTAGGTTTGGAAAGTTACAGGGATGATCGAAACATCAAATATGTGATGAAATTAAGCCAGATTCCTGTGCCCTTTCAGGTCTGAGGCTATTATTTTAGAATGGGATCCAATCTAGTATTATTCTACTATGCAGGTAGTAATATGCATGTGTGTGTGTGTGTGTGTGTGTGTGTGTCTGTGTGTGCAGAAGCCAGAGAGGTGCTGAGGTGCTTAGGTTGAAGGAGGAAGGGTGTCTGGAGTTTAGCTTTGTTTTGCCAACAAGACGAAAGGGAGGGTTAGAAATTGTCATTGGTGTACAAAAGAATTTTGGTGAGGGGATTAGACTGGAGGAAAGGGAAAGAAAGCAATGTAATTGACCTGGGAAATCCTGCTTCTCTTCGATTGTTTTAATAGGCTCTTTCAGTTACTTATCAGAGCAGGGCCTCATAGGTTATTTATGTTATTTGTCAATAACTCAAATATAAAAAACCGTTGTGCTAAAATTATGGCATATGTATTTTATTATTTTTTAAAAATGTATACTTGTTTCTGACATCTCTAAATTATAAAAAGTTATAAATTTATTTTATATTTCTTACAGAAGAATGATAAGCTAGAGTTGAAAATAGTCTTTAGTTCAACCTTCTGCATTGATTAATGTATTTCCTCTTTAAGTGGTGGTTCAGCCCCTGCTTACATGAGAGGGAGACCCCTACTGTCTGATGCAGAGTGCTCCAACTGTACATTAAGGGTGATCTTCCCTTTAGCCTAGTTTTTCGTTCCAGACTCCATCATCTACTAAAGAATAACCTTTGTTTCAGCCTGGATGCTTTGGGCTGCAAATAGCAGAACTCATTTCTCAGGGTAGCTTAGACCATAAGGACAATTATCGTTTCCTATGTGAGAAGGCCTAACCTAGGGCAGGCCCTCCCTTTGCTCATTCCAGCAGCTCTACAGTGTCATCATGATTCAGATCCCTTCTGCCTCTCAACTCTACCATTCTCAGGGCTGTTTTGCTCTCAGGCTGGTAACAGGATGTCACCATCGTCCCCTGCATCACAGCCAGATACAACCACCTACAGAGGAAAAGAGTGACTTTTTCTGGAGAGTGCAATATCTTTTTCCAGAAGCAACCCCAAGAGACCTTCCCTTACATCTCATTGGTCAGAATTAGAACCTCCATGATAGTTTTAGAACAATCATCTGGGGAGAAATGGACATGGAGAAGTCAAGTTCATGAGCTCTATCTACCTTTCTTCTCTCTCAGTTCTCCTGTACCCCTTCATTGCTTACTGTACAGAGGGGGGTTACGAAAGGGGTGTATGTGTGGAAGGAGGTGAGGGGAAGAATAATTTATTAGGGTCTCTTTCTCCAACTCAAGCATCAGGGGTCACTTCTTCACTTGGAAGAATTTGACACTTATTAGCTATGGTGTAGTGGTTTGGATTTTGGGTACTAGAATTAGACTATTCAAGTTTGATTTGTAGTTCCTCTTCCCTAGCTGGATGATGTTGATTAAAATACTTAATCTCTTTGTGTCTCTCCTTCCTCATTTTAGAAGTGGGAATAATAATTGCACCAATTTCAAAAAATTGTTCTAAGGGTGCATGTGTAAATGCATCCTGAAGTGCTTAGAACATTTCCTGCCACATTGCAAAGCTTCAATAAGTACATTGCTTCTGTAGGGAACTGGTTTTTTAAAATAACCTCTCTCATTCTCATTGTCTTTCTAATAAAATAAGAATAATATTACAGGTACATTTTCTTCAGAGTAGTTGTAAGGATAAAATCAGGTGTATGCAAAACACCTGCACTTAGTTCATGTTCAATGAATTTAGTAGATAGCACAATGCAGCGGGACAAACTTGAACTTTGAAATCTAATGGATTATTGGGGATGAGGCACTCCTCTCCGAACTTCAGTATCCTCATCTATAAAATGGGGAAAATAATTTCTCTCTCTCAGGCAGGCTGTGAAAATTGAGTGAAATTCTGTATCTAAAGTGGGCGTACAGTGGGGCTTATCAAATGTGCCAGGAGACAGTGCACATTTGCTCTGCTAATGTAGGGATCTTACCAACTCTCTTTTCCTGGGTGCCTGCCTTGATCTGAACACTTTCCTAGCCTCTGTGAGGGACATCAAGAACAGAAGACGTGGCAGGCATAAGCTGGCAGCGGGCTTAGTGCTAAATTGCAGTGTGCAGACCTGTCATCCATCAGAAAGTCAGTTGCTTTGCAGATGCTGTGAGTGAATGTTCCCAAAGAACTCCAACCCCTATCTGCAAGCATCTTTGTACAGATTTTCAAAACTCTTTATCATACAAGTTTAGCAGTGAATAGCAAAGAAGTATTTTTATTTCTTCTCTTTCGGTGTGGTCACTGAAGTTCTTTCAATCCCCAGCCTGAACAAAATTTAACCCAGTTTCTGCAGGGTTACTAGCTGTATGAACATGTGATCTTCCAAAGGGGCACCAGTTTATACCCACTTTTGAATAGTGCTTCATCAGGAGGCACTTTGGGAAGACCTAGACAGGCCCTAGTCCCTGCCTATAGCTTTTCCACCTTCGCATACACAGATAGTGGGAGACGGGCCACAGAAGGGCTGACCTGGTAGCTACACAACTCTCTGCTCCTGTCATGGGGCCATGCACACGTCTGCTTTCTCTTCACCCCATCTTAGGAGAGAAAGAAACAAACTGCAGAGTGATCATCTCTTCTGCCTCAAGCCAAACACTGAAGACGGTAAGATGGGAGAGTGGCAGAGCCAGAAAAAGAAGCTGCCTTGATTCTGCCAAGCACTCGCTCCTGCTGCCAATTCTAACTCTTTGTAGACAGTCTGTGCAGCCGACTAGGACCTGCTTCAAGCACCGCATCTGCCCGGGGCTCTTTCCCAGTATAGTCTCCTGCTCTCCAACCCACCCCTGAGGATGTCACTTTCAGATCCCTCTCTCAGTCCTCTGCGACAGCTTCCTGTCAATTGACTCTCCCCCACAAGTCTCTTTTGACAAATCTCAGAGATGCAACAGCTGGTCACCCTTCAAGACTTCCACATGTCTCTGCTGCCACTTAGGCAGATTCCTTTCTTCCCTATTGATTTTTTTTCTTATTTCTCCTCTTCTGTTCCGTGGGTATCAACTAACAGTTTACACTCTCTTATATTGCTCAGTTCTCTCTATTTAAAGTCCCCACCTTGTGGCAACTTCTGCACATATGGACCTTCCAATTATAAAATTATAAGGAACAATAATAGATGCTAATTTGTCTTGATTTACATTCTGTTTTACTGTTCAAAAAGGATTTGCACAAGCAGTAGTATTACATCTTATATCTGAGATAAGCACCTGGTACAGGGATTTATTTTTAAATTTTTATGAAAGATTGAATAGCTTCAAAATAATAATTAGAACTTATATTTAATTTTAAAAAATCCAAATATCCACACACCTACCAACAAACTTACAAAACATTATCAGCACCTTTGCATCCCGGGAACCAGCCCTCCATCTGAGTGGCCCATCCTTCCACCCCAGAGGTCACGGCAGCTGGATCTTGGGCTTAGGACTCTCTTACTTTTTCTTGTAGTTTTACCAAATCTCATGTATCCCTTAATAACATAGCATTCAGTTTTTCAACTTTGCAAAATGGATATAAATAGAATCATACTGCTTTCATCTTCTTGAACTGTGTTGTGCAATATGATGGCTGCTAGCCACCCGTAGCTCCTGAGCACTTGAAAAGTGGCTAGTGCAAACTGAGATGTCCTGTACATTATAAAATTCACACCATATTTTGAAGATTTAGAATAAAAAATAATATTTTTATGTTTTTATTTTATTTATTTTTTATTATATTTTATATTGACTCCATGTTGACATAATAGTGAGTATATTACCTTAAATGAAATATAAATATATTACTAAAATTAATTTCACCTGTTTCTTTTTAATAAGGCTGCTAGAAATTTTAACGTTAATTATGCATCTCACTTTTGTGGCTTACCTCATCTTTCTACTACACAGAGCTACTCCTAAACTTGTATTTTGCTCAGTGCTTTCTTTATGAGGTTCATTTTATTGGTGCCTGTAGCAGCATTCACTGTGTGATGTCGTGATAGAATTTATTCTTCCATTCTGTTGTCAGTGGACACTTGGATTTGTTCCATTTTTTTTCCATTTACAAACAGTGCCAGTAGAATTAACAAAAGTTTTTCTAGGGTACTACTAGGTCTTAGAGTTTGCCCTTATTTATCTTACTAGATAGACAAAATTGCTTTCTGAAGTGGTTCTACCATTTTCACTGCTACCTGTGGTGCAATAGAATTCCAATGCTTTACATCAGGAGTCTGCAAACTTTTACTTTGAAGTACCAAGTAGTAAATATTTTAGGCTTTAGCACCAAGTGGCAACATTGAACAACTGTTCTCCTTGAAAAGCTAATAGTCTTTATAAAACTTTTCATTTACAAATGTAAAAAACATATTTGGCTCACAAGCTGTCCAAAAACAGGTGGCAGGCCAGATTTGGCCCAGGGGCTGGAGTTTGCCAACTTTTGCTCTACATCGTTGCCAACACTTGATATTGTCAGTCTTTAATTTTAGCCTGTATTTTGGGTGAAAAGTGATGTCTCACTGCAGTTTTAAATTTCATTACCCTGATTACTAATGAGGATGAGTATTATTTCATTGGTTTTTTTTTTTTTGGCCTATCATGATTCCTTTTCTGTAAAATGCTCTTGCCCATTTTTATTGATCTGGTATCATTTTATAAGCAATGAAAATGCATTTGCCTAAGAGGATGGACTACATGAATGTTCTAAGATCGCACAGCTAAGAAGAAACAGAACATGGACCCATGCTCTTTTCTCAAGTTATTGTGTCTCTCATGCTGTCTTTAAAAACAAATAAACAAAACTCTCTAACACTGTTATAGTGCTTTACACTCATGTTTGATACTGCTATTCCTTTTACAGATGAGTGTCTTTTCTTCTCAGCTTCTAATTGATTTCATAATGCCTGTCTGGATAAGGATAGTAATGTTTGTAAGATTTGAAGTTTGCTTTAGGATCATCATATTTCTGGGGGGCTGTAGATAATTTTCTTAGTGCTGATTGTGCAGTGTGTAATATGTATTCTCCATTTCTTCCTAATCAAGAAAACCTGATATATATAGATAGTACTTTGCCAAGTTGAAATGCATAATTTCCCAGGCTTTTGATGGCCATATAACATAAATGGAAGTCCACTAACTGGGCCTTCTAGAAAAGTTTGTGTTCCCTTGATAAGAGGGGATAAACTCAAGAGGCATCTGCCTTTTGGTTTTACCTCCACTTCTGCCTAAATTTCAGCCTCAATGCCCAACAGTGCAGTAGCCATTTTCTAATCATGGAAGCTAGAACGATCCTGGATTCTCAATGACTTCCTGAGCACCTGCACCAGCCTTGGACTACCTCCAGATGTCTTATTACCAGAGAAAAATAAAACCTCCTCGTATTGAAAAAAGTTACTGCAGTCAGGTTTCTGCCAAAGCAGCTAAAGCTGAATCTAATTGATGAAGGCAGAAACATGAGCTTGCTGAAGGTCTAGCTCATGCTTGAATCACTTTTAGTGAACATTTTTTTAAGGAAAACATGATAAATTACAGAGAAGACACATCACAGAATGTCTTTTAAAATGTTTATAGAATTATCATATATTTTCAGACAACTTTTTCCATTTCCTCAACATTTCATTCTGTAAAAATTCAAATACTAAGCTGTAGTATGAAAGAACACTGCTACTTAGTTTTTTGTCTTCATTTATTATCAAACGAAATAAAGAAGACACTCTTATGCAATAGGAGTGTCTCTAGAATCTGGGATGGGGCACTGGGTCACCATTTAAAATCACAAAAGAAGATTAGTGTGCTGTGGGAGAAAAAATATGGGCTTTGATGTGGCTCAGACAGAACTGTATTCAAATCTTGACTGGGCCATTTACTAGCTGTTATGTCTTTGGCTTCCTGAGCTTTATTTAGCCATCTATAAAGTAAGGATAATAATGTTGTCTTCATAACAGAGCCACTGTAAGGATTAAATGCCTTTTAGCATCTAGCACTTCCTTTAGGTCCTCTTTTTTTCTTCTGAGAGTGATTCTGGTAAAACAAATGCATAATGAGTAAAGAATAATCAGTGCTAAATGCAACACATCCTGAAACATACATTGCAAATGGTTAAGAGAGGATCCTTAATAAGTGAATGATTAGGTTGAAAAATAAAGAAATACGTATTTTTTTTTAGCCTTAACGTTTGCCATTGCTAGGACTTGGCAGACTATTGTAACAACCACACCACCAACCATCCCTCCACACACAGAGATTTCCCCAATAAATCCCACTCATTCTTCTTGTGTCAGCACTGACTTCTGTCCTTGGAGGTGTCTTGCCTGAAGCCTCTCACCTTCCCTGCCTCTTCACTTTGTGTTTATTTCTGATTTGCCACTTAACTTCTTGTTATTGCCTGCCTACTTGCTGTTTTCTTCCCTAGATTGGGAGCTGCTTGAAGGCAGCGAGTGTGTTTAAGTCACCACCTTATCCTCGACACTGAGCACAATTTCTGACATACCAGGTGTTTAACAAATTATTTTTCGAATGAATGAGCCAGTGAGTGAATGGGTGACTTTTACATGCCAGGTATTCTTGGTTCCACTTGTATGCAAGGCCAATTCAAGTAGATGGTAACCAAAGGAGTTCAAATATGATCATGTGCACTGAAAGTTAACTCACTCATGAAATAATCATCTAACTGAAGACAGTAGGATGGCATGAAGCCTCGAAAAACCAGAGACAAAGAGTGAGAATGTGCCTGTGTTCCTCCATCCTCCATCGCTTCAGCATCACTCAAAGGAATGGGAGCTCGTACTCAAAGAGACATAAAGGAGACCATAGCAACGGTGTCCCTAGAATCTGGGATTTGATCAAAGAGCAATATTTCCAGAACAATATGTTTGGAGCTCAGTAATCATGTTTTATGGAATAAATACATCCTTTGTAGATGACTAATTCTGATGCTTGATCCATATAGTAATATAATATTTCAATGAATAAAATAAGATAATATGAATAAAATATAAGCATAATTTATATTTATAAATATATTGATAAACAAAATATTGTTTTATATCTCAACATACTGATATTTATATCACATATTAATAGATTATTTCATATTTAATTTTTAGCAAATTTAGAGAGAACAGCTTTCTCAAAATGTCTTCAACCAGAATTTGAAGCAGAAGAGCCCTACAAATACAGGTGCCCTGGAGGCCTCCCCCTCTGTCCTGGTTACCCAAAGACCCTTCCCATTCAAATGACCATTATAAAAAACCTTATAACAGGCAGAAAAAAAAGTGTTAAATTTGGGAATAAAGACTAAGAATTGATCATGTATAAGAAACTGTTAAGAATTCCTTATAAATATATGTTGTTAAAGACTTAGGAGATCTCATATCTTGCAAAATAAAATTTCTACTGAATTCAAGAGCTACATGGAATATAAAAGAAAATCATAAATGTGGTAATTTTAAAAAATTGTATCAGAAGTAGAAGGCTTTTCAAGCTTAAAAGTAGCTTAATCAAGAACAGGATAATAAAAAAGAATAGTGAATCCAGAAAAGTCCTAAATGGAAATATTTTTATTTCATAAGGATGGCAATTCTAGACAGTATAGCAAAGAGTTTTGGAGGAAATATATATAAATTTCTACATTAATCATTTTACCAAAATGAATTCTAGATAGATACATATATAATATATACAAACAAAACTGTGAAAGTACAAGATGGTACAGTGGGTAATATTTTTATTTAGTAATCTTAGGTTACTCAGTAACATTTAGTAATCTTATTGTGAGGAAGGCTATCTTAATTATGATATTCTAATTATTTAAAAAAATGATAGCTACATCTGACTCCATATAGATAAAAATAGATTGTACATAGAAATTAGTATCATTGAAAAAGTTAAAAGGAAATTATTAATTGAGAAATTTTTCAGCACCTTAGATAAAACATTAATTACTCTATTTAAAACATACTGTTATGGATACAAAGAGAACAAGTCTATTTTGAACAATGATCAAAGGACATGACTGAAGTTCCCAGAAAAAATTAAAAAAAGAATTCTAAATGACCTTAAAATCTATTAGTAGATGTTCAATCATACACATAATTAGGGAAATGCAAATTAAGCAGCATAATTTCTTTTATGTAGTAAATTGATAAAGAATGAAAAGTTTGATAAAATCATTGTTGGCTAAAGAGTAAGGAGACAGATAGTCAGCTATATTGAAGTGCAGTTAGTGTAATCATAGAGGAGCAAAATTTAGCAAGTTCTACCAATTTTAAAATGCCAAACACATCTTTTAGCAATTTCATTTTTAGAAATTTTGACTACATATAACATATACATATATATATAACAGACATGTTCACATGCATAAAAGATATGTTTACAAGGATGTTTATTGCAGTTTTATATGAAATAGACTATCATAGACAACAATGTAAATGTCAATGAATAAAATATATTGTGGTATACCCACAATCTGTAATATTATACTGCTGTTAAAAAAGATAAAATTAAAAAGAAAATGAACAGATACCTGTATTATGCTTACTATGTGACATTTAATCCTCATAACAATTTTATGAAGTAGGTACTATTATTATACCCATTTTACAGGTGAGCAAACTGAGGTGCCAATAGGTTAACTAATATTCCTCACAAGTAAAAGCTATTAGCTATTGAAACCAGAATTCAATTCAGGCAACCCATATTTAAAATGTGTGCTCCTAACCACAAAATATGCTGCCTATGAAAATTATATTGCTCATTTATACTTTTTTCATAACAGTATAGAACATTGTTATCATGAGCCCATTTGTATTAAATACATATATATCTGTATATGCCCCTAAAGCAATAGATATTTCTGGAAAGACACACAACTAGTAACAGTGGGTATCTCTAAGTACTATGCTGGTAACATAGGCATTTATTGTCATAGCAATATATTGGAAACAACCCAACTCTTTAAAAATAATTAGTCTATAATATTATCCATTATTGTAGCCATTAAAATTTTTATTTGAAAGAATTCAGAAGAGTGAGGAAAAATGCTTATATTATCATATTAACACTAAAATAGTATGTATTACATTGAACAAGCATACGTAAAATTAGCAGTAATCAATGCACTAAAAATGTTAGCAGTAGTTCTTTGGGGGTGATCCAATTAAAGGTTTTCCGTTTTTTCACTTTTCTATATTTCTGAATGTTTATAAATTGCATTTATAGTAAAATACATTTTATTTACAAATTAATGTCACTAACCCCAGGAAAAGCAGACTTACAAAGCTGAGTGTTAGCCTTGAGACCATAGTGACCTCATTAAGATCTATTCAAGATGGTATTTGGCCAGAGGATTTCAGTAATACCTGGCTTCTATCAACAGGTATTACTTTGGCCACCATAAGAGACCCTTACCCACAAGGTCTTGGGAAAGGGAGAGAGGAACCTAAGTACAAGGAACTGTGGCTGCACTCTAAAACCTCTAATCAAAATCCATTATAGGGAGAAAGAAAACCCATGGATAATGTAAAGCATCAAAGAAGTCACACTAAATTAAAACAATATGTGTTGGAATAGACTGATCTAGAAGATCATCAGAACAAATGAAATGCCATTGAAAAATAAGGTTGAAGTATATTCTCCATGGTCTTTGTCAAAAGTTCTAGGATAGGTTCTGGCATTAATTGTGCTTTCTTTGTTATGTTACTTACTAGAGCGGCATATGGCTGTTTTGTTAAAGCCGCATAGACACACGTCTGCTCAAATAAATTAATGTTCCCATCTCAACTGGATGATTTGGCAGGAATAATACACTCCCCAGCCAATGTGTAGACTGACCCACATGACTCCCCCACTGGAGGAACTAAAGTGGAACATTGCGTATTATGCTGATAAGCAGTCAGAGGCAGTACATTTTCTTTTGAATATTTTTCACAGCAACACTGATTGACCTTCACCTAGTATCCTGTATAATTCACTTGTGTTAGAATCTGAAAATGCAGGAGAGAAGATTGGAAACAGTATACAAATTGGGAAAGTGAGTAAGAAGCAATTTTCAAATGATCAGGATGAGACAACAGGTATCTCACTATGAACCAACAAAGAAGACTGTCCAAAATCTGAGATGCAGGTGCACACACACATATACATGTATACATTTGCATACACCACTTTCTGACTGCCTGGTTACCTGGAAAGTTTGGAAAAGTTTCTAGGTCTCTATCATAGGAAAACAAAACATATTTTGTGTTAAGACTGTTTTTATCCCCATTTTACTCTATTTCAATTCCTTCTACACACTATTGTAGGACTAAACAACTTAAGTCATCCTATACGCCCTTACTCAGGGAGTGTCAGTGTATTCTGTAGTGACAGTTTTTCCAGGTGATCTATTCTACTCTATTGCCAGGAATTGCAATGTGCTCACCCTCCATTCTACATGTGATGCACTATATGCTATAACTAAATATAATTACCATGGATAGTGTATGAACTGAGAGGCATAGACATATTTTAGAAAGAGCAGAGATTTTGGTGCCAAACCCCAGCTATGATACTTCCTATGGAGTAGCAACATGTTAAGAGAGTGGGCTTTCAAGTCATTCAGACCTTGAGTTCAAATTCTCACACCTTTCCTTACCAACTGTGTGATCTTGTGTTGTCACTTTATACTTTGGATCTGTTTCCTCATTGGTAAAAGGAGCATAAATATCAAGGTTAAATATTAAATAGTATTAGATATGGAGCAATTGTCAAAATGCCTGGCACATAATGAAAATTCAGGGACATATTGGGAGGTCTCGTGGTGAGCACAGTATGTTGAAGAGCAGGGATAGTGAGGGGCATATAGGCTTGGAACATTGGTGACCAAGTTCAGGATTCTCAACTTTAAGGACTTGACTATCCATCCTTAAACTTGGTTAATTAGCCTGTTACAAATTTAGAATGTAATCTTAAGGGCTTCAGGAAGCTGTTAATATGCAGACACATTCTTATAAAGGCTTTCTGCTGGGAATATTTAAAGGCTACCTAATGTGTGGTAACCCTTTTTAGGCACTGTGGAGTTCAAAAAAATCTATCAACCAGGGAATATGCCCTCAAATTGTCTAAAATTCAATTCTACCAAAATTTCCAATTCCACATCATGTTAACCCTTTTGATATTAACTAGGACATCACTTCCCAGTAAGTTGAGATCCACATTTTAAAACTAGCTGGGGGGGGGTGCAGTATTATAAAAATAATATACTTCTCTGTCTCTTGATCTTCATCTCTATATCTCTCCTCTTTTTCAATCCTCACTACTCCATGAACTACATGCAATTTCCTATCTTCCATGCAATAAAACCAAGGCTCTGCCACAGTCTTTGGCTATTGCTAGTAATGTGGTTCTAAAATGTACTAGGTACCTGGTTCGGTCAACATTATTTTGCTTGGGAGAACTGTTTTGAGCCTGGGGATCTGTGTGCAGAATTGAAAAGAAGTCTTAAATGTTGTTCTGGTGCTTAAATAGTCTTTTGTACCTTATTAATGCTTTAGACCCCGAAAGGTGATGCTCACAACAAACTTGGAGTTAAATGATGCAACTTCAAAGTTTTGGAAACTACAGCTACTAAAGAAACAATGATTGAACCCAAGTGAATTGAACTTCATTTTACTGGGATTGAACAGAAAACATTTAGGAGAGGAAAGGTTTGGTCTTGAATTCTTTTGAACTTTAATTAAAATGCCAACTTAATTTTTGGAATTTGCTTCTACTCTGGGAATTCAATGATTGATTCATATTGTCCAAATTGGAGGACTTTTTGTATTGCAGGCACTGCATTAATTTAAGTATTTTTATGCTGTCATTTGGGCTCATTACATAACCTCTGGTGTACTCTATCAGACAATGTGCCTTTGCATAATTTGAAATGAAATTCAGAACAGAGAATGATCTTCCAACCCAGGGTGCAGTGTGGCCTTTAGTCAATGTAATTGATGTACTCTGCTGATCCATATCCATGATCCTTCTGGCTAGAGGGCTGCTGTGTGGGCTGTACAGAGCAGGACTGGGAAACCCTGTTCGCATGGACCCTCATGTGAATGATACCCTCACCCCCCACCAGAGAAACACCTTAATGGTCAGTCCTGCTTCTGGGATTGAAAGCTGAATTACCAGCCATCATCCCACCAGGAGCAGAGGTTGCTCTTGGTGGAAGAACCCCTCTGAGAGCACTATTGTCATGCTAAACTACAGATGTTTCACTCAAGGGAGACAACCCACTGGGAGTTGACTTGGGCTTGAGGTGAGATCAATGAGTTGAGGAACCAAATTTCAGGAATCATAGAGAACAATATTCTTCTTTCTCTTTTCTTCCTGCTTCAGCCCATAAAATAGAAATTCTTTCCCTTCCAGAAATATTGAGAAGCAGCCTTCTGCCTCCACCCAACCCCCTGCCTTTGTCATCAGGTCCAAACCATTTTTTCCATTACAGCTCTGTCCATAATGATTGACAGTTTGCTCATTAGAAAGGATTTACAAGTAAAACTTTTAAAACGCTCATTTTTCCCATCAAAACCCCAGACATGCTTCTTCCAGACATATCCATGTATCCATGTACTTCTATCCATGGACTTCTATGAAGTACTTGTGTACACATAAAACAAACACACCCTGTACCTTTAATGTATGAGTCCTTGATCCCCAAACCCTCATCAAGTATCATCAAGTTAGGATGGTTATGAAAAGCTGTTAGTTCTAAGAGAAGAGTTGATTTCTGAGGGAAGCTGTTAACTTAAGCCAGAAATTATTTAGGACTTGTGAAACAAGTTGAGGTGCTATTACCACTCCCACTTTAAAGATGAGAAAACTGAGGATCAAGGAGGATAAGTGACTGACTCAAGGCTCACATGGCTGGTACATTACTTAAAACCATGACATCTAAAGCCAAAAAAAAAAAAAAATTTCAGCTCTATGACATTGCTTCTGTCACCTCTGCATCTTTCCCTTGAATTCACGGAACAATCTGGGAGCCACAAAAGACATGATTCTGATGTTACATTTCAGATTTAGCTAAATTGGCCTCCATGTGCTTCACTTAGGTCTAACTGAGATACAGCTGAGCAATAAACTGTGTTTGGAGCTGTTTGCTGCTTTGCATGATTTACACAGGGGTCTTGTGTCACAGGCTCTCCTCTAGCCTATCATTGAAGAGTTGGGATATATGTCATTTCCTCTAAAAGAAGAAGTGCTTTTTGAGATCACCGGCTCCCGGCATTGTAGGTGCACATCTCCTCACCCAAATGGTTTATGCTGGAGCACCTGTTTGTAGTGGAGCAGGAAACAGTTGGCAGTGAACCACAAGTGTAAGAATTTGAAGGTAACTAGGTCTTATTACCGTATGCCTGCATTAAAATATTATTTCCCTACTGTGGCTGGAGGAACAGAAGCCTTGTGTCTGCAAAGATATGAACATTTGTTTGGGAAATTTATGTTGATATATAACAGCATATGGTCTTTTTCATCATGGATTTATGTACAGGAGGCAAGCTTCATATTCACAGTTAGAAGCATTAGAGATGGAGCCACGTGAAGTGACCTTGCTTGTGGCTGTCTTGGCATCTGCATTGAGAAGCACAGTGCTTGGCACACATAAGCTATCAACTTCTTTCGAAAAGAAGAAAGGCTGATATGCCTCATAAAGAACTTGATCTTTGAAATTGTCAAAGGGACACTGACAATACCCTCTTAGAGGGACTCTAGCAAAAAATCACATCTCCAAATTTCAGAGAGATGCTCTAGTGCTGTGGCCCAAACAAACCACACAATGTTAGGAGAAGCAAGAACACATTAATAGATCTTGCCAGTAAGCAGAAAAGACATTAGGAGGTCTTGCCAGTAACTCTTTACACTTACTTTAAAAGACAGAAAGTGGGAAGTAGAAGGCCCCTGGAAAAATAAAATCACCAATGCACGTGATTAACAAGTTTTAGATTTAGAGTATTATTTTCCTGGTTTTCTATGGTTGATGCTATATTTTATTAATTGATTTTATTTAATTTTTTTAGTTCCCTTTTCTAGCCAATTTAATATGTATTCTCTTTTTGATTTTCATATGTATGCCATTCATTCCACAAATGCTTGTGGTGCTAAGAGATAGGTCAGTTATGTTTAGAGGATGTTAGGTTTGAAATTGGAAAACCTGGATTCAAATTCTAGTCCAGTTATTTCCAGTATACTACCTGCGGGTAATTTAGGAGCTCAGAACCTCAGTCGCTTTATTCGTTTAGTGGAGTTTGTCATCGATCTGCCGTCTTACCACAGGTGCTGTAGAACCCAAATACAGCAATATGCATAAAAGTGCATTTTCATCTGGAGAGAAAGAGAAGGAGGGAGAGGAAGAGAGAGATAGAAAGAGAGACTCAATCTGCATTTAAATGTAAAGTATGTGAATATGTGTTAGTTTGCTAAGGCTGCCATAATAAAATACCACAGACTGATTGGCTTAAACAACAGACATTTATTTCCTCATCCTCCTGGAAGCTAGTAGGTGCCAGCAGGGTCAATTTCTTCTGAGGCCTCTCTCCTTGGTTTGTAGACGGCCACCTTCTCACTGTGTCCTCAAGTGGTCCCTCCTCTGTGTACACACATCCCTGATGTTTCTTCTTATGTCCGAATTTCCTCCTTGTATAAGGACATCAGTCAGATTCGATAATGGCCCATCCCAAGTGCCTTATGTGAACTTGATCACCTCTTAAAAGGCCTTATGTCCAAATATAGTCACATTCTGGGGTACTGGATGTTAGGGCTTCAACATATGAATTTGTGGGGGACATAATTCAGTTCATAATAATACTGCATTTTTATTTCCCTCACACACTGTATTTTGGGTTTCTGGTTTTGTGTAGACTTTTTGACTTTCTTTTTTCATCATCTATAAAATAAAGGAACTAGGCCACATGCTCTCTTACAACTATTCTACTCCATGATTATAGGATAAAATCAGTTTCATTAAGAAATATCAATGAACTTGGAAAGAAGATGGTAGCTTCAGTTTGAAGCAAAATATAGGCGCAAAGAAACACACAAACACATACATACACAACCTATGTAAAATTATTATTGTCCCATTTGGTATGTTTTCTTCAAGCCCTATGAAGAAACCCTATTTGGGAAAGCATATGAGAAATACTTCAGCTGCAGTTTAGCATTAACAGTTTTAATGAGAAAGCACCCCTGCTTTCTGCTGCTTCACTCTATTTGATGACTCATGGCTACCTCTCCTCAGCCTCTCATTCTTCTGGGCCCACGACTGCAGCCTTCTCTCTCTCTATATCCCACCCCACAGCTTTCCTTCCCACCTCATAGCACAGATCCTCCATACATAGTGCTAAGCCAACGACTGCCCCATCATCTCTCTGTCCTTCCTTCACAGCTAGAATCTGTGCACAGCCTGGCCCCAGGTTTACTATCTGCCTGCATTCATATATCACGTATGTGGAAGGCTATCACATGATTCTATAACACTCACCTTTACTGTCCCAGGCCTTCTCTTTCAACAATTTGTTCCCCAGTAATGTATACCTGTACTTACCTTACATTTCCTCTATCATTACACTTGTCATATTGTAGGTAATTCTTTTAGCTTCTCTGTCTTCTCTGTTGGACAGCAGTTTCCCTGAAGACAGGAACCATATTTGTCTTCTTCATGGTGGTTTTCATGTGATTTAGCACAGTGCCTGAGGTAAAGTATATGTTAAACAACCTTTGAAAGACAGGTTGATATAGCAGTTTGGAGCATGTATCCTGGAGCCAAACTGCCTCCCTTTCTGCCAACATGTGATCTTTGGTAAATTACTTAGCCCCATGTTATCTCTACAGTGGAGATGATAATAGTACTTACCTCAGAGACTTGTGAGTATTCCACGAGTTAATACATTTAAACATTTAGAATAATGCCTGGCACACAGGAAACTTCAGAAAAAGTTAGCAGTCAGTATTGTTATTAGTGGTTAAATGACAAAATGATGTTTTGGTGGGATGAGGATATGAATAGGTGAATGTGTGTTGAGTTTGTGTTTGGCAATAATTCGCCATTAGTATCACTAATAAAGTTTGGGGCATATTTTTTCCTTAAAAAACCTCATTAGACATCTAAGATGTCTTTAAAACATGGTTCATTTGTGCTTCACTATCACATTTGTCTTGTCAACAATGATAATATGAGGTCTGTCAGAATCAAAATTCTGGCATGAATTTTTAAGAGAGAACAGGCTAGGCCACAGTTTCCCCCTGGCATTTCTGACAGTATCTGGGAATACATTCAGAAGATTCCCTTTAACTGTATGTTGACTTTTTATCTTTAAAAACACATTCCCTATGGTGCTGGCACATAGTAAAGCACTCAATTAACATTTAGGGAAGGAATGGATGAATAACACAGGGCAAACAATTTGATGAATTATTGTTGTTCATAAAGTTCACTGCTGGAAAAATACTGGAAAATTGCAACTAAAGAATAACTGGAGACTACCCCGGGCTCTAGCTTTTTGGACGTTTGAGGTTGAGGAAATCATGTGTGTTCTATGAGCTTCAGTTTCTCTTCGGTAAAATCAGGATAATTCCATTCATATTACGGTGCTGTGCAGATTGAATGACATTGTTAAGTTGAAATACCTGCTCCATTGTAGTATTGGTAAAGATCTTTATTTCTTTGCCCTGGTTAGTCATCAGCAAAATGGGGACATATTTTTCATATCTTTTCAATTCCTCATTGTCACAAAGAAACGGTGATGATTACTGAGACACTGTGATTATGAGCAACTTGGTGGGAAACACTCTTCTCTATTTCTCTGAGAGTATTTAATAATAAAAAATGCAAGTTAAAAATGTCAGCTTTATGATGGAAAATAAATGCCAAGAGCAGAAAAACATTTTTCAAAGCATTGGAGTTCTGGCCAATAGTTGGAATTTTAACCCTTGATTAGCTTGTAGAACTATAGGCCAAAAAGTATCTGTGAACTTGATCAAAACAGGAGACCTCCAACTTCAAACAACTTGTTGCAGGATCAACATAACTACAGACATTTCTGCCAAGCATATAGGCAAGAAGTAAAAATTGAATTCAATGCCTTTGAAATTGGATTTACCTTTTGATCTGTTTCTTCTTTCATTTTCGCAAAAGGAAAGAGAGAGCATGAGCACAAAGTCTGGTTATTTAGCTACATGTGTATGCCTGTCAGTTGATGATGGCTATCACTGCATGTTGGTCAGGGGAAGTGCACTGTCATGGGAGAATGCAGATATGGGTTCTAGTTCTCAGTCTATCCTGATTACCTGTGTGCCTCGGTCAAGTCAAAGCATCCCACCTAGTGACCAGCCTGAATCCAGGGCAACCTTTCTCTCCCAAAGCCATGAGGTTTTTTCCAAAGAATACCCATCCTTACCTAATATATTCCAAGAGCCCTTGCAGTAGAGAAGCCAGAAGAGGCAAAGGCTATGCGAACGGTCATAACTTTAAAAGCAAGATGATTGGGTTCACTTGATGACAAATGTCACAAGGAAGAAACCATATTCATCAACCATTGATCCAATTCTAAATTTTCACGTTGTTATTGAGCTTTATTTAAAAAAAAAAATTCTTTTCAGACAATATAATGAAATGGAAAATGTGCTAAATTAGAAATCAGAAGGAAAATTTATTACACTTGCTGAATTCAGCATTAGCATTTCTTTAATATCTTTCTTTGGGCAAGTTATTTAATCTCTTTTTCATTCTCTCTCTCTTTATGGTAAAAATTCGAACAAATTTCCTGTCCTAGCTAATTCATATATCCTTTATGATAACTAAATTTAATTGAACTTAACAAATATTTTTGTGTTGTTACCAGGTGCCAGGCACTGTTCCTTTACAAATTTTTTTTTTTTATTCTTACATTCAACAAATTGTTCTTGAGCACCTGTCATTTTTTGGATGCCATGTTAGACTCCAGACCACTGTTGTAGTATTTATAATATAGTGGGGGAATAGTGTGTAAAATCTACTTATGTTTGTAATACTATGCAAGAAGTGTGAACATATTACTATAGGAATACAGAAGAAGAGATGGTAAATTCTTCCTGGGGTAGTGGCAAGGTCAGCAAAGGCCTCAGAGAGGGGGTGACACATGATTTAGATCTTGAAGCATGAAGAGGATTTCTCTAGGTGGAGAAAAGATTAGAAAAACAGAGTAGATATAAAAATATTTGATAGAATGTGAAATTGTGACATATTACTACTATTATTTATAGCACCCGTACAGTGTCCTGCTCTAGACTTTGCATACAGTGGTGACTCTAAGTCTATCTTAATTAATCGACTGGTCAGGAAGACAAATGAGAAAAGCCAGCTCCTGTGGCCATTCATTTTTCTTCTTGGTTGAAGGTCTACGTGTGTTCACTATTTTGGAATTGGTTACACCAATTGCTTCACCATTTTTTTTCACTAATTGTTTGTATCATTGCTTCTTTAACATGTATGAGGCACCTATTTATGTATACCCTCCATTTTAAGTGATTTAGTACTTTGCACATATTATATCATCTTTTTTAGTTACTATGATCAAATGGTAGAGATATTGTTATTACATTTACAAAGGTAAAATACTACATGGATTGATGTGACCTCTCTGATGACATGATTTCCTTGTGTGTGTGTATTTGTGTGTGTGTGTGTGTATATATATATATATATATATATATATATAAAGAGAGAGAGAGAGAGAGCGCATGAGCACAAAGTCTGGTATATTAGATAACTCTTCCATAGCTGATTGTTTCCGCAATGATTTCCCCTTTCTCTTAGAGTGGTCGTATTCACAGAAGTGAGACCGCAGTCCCATATCTGTGTAATGTGATCATGCCACTTTGCCCAAAGCTGATGGAGAAAGAAATAGCTTTTCCTTCTTTGGATGTGTTTTGTTCTGTTCATTCGACCTGGATCTGGGAGTCAGCCTCTGATGGTTAGAGCCATAATACAGGACACTCGGAATTTGCCAGAGGGTATTTACCTCAACCTGGAGAGGAAGCCATTCTTTTTTTTTTTAATAATAGCATTGTTAAGATATAATTCATATACTATAAAATTCACCATTTTAAAGAGTATAATTCAGTGGTTTTTATTATATTCAGAGTTGTACAACTTTTACCAGTAATTCCAGAATATTTTCATTACCCCAAAATGAAACCTTATAACCATTAGCAGTTCCTTTCCATTCCCTATATCCCTCAGCCTCTGACAACTACTAATCTACTCTCTGTCTTTGTGATTTGGCCTATTATAAACACTTCATATAAATGGAATCATATGAAGAAGTCATTCTTTAGTAGGGGTGACTAAAATTCACACATGGAAAGAAGTCAAGATGATATATATCTATATATATATATATAGAGAGAGAGAGAGATATCTCCATATATCTATATATCTGTATACATCTATTTATATATATGCATCTAATATCTCTTCTGTGTTCCTCTGTGTGTGTGTATATATATATATATATAAAATCTCTCTCTCTATATATATATTTATCTTCTGTTTCTCTTTCTCTTATCTATCTCTTTTTGAAGTATTTGCATCCTTAATTTCAGTTGTTCTGGAGCCCAGTTACATTCCAATCCTTTATACAATTTTGTTGTTTAAACCCTTCCTTGATTGTATTGCAAAACAGAAGATTAACTCATTCAACTTAGATGTACTGATAAAGTTGTTCTGTCTATAAGTGATTTAAATGTCCTTCCTTGCTTCTCACCCACTAATTGGGAGGAGGGGCAATAACATCCAATACAGTTTAAAGTTTAGTCCAATCCAATAATGTGAAGCATCAATTCAGCTACTACTTAGATTCTTTTGAAGAAACATGCAAATCCTTGGTAATGTGAATTCTTCTTTGGTTCAGTGGATAGAGGATGGACTTTGAAATCAGCTGTGCCAGATTTTAATCCATGTTCTGTCACCAACAGGTAATCATCTTGGGCTAGCAGTCACATCCCTTCTTTGAGACTTAATTTCTTTTTCTGATAGGATAATACTTCACAGAGCTTTGGGAAAGATTAAGATAATACATGAGAAGAATTGAATACAGCGCCTATCATAGGTGATAAATGCCATTCTCCTTGGGAGTCTAAGCATATCTAGGGAATGTATGAATGGCAGAGTCTACCAGAAAGTAGTATTTCCCCCTCAATAGTGTGGAGTTGTTGTTGATGAAAGGTGGCTGCCCCAACAGGGACCATAATTTTCAACCTCCCTTGTATGAACTTGTCATGAACTGGCCATGAACTCTCTATGGAATGTGAAAGGAAGAGGTATGTATTACTCTGAGTCAGGGTTTTAAAGAAGCAGGTGTATCTTTTTTCACTCTCTTTCCCCTTATCTGGCTCCAAAGTCCTTTGGTATGGCAGCGATATAAGACTATAGGGACTCGGTCCCTGAATTTTTCCATAAAGGAAAACAGAATACAAAAAAAAAAAAAAGAAGAAGAATAGATGTGTTGGACTCTTATATGAGTGAGGAATAAACTTTTTGTTGGGTTAAAACATTGGAATTTGGAGTGTATTGATTACAGTAGCTACCATTACTTTAACTAATACAACATTCCATAAGCCTTATGAGCTTATTGAGAAAACACAAATTATAATATCCTAGGGTTAATGGCTTTGTTTCTTCATGGAAAATCAAATCTCATTCATTTGAATTCAATGCCATTTATGTTGTCTTTGTGAGAGTATTTTTCAGAAAGATCAATGAAATAAAACTTTACAATTCATGAGGTTATTCCAGGACCCTTGAATTATTTTTTTCTACCTTCATTCAATATTCATTCAACATATATTTATTGAGCACCTTGGTTAGGAGAGGCAGACTAGTGAAAATGTATTTTTAAAAACAAATAGAAATACCATACTGAGTAATTGGAAGGTAGTGCTCAAGGCAAGCTGTGGAACACAGGTTTATTAGAAAAGCTCTCATTGAAAACCTGCTGACTTTTCAAAGCATGTTTGATTATTGTGCCCACCTTTAAGTCTTTAGCTATGGATTATTGGATATAATACATCTAATTTTTCAAAATACGTTTCTCTCCCACATATTAAATGTGTAAAAGCCTATTGACAGAGGAATTTCCGGGCACCACAAATGATGCAGTTGTTAAGGAAACAGAGACTTCCCCAGCAGTTGGGTCCCATAGAAAGAGTAAGTCTTTGGAGCCATTGAAACCTGGGTTCAAACCCTGTCATCAACCTTTCCGAGACTCATTTTCTTCTTTTGTAAAATGGGAAAATTAATGGCTATCCTCATAGGGCTTTAGGGAAGATTTTTAAGTCATTTATATACAATGAGTGTAGCCTAGTAAATGTGCAGTACAAGATAGGAGGTATGGTTATTGTCCCCCAAGAAAACCCATCTAATTCACTAATTCAGATTTTCTGATGACTCGTAAGCAGTCCTGTGCAATTTGGCTCCTCTCCCTTTCCCAGATGGACAGAGGGCTCTCTGCCCAAGTTTGACACCCATATATGGATACTGTGTGTGATTGCACATGAGTACAAACAGAGGCATGCACACACATGAATATATATGCATGTACACACCATGTGCACACACTTATGCATGGCATGCACTCATACTTATTTCGCTTCTGTTAAGGCATTTGCGATGCCTTGGGCAGCTTAATTTTTACAGTTTTGAAGGTTCTAAAGATTCTTCTATTTCTACCTATGCTTAAAAGTCTCTACTCAGCTTCCCAAAGGGAATTTGTTCATTTGATTTCCTGGTACCTGCTTTAGGTTGTTTATTTTTATTCTTTAGTCCCACAAAGGAGTGAAAACTCAGTGTATAACACTGAGACACAAAGGCCTAGCCTATTTAAAAAGTTATCTTGAGCAATACTCCATAAATAAGCTAAATTAGAATTCTTTAAAAATGATATGATATTTCCAGGAATTTAAAAGCCCTAGTGTGAATTGAATGTTCCCCCGTTTTCTGTAAAAGCACTTGAGCTGCTGAAGTGCTTCATAAATCTTGACCTTTCCTCTGAAAGCATGTATCTGCCCTGGTTGTGCTTTCAGCTCTTTGCGTCTAAGTTACTGAGAAAGAAAACTAAAGGAGAAGAGGATTTAGTGGGAAAATTTGGTTTGTTTTTAGATGGTTCCTAGATGGGAAAGCCCAATTTAACTCATAAAATGGTGGGGGAAGCATTCAATTCCCCCTCTTCCCTGAATGTTTCTATGCATGAGTACAGTCTGACTCTGATGCTACTTTCAGAATTAGGAAGGTTAATAATTCAGTCCCCTAAATGTACAAGAGTAAAACCATCCTCCCTTTTCTGGTTTACGCTCCTACATACAAATAGCCCCATTAACAAAACTGGTTTCAGAGAAAATAAAATAAAAAATTGCCCTGATGACCAGGGCTAGCATTTAGACAGCACTAAGTGAGTTTCTGTGCATTTCGAGCATCTCATTTTACTCACAATATTCTCAACAATACTCTGAGGTGGGGACTATAATTATTACTCATATTTATGGGTATAGAAAGAGAGATGCAGGTTAAACATGTTGTTAAATGGGAGAGGCAAGACTTGAACCCAGGCAATCTGGCTCTTGACAACTTGGCTATAATGACCCTGAAAAGCATATGTCCAGACGTATTTATGGAATTTTTAGTGGGAGGCTGTATGGTACTTGTTAAGAGCATGCATTATGGTGTTAGACATCCATAAGTTGTAATTCTGGGTCTGCTAGAAATAAATAGTCATGTGTGACCTTGAGCAAATTATCCAACCTACCTGAGGTTCCAGATGGATGGTAAAGGATGATAGACGGTATCAGGTAATACCATGTATCTGATAGAGTTCCTTAAAGATTTGATGGAGCACAGATGCTAAGTGCTCAGTAAGTGCTAGCTATTATGTTTATTTCTCTTCACCAGTCTGTGAGGTCCTCAAGGGCAAATTACTGTGGTCACTACTGAATTGCTTAGTGCTCAGCACCATGTGTGACACATAACAGATCATCAATAGAATTAGGACCACCTTTGTTTTGAAGGGCACTGACTGGCTTCTGAATGTGTGTCTCCTATCCCAAAGGGTCTTCTGTGTTTATCTTTGATAATAAGGTCACTGGGATGTGGAAGGCCCTGGGTGTAGGGGTCTTCATGAAAAGATAAGCCCTTTGCTTAAAATAAATAGCTCAGGTTCCTTTCCCTCCAGGAAGATCTGTACACTGATACAAAATTCCCCTGGGGCCAAATCACATGAAAAGTGGCATGCTGTTTGGTAGCTAACAGAGTCACCCTGACAAAAACATGCATGGATCTGGGTAATTGATTCACTCATTCAACAACTATTCATTGAATAACTTCTGCCTGCCTGGCTCTGTTGAGTGCTAGGGATAGAAAATCATGGAAAATCAAGCAACATTAGTTCTTTCTCCTCAATAAGCCTGCATTAAAGATGGCAAATACATGTTCCCCATGTCCTTCTTAACCAAATCCACAATGGGGTATGACCGGTGCCTTCTTCTTACTCTGCCTGGGCTAAGTTACTAGAATAAAACTCCTTAGCAGCAGGTTCTCTGCTGTGCTCACTGTGTCATTCCCAGGACATGGTCATAGTAGGTGTTGAATAAATATTCGTTGGATGAAAGGATTAAACACAACTGGCACCAAGAGTGAAATTCTTTAGACTTCTTTGACTTTGGTGAAGTTGTAATTTTGATTCTAGAAATTCTCAGCTTAGCTAAGGAAAACTGGCCTTATCCTCTGGATTGTAATGAAAATAAACCCTTCCAATGACAACCTTGACATAATTAGTTTAGGAAAGGCATATCCCTTTTACCTCTCCACATGCTCCTTAGAGATATAGCTATTTATATTACAGATGGTGTGTGCTACTGCCCTTTATTCACCATTAATATTAATAGAAAATAAAATAAATGAACAGAAAATGGTCCCAATGTGTGACAAACATAAAAGCTACACATTACATTAGAGTATTAATACAAATAGTCTGGCACTCATAGTCACTGAGTAATCATTAAAGTGGCAGAGACTTTATAGCCACAAATTCTAAAACATTTGTGCATCTTGCTTGAGATCCAACTTTTCTCTGTAGGGCAGCCCTCACTTTTTCAAAGAACCTCCAGTTTCAACTCTATGATGGTTGCTGTCTTATTCATAATTACAGTGGTTCTTCTTGCTGGGATGCAACTTCATTGCATCTTGGGTATTTTCATCTCCTTCCACCCTCAGTCTACCTACCCCATAACTATGGAGTACTGTGGACTATCTCTATGACTTAAAGTGGGGGAGGTTGCTTTAGAGCTCAGTTCTCTTAGAAAATTCTCCTATCCTTCTATCCAGAGAACTCAACAACATAAATGCCTATGAAAGCTGTTAGACCTCCTGTGATGCACCAACAGAGACTTACTACTCAGTCCTGCTCACTCCCCAGCACACCTGGGGAGTGTGATTAAAGTACTATGGGCTTGCTCTTTTATTGCTCTTTATATTGTATTTATGGGTGATGGTGAGTGCCTAGGAAAATTTGTGATTTGTTAAATAAATAAAAGAATGAATAAACATCCCACACATGATGCGATGAAAAATACTACATTTCTCATATTTGTGTTCACACACGAAACAGAAGAGTGGCTTGGACACTTCCTTTCCTTCAGCTTGTATCATCCATTAGGATGTGGCCAATGTGCCACCACTGAATAGTCTTTCTCAGCCACCCCAAGCCAAGGGACTTCCCTCTAGCAGAGCAAGAGAGAGAAGACATATGCCTTGTAGTGGACAGTGTGCTGAGCCTCCCAGACCTCCCTTCAGGACAGAAGGGCTTCTTCCTCCAGATGCTGTCAAGCTTCTCCCTCTGCTGAAGAGAGCTGGCTTGACTGAGGTCACACATCTTCCCAGAGTCAGCCTGCATCCAATGGCTAGCTGATGAGGGTGTGTCTGTCACCTCAGCTTGGAACAACACAGAAGAGCCATCCAGTGTCAGAGTTCCCCGTGTGTTTGGTTAAGGCCTTTCTGAGACTGCATCAAACTCAGTTTCTCCCTCTTGCCTAATCTGTCTTTCTTGCATTTCTGTACAGGTATTGATCCCAAAAATTCCCCAGTAAGCTTCCAGAAGCTTCTCTCTGTACCAAAGTCTGATTTCTGGAGAACCCCACTTACAACAGGTTTCTTTACTCTTTTCACCAGTGGTTTTTAAACTGTGATATTTAGAAGGAAACAACTTCATTCCCCTGACCCCAATATGTCCATGACACTTTCCACAGAGGGAGGGGGCTAGGCTAGGTAGGCAATGATCCACAACTAAAATGGTTGAGAAATAAAATGGTGGTGAGAGAAGAGGCTTTAGAATCAGATAGTTCAAGGTTTGCTTCCAACTGGTGCTATGTGGTCTTGAGCATATTACTAAACCTCTCTGGGCTTAGCTTTCATACATCATAAGGTTGTGTGATAGTTACATAAGAACATGCAAACTAAAAGCCTAGGTCAGGGAAAGACTAAATTATTAGTAATTTCTAGTAGTAGCCATTGTTTGCTTTACTCACCTTTTACATCATAGTGCAGCTTAAATGGACAATGTACTTAAAGTGTGTACTACTTTTCTAATGATCTACTGGAATATGATGGCGACTAAAGAAATTTCAATTGTGCTGCACTGGAATTACAGGATGGTCAGAGAATTTTATTCTAATCAGCAAAAGCACCTAGTTCCAATAAGTGTGTGTCTGTGACCAGGGATCACCTGTACTTTTATCCGAGGAGCTTCAACTGACCAGAGCTGATTTCCTTTGTTTCCAGTCCCTTGCATTAAGACTTAGTCATCTTAGAGAGCATCTCTGCAGCAATGCTGGAAGGTACATAGCAATATGGACTTTTTTGGTTGTAAAGATCTGGTTTCAAATTCTACCTCTTTTATCAGCTCTACAGATTTGGGAAATAACTTAACATCTCTGAGCATCAGTTTCTTTTCTCTAAAGTATGGCCATATACTGATTAAAAGGATCTCCTTGGCTTCAGTCCTCACCCCTTCAAATGCCTGTCCCAGTCTATTCCTAGAATGATCTTTCTAAAGTATAAATCAGATCATGATTTTTTCTTTGTTAAAACTCTTCAAAGACTGGCTACATCAGTATTAGTTACTAGTAGTTGGGTATGTTGTTGAAAATGCAGGTTCTCTGCTCCCATCTCAGACTTGGTAAGTCATAATCTCCTAGCATGAGGCCAGTTATCTACAACTGTATATAGCTCCTCTGTGAATCTGAGTTTGCTCTCATTAGTTTACCCTATCCATGGTCTGAACCTAGCCCACTTTCAGCATTATCTCACATGCCCATGTCACAGGCTATCTGCAGCCAAACAACTGGTAACAGCTTTTCTAATATGGTATATGTCTATCCTAGTTCATGTAGTTTCCTCTGCTGGAATGGCTTTCATATCTCACTTTTCTACTTGGTAATCCTATACACATTTTACAAGACTTCACAGAGTAAGTCCTCTATGAAGATTTTCCTGGCCCACCCCCAGGAAGAACTGATTATGTATTATTTTATACTCCCCAATATGCCACACGGGCTCTGAAAATCAATTGCATAACTCTCTCCCTAATATAAACACTCATTTTCTTGCTTGTGAACCTTTAAATGGCTGGATATGAGTGGTCTTATTTGTCTTTATATCATCAGCACCTGCGCATAGTACTTGGCCAACAAAATTTTGATGAAGAGATAAAGTCCATCTTTTTAAATTGTGAACTCCGGTACAGAGATGTGTAGCTTTGATGAACGAGGGCACAGAATTGCAAGTTGTAAAAGATCTCTTTGCCTTTGATATGGTGAAAAACAAATCAGTCTCTCTTTTTGGATCATTAAATTTGGACCATTTCATCTGGGGCTTTGGAGAAGCTGTTTCTATTGAATGCTGCTTTCTACTTTTTAGACCAGTTAGTGGTTTCAGTCATTGGTCTGCAGCTGTGGCATGAATACAAGTGGTGACAGGTCAGGAACAAACTTTTTTTGGTGGGAAGATTACCAAAGCTTTTCATTTTAGTCCAACCCACAGGCTCAGGGATGATTCAAATAGCATGCTATTTTATCCATCTGTGATTGTCCTGGGAAGTATGCTGTATTTTATGAACAAACTGATGGCAGTAGATATATTTTCCAGGGGTTTTTCTACCTGCTGTTTGATTCACAAGTGAAGGTCAGATGTATTATGGCTCACCTGCCAATGCTAACTACCTTTCATAAAATTATGGTCCTGCTGATTAGATGAATGCCCCTTAGTACACACTTTCCATCAGAGTTTTGGAGGTAACAGTTACTGATGCCAGTTGGTTCTTGGCAGCAGCATTAAACTTCAAGCCATAGACAGTGAGGACCCTTGGACCTTCTGATGTGTGACTCGAGCCTTAAGGTCTTTACAGGAAATACAAATGGTGGCGCTAAATCAGGTTGATCATTCTTCTGCTCTCCTTAAGCTTCTTTTCCTCTCCAGTGTCATGTTTCACTGCTGTAAAGAAGTTAAAGGTCTGTCAACCAGATATTTATTCTTTGCTGAGTCAGAAACTCTCTCTATAGCTGCATATTTCTTAGCCTTTTTCCATCTAGGAACAATGATTTCAGGCTCCAGGTAGGTGATGAATCCTGTGGAGAAATCCTTATATGAAGAGGGTACATGCAAATCCCAGTTGAAGTGTTGACTTGGCTATTGCTTAACCATGAAGTACATAGGTTCACAGCCCAACAACTCTCATTTTCCTACAGTTATTGACTTTCTATGAAATTTTCCCACTTGCATTCTCAAGGTGGTGCAGTTGAATGTTGAGAATATGTACTCTAAAGCTAGATAGAACTGGGTTTGGTTTCTGCCTCAATGCCACTGTAAATGCATGGTCTTGAGTGAGTTACTCTCTGTGTCCCTCAGAGATAAAGGTGACAAAGTGCTGTGTATATCATAAAGTAAGCCCTGAGTATATAGTAATTGTTTTTATTCATTATTTTTAGTCATTTTATCAATGTTGACCTTCTTTAATAATTATTAGTAATAATATATTAAACAGCATATGTCTCTGCTTCAATATTATAACAAGTAAGATTCTATACAGGTCATCTCACCTTCAAAAATATGCATATTATGATTTTAGCAAAATATTTATTATATGTTGGTATAATTTTAGTATTTTTTTCCAGAAATACAAGTTTCCTGGGAATGGCTTTTCTGGGTGTATCTGAAAAAGTATGTCACCTTAATAATTTCCTACTAAGAAGACTTTGTTTTGAGCCTAAATTGCAGCAGAATAGGGGAGAGATTGAAAGCATGCATTTAGGAAGCAGAAGGACTTGATATATGGCAGCTATGCTTTGGCACCTTTAATTACATGTTGTGCAAATGAACCTATCTAAGTCTGTTTCTCTTTTCTTTTCTTTTCTTTCTTTCTTTCTTTCTTTCTTTCTTTCTTTCTTTCTTTCTTTCTTTCTTTTGAAAAATGAGAATAATACTATGTACCTACTTCTTAAGAATTTTATGAGAATGGATTAAGAAAGCAAATGCAGGTAAAACACTCAGAATAGCATCTGCCATATGGTTAGCATTTAATGAATGCAAGCTCCCATCCAAATAGCAGACTTGACCTGAAAATGTCCAAAATCTAGTACTTAGAGAGATAGACAAAAAAGCAACAACAACAAAACAACAGTCTTAGCAATAAGTGGGGATCTACAGGAAGCATGCACTATTATGTTCTAGTATCATTTCAAAGAACTTTTGTTCACCAAGCACTGTTAGGGGGAAATGCCATTTGAAAAATGTAGAACAAAGGGCATGCATAGTACAAAATGTGACCTGTTTGAAACATTTTTCATTTACAGCCTCCCTCATACTCAGCCCCAGGGGGAAAGTGAGGCAGCACAGCTCAGCATGGACGGCATCTGGCGTCCACAGCCATTGATGAGTAAGAAAGGAATGGAGACTGAACTGTGGTAATGGACAGGAAGGATTTCCCAAGTATGTGTGACAAAAAGCTTTCCTAGCTATGGCTCTTTGACATAACTAAGTAATAACATCGAGAGTGTGCAGTCAGTCCAGGTTTTCAATCTGGTGAGACTAATGATCGAGTCCCAGTGTACCCTTGAGTACTTCCGTGGTTTAGCGTAGCAGAACACAAGGCTCCAATTTGCTGTTGAATGAATAGGTGGATAAATGAGTAAAGTGTGGAGATACCCAACAAAAGCTGTTTTCATCACACACCATGCATAAGATAGGAACTCAAGAAATATTTAATAGTTAACTAATTAATTTGTTAATTAATTGGGAGATAGTCAGGGGTAGATGACTCATGATGCCCAGTGACTAAGAAATAATTGTAATTTTTCTTCAGTATCTCCAATCATTGTTCAAATAACCTTTCTTTTTCCTAATGAACAATTTTGAGATTTTTCCAAATACTCACTGGCCAAAAAAGAAAGTCAGCATCTTTCCTACAACTTGGCCAGAATTATAATGTGCAGTGAGAAGGGCAGGCTAATTTTGAAAGTGGAGTGTGAGAGTTCCCTGTGGAAGATTGGCTCACCCTGATAGTTCTTGACTCTTAGTGATTGATGTAAAAATCTATTTGAAGTTGAAAATAGATACATTTATCTTTTAGTTCTCACTGTAGCCACTAGCCAGAGCAATATGCCTAATTCTCTCCTGCTCATACGCCTCTAGGAAAAGTATTCTTATCTGAAATAGACCAATGGTATTTCGACTGACTTCTTTCCCTTTTGACTTTCAGTTGTTTTGAAGATCGGGGCTTCCTAGTATTAATATAAATCTTATGCTGTCTTAAGACATAACATCTTTCAGCTATTAGAAGTGGTCATGAACCTTTTGTGTTATCTTCAAGTACCTGTGGGGACATCAACTATTACATTTGAAAGTAAAGTTCACATGCTTAGCAATGTATTATTTATTTGTCTCATCAATACATTGAAAGTGATTACAGGAATGAGCTATAAAACTACAAGATGGGCAATAACTCACAACGTAGCATATTCTCTTTCAAGTCCAATTACTCTAGACATTAAACTGTATGGGTCGAATTGTTTTCCATATAATAGATAGAGATGTTTTCTAAGAGAATATTCTATTATTAAACAAAGACTGCTAAAACTTCAAATTGATTTCTGCTATTGGAGTTTGATATATATTCTTGATTCAATTAGCTCACTCCACTCTTATAAAGCTCTATAAGAGCTTTGGCCGACATCTTTAATCCTGAGAATTTATTCATGCTGCATCATAAATGCCCTCTATGCATTTAAGCTGAAAGACAGAGGATGCTATGGCTCTTTAATCCCTGTGGAGTCCATAGCTGCAATGTCCAATATAGCAGTCGTTAGCCAAATGCAGCTCTTTAAATTACTACACTTAATTAAAAGGAAACAAAATTAAAAATTCAGCTTCTCAATCATGACAGTCACATTTCAAGTGCTCCAGAGCAACATGTGGCTATCGTATTGAACATCACAGTTTCTATGAGTGCTGAATGTTCCATTGAACAGCACTGGTCTGTGGTGATCAACAAAGATATCTCATACAGACTTCATGGATGTCTGCAGGCTGCAGGGTAAGTCACATGATGGCACATTCATCCCCGTTAGCTCAGTAAATCGGAAGGAAATGTGTTTATCCTGAATGACATAGAGTCTTCCATTACTTGCATGTCACTATTTTCTGTCCCCCACTCTACTGCCATTTCTTCAATTAACTCTTTGTTTCTCAAATATTTCTTTAAGAATGGCGACACACTGTCTGTTAGGGGGTAAGGAGAGAAAGGAAAAAAAGGATTAGAGAGCACACTGATGTCTGAGCAATAAAACCCCTGGCATTTAGGGTTTAGAGGTTCTCACATTGTAAGAAGTTCTAAAGTTTCAGTTTAGAAAAAGAAGGAGCCTTTACAGAGTTGATTTCTGCTTTTTCTGGCAAACCTTAACTTCCTGGTTCAAAGAAAAGACGTGTATAAATGAGGCCCACAAGGGTTCTTTGACATCGAATCATTCTTACAGCACAACATTTTGATAAGTTAAGTGTAAATGAACCAGAAACATATGGATTAAATTTCCCCCATGATAGTAAGAGGTTATAAAAACTGTGCAGGAAAAGAGCCTGGGAAAATGCATTTGGGGCTTGCTGGGCACTCGGTGCTTAAAATTCAGAGCATATCATTTTGCCTGAAGCAAAACGTAAAGTAGAATTAGTCACCTCAGCTCTGTGCTTTGTGCAAAGCTTCTGGGGGAAATTGGAAATGACATTTGGGTTTCCCTTTTGGTTGACAGGACTGCAATCTAGGTTGAGAGAGAGCCCATGCCCATAGCTGGCACAAAGGGGAGAGAATGGGACTTTGGAGCTGGGTTGGGCAGGGGTGGGGTGCCCCCCTCCTTGTGTCAGTGAGCAGAAGTCAGCTGATATGGTTGGTAGCCCTGGTCCATCAAGGCCATTTAGAAGAAGCAGTGTTTTGTGAAAGGTAGGTCTCCTTGTATTTGAATCACCAACGGGGTCTTACCTGCTATCTTGGGAGCCATTAGAAGGTTTGGAGCTGGGGATGTGACATGATTAGATCACCGTGGAAGCCTGGGGAGAGTGGATATAGAGGATGAGAGAAGGAAAACAAGTCAGGAATATTAAGCAAGAGATTTGAGGTCCAGAATTAAGTGAAAAATGAGATATATTTAGGAAAGCAGAATGTGAGGGCTTAGCAATCCACTTGATACAGAAAATGAAATGAGAAAATGAGGTAGGAATTAAGTAATTTGCTCCAAGTCACACAACTTTTTCACATCTAGCTCTTTTCACTCCAAAGTTTCTGACTTATGTAAATCAAACAACCAAGGATATTCATTCATTCATTCATTCACTGTATCATTGTGAAGTTTTTTTTTTTTTTTTTTTT
>VBSM01000529.1:42941403-43008873 GCA_008086735.1 Cheirogaleus medius | reverse complement strand
GCCTCCCAGAGTGCTAGGATTACAGGCGTGAGCCACCACGCCCGGCCCATTGTGAAGTATTTATTAAGTACATACTATGTGCCAGATCCTATGTTAGGTGTGTGAGACAATGATGCTTAGCTCAAGGCTGATTATTGTTGTAGCAGGAAGATTAGTTCACTAGTGTCTTATGATATTGTCCTCCAAGATTATTCCTGAAAACAGACCAGATAATCAGAGAAATCTAAACCACTCATACTCCAGCTAGACTCATTTAGAACCTTTGCTGTTATACTTTAGCTAAAGCTATGGAAATAAACTTGAGTTGAGGGAGAGCCACCTGCTTTGCTAAATCAGTTTGTCTGTCTCTAACGAGCCCTTGGACAGAGTCACTTGGCAAGGCAGCAACATGCTGCATTAGAGGAAATTGCCACTGTTAATACTTATAAGCCCTTATATAAAGGAAGGTGCACCAAGTCAAGTCATTGTCCCAAAGAAGCAACCAATTTTTTCAAAAGGGCAATGTCAACAGAAGCTATAACACTTCTGTCCATGGCTGGCCTTGGCCAGGGGAAAAAAAAAGAATCTGTCTATTCCTTTGGTTTGATGAGTTCTCACTTGATGAAAGCTAGTTTAAAATAACAGTTGAGGGAATGAAAGGGAGAAATGTTAGGATGACCTCCTAGAATTTATTGCACTGACCTGTGTACTAACACGGCAAGAAAGTGTTAGAGCTGAAGTTTAAACTGAAGTCTATCTACCTCCCAAATCCATGTTCTTTCCACACCACCACCACTTGTGGAGTTGAGGATCAGTAAGCCTGATTAATTAAGCTAATGACCTCTCCAAATTGTCTCTGCCAATAGGTGCCACAGAGAGAGTGTCAGAGAGAAGAGAGTCTGCAGATCAGTGAGAAAAGGAACAAAGTTTGGCAAGCCCTACTGAAAGCTGAAGAATCCTACACTCCCTTACAGTATTTCTAACATAGGATAAGCTTAGACATAAAAGACATGATGGCCTCCAAATATACAATATATTGGCTGAGAAGTTGATGACGTAGGGATTTTTGTATTCTTGACTAGGACTTGCTATGTTTTCTCTGTGTTGAAAAAGATTGTTACTCTCCTGTAATTGTCAACTATCAATTACTGTGTTCATATGTGCTGAGTTCATGTTATCTATGTGTCTTATGTGCAAAGAATATTTTTTCTTTACAATAAAATGAATGCTAGTGAGCATTGAAGATATATTTACTTTAATGAAGTTTGATATTTTTTCTCTTTTCTAAAACTTCCAAGGGCCAGCCATTGTCCTCAGAAAAACACACACAAAAAAGTTTTAGTCTCTTAAAGAGACACAGCTCCTTAGGGATGGCCCATATAGTGGAGAGAAAGTAGATCCTAGTGGTTGAGAGCAAGCTCTGGAAATAGCTAGGTATAGCCTAGGCTCTGCCAACTTCCTACTGTGTAAACTTTTCCAAGTTCACATTGTCTTTCTTCATCTCAGTTTCCTCATCTGTATAATGGGAAAAGTAATAGTACTACCACATAAGGTTGTTTGAGGAGTAAATTTATTATAAATTTATTATATATAAGGTCTTAGAACAGTGCCTGGCACACAGTTAAAACTCAGTAAATGTCAGCTACTACCATTTTCTGTGCTGCAGTAACTCCAATATGCCTCACCTACTGCTGTGTGTGCCAGCCCAAGTGCTTTGTATCAACGCTAGTCTACAATTGCCATTTCTTTCTGATACATGTGAATTATTTTTAAACTCAGTAAAAATATAAACTGTTTAAAAAGAAAAAGATTTATTTGATTAAATCTTCATGTCTATAATAGAAATTTTCTTTGTATTTTTAAAAACTTTGTATCTTTTCTAAATTTTTAACCTTTGGTAGAGTGTAAAGAAATCCTTCTATTTCATTTCTTGCTCAACTACTATTATTTCTACTGCCACTAACCACTGCTGCTGCTGCCATTTCTTGGGACCTTACTGTGTCAGGCACTGTGCCAAGTGTTTCATATGCATTATCTACTTTAAATCTTATAAAAACATTCAGAGGTAGGTACTATTCATTCATTTAATTCATATTTATTCAGGGCTTACTTTGTGCATGCCAATGTTCCAGGCATTGGGAATACAGTGCTGAGCAAGACAAAGTTCCTTTCTTTGTGGAGCTTCCATTCTGGTAACTTCTGTTGCCCCAATTTTAAGGAGGCATCTGAGTCTTTTACAGTCTACATAGTGGCCGAAGTAACCACCAGACCGAAGGCTATTGGATTCCCAATCCCATGCACAGCCACCTTTTTGAGGTGCCATAGAGAATTTTTAGTTTTCTTCCAGTTTCTATTTCCTCCTTTCCCTTCCCAACACCCTCCATTTCCTGTTTGGAGATCCATAGGGTTCTGAGGAAGCGGATTCGATCTCAGCTGCAGGGATGGAAAATGTGATCTAGTCTAAGGGAAAGTCTGTGCCTTTGACTCTGCAGACCACAGCGATTGGTTCAGGGGTGGCGATGTGACCTAAGCTGGTCAAATTAGAGTGATTTCCCGTATCTTTCCTCCAATTTCAGGGACAAGAGTGTTCTTTCTTCTTGCGGATACCGTAATGTGTATCCATGAAACTTGAAACTCTTACAGCCAATTTTGCCTCCATGCGGGAAGCCAGTGTGAGAATGAAGTCAACCCGTGGCAGAAGGCAGAGCCACGAGAGTTTTAGAGAAAAGAAATTAGAGCCCCACTGAGAATACGCTTGAAGCTGCCATATTTCTTAACTTGTAAGAACCACAGGGCAATAAATTCCCATATTTTTAATCATTTTTATTTTATTATCTGCATCTTACTATTTTGTTTTGGTTTGTAACTGAAAACATCTCAAATGCTGGACAAAATAAAGGCAAATGCCAGTTCCTCTCTTTGTCTCACTCATTGCTTCATCTCTCCATGGCCTCATTTTTACTTTTCCTACTTCTATTCCGCTTTCTACTCTTCTCTTTCCTACATCTCCACCCTTTCATTCTCCCAAAATCCATATGGGTCTTATCAACACTACTACTGGTAGGCACATTAATAGACATAATAATGACAAAATATTTATTTCATAAAAAATAGGTTAGATCTGGAAGGGACTTTAAGATTTAATGTGAAAGAAATCTAGGACTCAAACAACTTTACACACAAATCCATAATACTTTCTTACTCTTTGTTGAAATCAGTTGCTTTACACAAAAAGTATTTTTAACTAATTTTAACACACTATTTTATTCCATTCTTAAAGCTAACTCACTAGTATTTATAGTGGGGAAGGGGGTTGAGCACTAAGAGCTTTCTTTTCCAACATTGCACTTACATGGAACAGTCTGGATTTTTGTTATAAAAAGACCAATAACTGCTGGGGAGATTTCCTGTCATTATAGCTGTTGAAACCTTGTTTCAGTTTCTTTTAGCTTTAGTGTCCAGAAACAATCTAATCCCAGGTCATCCAAACAAGTTAGTGATTTTTCGGCTCAGTAGACTAGGCCTGATGCCACTAACTTGCTGAAGGTCGCTTCTTAGTGTTTTCATTTCTTTCAGGTTCAGTTCTAACTGATCTTCTCTCCATTCTCCCTTCATCTGAGACTAACACAGCCATGGGTCAAAAAACAATTATCCAATCTTCCTTCCAAGTTCACAACTCTCACTTATCTGGGTGGGGGTTTGGGAGAGGAAAGAAATCTCTTCCCCTCTCTAGTTCTTCCTACATGTTCTTCACACTTAACAATGCTCTCTAATGAAACAAGTTTAATATACACAATTGTATCAGCCAGTATTTTTGTGTTATGATTCCATACCAAAGAACTCCAAACTCTCAGTTGAATAAAACAAGAAAGGCGGGTTTGTTGTTGTTGTGGTGGTGGTGGTGGTGGTTCTATTTTGTTTTCTTCTCATTCATGCTGTGAGTGTAATATGGGTTGATTGTAGACTCCCCATTGGTTGTGTCCTCTTTGTATGTGTTCTCTATCCAGGCTGAATGAGAAACTTGACATTGTTGTGGCAGAGGGAAAAGAGAATTCTCGAAGGTCTAGTATCAGTAGATACTCCAGCCCAAAAGCAACACATGCATCACTTGTGTTCAAATTCATTCATCAGAGAAAGTAAAATGGCCATACCTAATGACAAGCAGAGTGAAAGAGAAAGTCAAGATAGGTGTGCACAGCCCAAAGGAACTAAAGGCTACCACCGCAACATTTAAGTCAGAATATTTCATGAATAAAAGTGGATTCAATGTGGAAGAAGGAGAACTTTGAGAATTTTGTTATGGTGCTTAAATATTGTTGTTTTCTTTACTGCCTAGACCCTAGACCCTTCAATGGTAGCCATGTGGCATAGAAAGAGGCAGAACCAAATACCTATCTTTCTACTAGAATACAGACTTGTGTTCACTGGGAGATGGAGAGGAGTTAGGAACCCACAGGATAAGTTCCAAACATCTTTACATAACCAATAAGAATCTGTATGAATTGGGTCCTGCTTGTCTATTATTTTTCTGTTCTTTACTACACTATCCAAATGAAAATTCTTTTTTTTTTTTTTTTTTTTTTTTTTTTGAGACAGAGTCTCGCTCTGTTGCCCTGACTAGAATGAGAGTCAGCCTAGCTCACAGCAACCTCAAACTCCTGGGCTCAAGCGATCCTCCTGCCTCAGCCTCCCTGAGTAGCTGGCACTGGAGGCACAAGCCACCATGCCTGGCTAATTTGTTTGTTTGTTTCTAGTTTTAGTTGACTGGCTAATTTTTTTTCTATTTTTAATAGAGATGGGGTCTCACTCTTGCTCAGGCTGTTCTTGAATTCCTGATCTCAAGCAATCCTCTCGCCTTGGCCTCCCAAAGTGCTAGGATTACAGGCATGAGCCCGGCCCAAATGAAAATTCTTGAGTCTTTTCTTTTCTTATTATTCCAAATTTACATTAACCATTTTCTTTAATGAATATGGTTAATATTTTTTATTCATCAACTGAATAAAACATTAAGATCAGCCTTCTGCAACTGAAGTTGTCCTTTCTAACCTAATGCTTTCTGGTTTCATAAATCTGCATTCAAAAAAGCACTTTATAACTGTCTGGATTATTTTTATTCTATCAAATATGCTGTTGTTTGGGATATTATTATTTTGAAATAGAAATAGATTGAAAGTATGTAGATAAAGCCCAACACTTTTCCATCACCAGTAAAGGTGACAACCTTTTTTATTTTTATTTCAGAATATTACCGGGGTACAAAAGATTTGGTTACATAAATTGTTTTGTACTGTTTGAGTCAAAGTTATAAGTGTTCCCATAACCCAAATAGTGTGCATTATACCTGTTAGCTGTAAATTTACCCAACCCCTCTTCCCCTTCACACCTGTTGGATTTCATATGAGTGTTATTTCCATATGTGCACATAAGTGTTGATCAAATAGTTCCAATTTAATGGTGAATACATGTGGTGTTTGTCCATTCTTGTGATACTTCACTTAGAAGAATGGTCCCCAGTTCCATACAGGTTATATAAGAAATATTAGTTCAAAAAGATGACAATTTTAAGAAAGATTTTTCTGGCATTTTCTTAACCTTATTGTAGGCCTCTTAATCTTTCAAGATCTGTGAAAATTAAAAGCAGCTATGCAAATCATAGCCTTAGAGACAAATCATCTTGTGTCAGTGAGTTATTTTCTTTAGGAAGTGCTTAGTTTTCCTGTCTATCAATTACTGTTGGTGTGTAACTTTTCTGATAGAATCACTAATTTTATTTTACCTAAGTTTTAAAACTGAAAATCTCTTCCTGAGGTCAATTCTTAGTTTTAAAAACCAGAAGCCATTTGATATGGAGTCTTGGATTGAAGCAAGTTAGTCACTTACCTCTTTCCAACTCTCTTCATGTAGAAACAACCCTTCCATTGTAAAAGAGAAGTAGACCTCCACTCTCCTTAAAATTCTTCTAGTGATGGTGAACTTACAGACTTAAGCATCTAGTTCATGCCTTTTTGGGGGGACTATTGAGAGGGAGATTAATGTAGGTTATAAGGTTAAAATGAGTTGAAATGTCACAATATTTATATTGAAACAAAATCTATCTCCATGTACCTCCACACATTAATCTTATTTCTTTTTGCACACATAGAATGAGTCTGAGACTCCTATTTTATATTTGATCTTCACATATTTGAAGTTAGCTGTCATGGCTTCTAAGCTTTTTATTTTCTTAAGCTTGCCGTGTCAAGAATCCTTAGATGTTCTTTATATGAGATGAATCACAGTTTTTATTGTTCTCCTTTGGACACAGTTATTTGTCACTGTCACTCCTTAGGGCATAGTGCTGCATGTGTGAATCTTCTGTTACTGGAATTCCACAATATGCTGCATGATGAGTTACTCCCCATCATGCTCGGAGTACACGTACCTTAAACAAAATGAATGTAAATGTGCCTTAGATACATTTTTGTGGTCAAATGGGAAACAGACTCACTCGATTGTTTCAAAAGCTAGTGTGAAGGTGGATGCATCCTCAGTGTAAATATACAAATAAAATACAGATAATGGAAATATCAGCCATGTGTCTGAGCCTATAAAGACAAGACTATATTTAAGAGAGAATAATAACTCCAGTAGGAAGATGACACTTCTGATAACTCAACGGGTCCTTCGATATTTTTCCCTTTAAAGGCAGGCATCAATTCACTCTTACTTTAGTGCTCTCTGTCATTGACATGATTCAGTTCTTCTCCTGAGTGTCTGTTCTTCATTATGAACCCCCTTTTTCT
The DNA here is from genome assembly GCA_008086735.1 of Cheirogaleus medius. Lineage (NCBI taxonomy): Eukaryota > Metazoa > Chordata > Mammalia > Primates > Cheirogaleidae > Cheirogaleus > Cheirogaleus medius. Next base: position 43,002,112 of record VBSM01000529.1, on the reverse strand, counting down.
CTTCTACTAGAATCAACCAAACAACTATATCCTAATATCTACCCTTAAAATTCTCAAAAGAATCTATTTGGTCCATGAAATTATCATTTTCTGCTTATCTGTTTATCTCTATAGGTATGTTTCACAGGAATATCCAACCCAACATGCCCAATACGGAGTTCATTATTTTCCCCTCTAAACCATCTCATCATCCTTCTTCTTCTATTATTTGATAATTCAACAAACATTTATTCAACATTAATATGTGCTAGGAACTGTACAAAATGATGCAACTATAGCCAGGGATGAGCAGACCTAGCTCCTGCCCCCATGAAGCTTATGGCACAGTGAAATAGATAGGCATAGAATAAGCAATTATACAAGTCATTGGTCACTAAAGCTAGAAACTGAGAGTTACATACATTTCTGTCTCACTCTCATTTTTAATATCTAACAAATCACTAAGTTCCTTCAGATTATTTCACCTAAATTTCTTTGGAATAAGAACTTTCCTGTGCATTCCTATTTCCACTGTCAAGGTTTTCTCTCTTATCTCTAGCCTACCTCAGTGTAATAGCCACTGGTGTTTTCACCTTCAGATGAATTTCTTACCTATCCATCTCCAGAATGAGCTTTCTAAAATGCAAAACCCAGCTGGAGAACCTCTAATGACTCCTTATTCCCAAGGTGTAATTTCCAAGATTCTTTACTAAGCTCACGATGCCTTGTAAAATTGCCTAATATATCTGTTTCTACACCTATCACTCTTTATCTTGTATTTTATGTTCTCACAAGAAACATTTTCCATGCACACATACTACATGCCACTGTGATTTTGCTCACTGTGTCCCCTTGCCTAGAATGTCTTCTCTCTTTGTTTAAGTTTATTAACTCTCAACTATCTTCTAAGACTCAAGATTTAGCTCTGAAACCTTCTTTAACAATCCAAGGATGACCCTGGAGTTTCTTCCAAAACACATAGACATTTTTCAATTATTGCACTCACTTCTTGCTACTATAGTCATCTGTTTATAAATCAGACACTCTAATATGACTCTGAAATCCATCAGAGCAGGAGCTCTTTCTTCATCATCTTTGGGACTCACTTTAAAGTTTAACACATAAAAGGTACCCTAGAGATATGTTTAATGTATGTATAAGTGAATAGGTTCTACAAACAAGATGTTAGCATTTTGAGAATAAAATATTTGTTGGTTGAAAACTACTGATTTTTTTTATCACATCTGTCTGTCCTACTCACATGCATAACAAATCAAGTTTTGATGGTTAGATTTCATCTAATTCAATTAATAGTAGCTATGCAGGCCAGGCTGCTCTTCAGTTAATATAAATACTTTATCTGGCTAAACAATCCCAGTTGCTACAAAAAAAAAAAAAAGAATGTACTTTTGCCTTTGTTTTAATTTATCATCAAGACTTCAGACTATTCCACATGTTACATCAACTGACTTGATCCATCTCTGTGCTCTGCTTTAAGGCAAAACCCCATCTTTCTCTGAATCCCTTCTCTAACCACTCCAAGCGATTCCCACTGCTGAGTTGCTATTGAGATCTATTTCTTCACTCAAGAAATGCTATTTTGATATCTATATATAAATCTACTTACCATAGACAGAACCAACCAAGTCAGAGATAACAGTTACAGGGCCTGCTTTCTTCCAGGTTTGTGACAGGTACTGTTTCCAACTTTCCCATTGACCCAGGTATAGCCCACTACTTACCTCTGATCGATCGCTTAATACCTAATTACATCTTTTGATGGTAGAGATGCTAGGCCAATACACAGCTCTTTTGGAGACAATGTTAAAAATCTATGCAGAGAAGTCACTAGACTGGCCCCTAGTATCCAAACACCTTTAACTTTGAGATGTAAATATCTACTTCTTTTCATTTATACAATTTCTCCCAAGTAAATAGCAAAATGGCTGAAATGATTAGAAACAAACTATTTGCTTAAAGAATAGTCACCATTCTTTTTCTTTTTTTAAATTTTATTTCTCTTAATTTCAGTCAGTTCTGTGCTCAGAGTTTCACACCGATTATCTCACTAAATCTCCAAATGAACACTATGTGTTATACACTGATTATTTACTCATTTTACGAATGAGAGAACTGAGCTTTAGCAAGGTTAATATACTTTGCTGCTGGTACACAGCTGGTAATTCAAAGGCTTTGTTAAAGAAGAAATTATGCAAATTTAGCCCTGTTAAATTAAGGCAGAAGACACTAATCAAACAATTACTTTTAAAATACATATTCTTTTAACAAGGTAATATCTATTATTAGTATATATAAGAAGAGTTTGGAGTCATAGACTAAAAAAAATAGAGAGTAACTGATAGAAAATATCCTTTTGATATACCAGATTAAATGAATTATTGCAACCCAGTTTGACAAAACATTTCAATCAATGAGCTTATTCTAGCCATTGAGACTTCCCAAGTTGGTGAAGCAAAGTGTCTGCCTCTGTGAAAAACAAATGAGATTTACTGTTTAAGTACTTTGTTAAATGTAGAGCTTTAATACAAATGTAGAGAATTATTACTAGGATATATGTAAGCCACAATTAAACTGATGAGATTTTGAACCTTTTTTTGAAAGAATATATATGTATATATGGATTAAACATTTGGAAAGGAATTGAAATTTTGTGGTTGATATTAAGTAATTCATTCCAGTAGAAATTTATGAACAATTTGGCTGTGAGCAATCTTACCAAAATTACCCAATGAATTATAATTATATTTTAAGCTTATTACTCATCTGCCAAAGAAAATTATTTCGATCATATATATGTCTGTATGACCATTTCTATACTATATATACATCAATCCTCTGTCATTTAATGATATGTTCATGATATTAGGGTAGCTGTCAAATATTGTTAATATAGAGATAGAAAAGCTTCACTTTTGAATTAAGTATTCTTGTTATTATTTGTAATACTTGTCCAACAAATTTTATAAATTAAGGTCTTAAGTGGAGTTTTGTTTTGAGTAGTAACAGGTTTATCATATTGTTTCAATCCAAATAATCTGATACTCAAGCCAGGCAGGGAAGATGAGGAAATGAGATGCTTTCTGAAGAGAGTCAAAGACAGTTGAGCAAAGTGTCAGATATTATGGTATGGAATCAGAGACTTTCCAGTGTTGGTTTCAGATTTTAAATTGCTTGATAATAGCTTTTCTTTGTATTTATTTATTTATTTACTTTTATTTCAGAATATTATGAGGGTACAAACATTTTGGTTACATATAGTGCCTTTGCGTCGCCCAAGCCAGGGCTACAAGCGTGCTCTTCTCCCTTACAGTGCACACCGTGTCCATTGGTTGTGAGTTTACCCCCCCACCCCCTCCCACCTGACCAGCACCCAGTGAGTATTACTTCCATGTGAGCACCTTTGTGTTGATAAGTTAGTACCAGTTTGATGTACCAGTTTTTCTAAAATACATTCTCTATTTGACGTCTGCTCTTCATATATAATGTTATTTTTATATTTAACATTAACTTTGTAATGTATTTAATATTAATACGATATATGCAGACATTACATAGTATATTCTAAATTGTGAATGGACAAAGATGACATTTAATTCATTTCTTTACTTATTAAACAAGCTTTTTTTTATTACTTTGTCTGTGTCGGACAAAGTTACAGACTTCAAATAACTTGCAATCTAGTGAGGGAGGCTGAAAAGTAAACAGACTCAATACAAAGCGATCCATGCTCAGATCAGAGCTACATGGTGGGAGGGGGGGCCCACAGGAGAGAAAGCAAATTTAGTCTGAAGATGGACTGTGCTCAAAAAGGGGTTTTCCAGGCAAGAAGACTAGTCTTCATAAACACCGGGGTATGAGAGTACACAGCACATTTCAAAAAGTTTAAGTATTTCAGTAGAGCTCACAGGGTAGGATGCATACAAAGAAATGTGGTCAGAAACAGGACTAGAGAGAGTCAACAAATAGATCCTGAAAGGATAGAGATATCATGCTAAGAGTTTGTGTTTTAGCCAAGATGCAGTAGAGCCATTCAAAGTGTAAGGAGGGAGACAGAATGAGACTCAGTTTTAGCATGACCTCTCTTGCATCAGAGTGGAGGGTGTATTGGAAGATCAGACTAGAATCAAGGAGATCATTTAAGAGTCTCTGGAAACCTCAGGAAAGATATAAATATAGTAAAAATAGGGGTTGGGAGAGGTATTAAAAAGAAGAGGAATAGAATCTCAAAATACTTGGGATTAGAACTGATGTGTCTGGGATGTGGTGGTGAGAGATTGAGGGACAAGTATGAATAGCTCCACTTCCACTTTCTCAAGGTCTAACCTCATGCTTGACATATAGAAATCACTCAAGAAGATGTTTGTAGAATGAATGAATAGAAAAGTAAATGAAGCCTAAACACCATCATTACCATCTCATTATCATCAGTACCATTGACTGAATGCTTATTAGACACTATGCCCTTATTGAGTTACTTAGATATATTAACACACTGAATATTCACAATAACGCTGTGCAATGGGTTCTATTATATATCCATTTTATAGATAAGCTGAAGTTTGCTAACGTTACTCAGTAAGTGAAGGAGTCATATCCTAGGACTCAGAAGTGTAACTGAAAATTTTGTCTCCTATAGCATTCCAGAAAGTTGACATTTATCCACTATCCTTTAAATTTTCAACAATACTATCAAAAACTAGTTTTAATTTTCCAAGGAAATTGCCTTCAGTATTTTACAGAGTACCCTAGATATTGCTGTCAGAGAAGTAGTCACGTTGGAATGTCATGTAAGATGGATGGAACTCTGCTCTAGTATGAGCCTAGAAACTTGGGGAAATAATAGGTTATATATGAAAGAGAGCAGCGTTTCTTTTCTTCTGTGAAAATCAACTCACAGAAACAAAACTTAGAAGAAAAGCAAAATGGTGTTTTGTATTCAGTTGCTCCACTGCCACTAAAAATAACACAAGTGATGCTGAATTCTTCTTCTCTCCATAATGAATGACCTAACTGCATTTGGTAATTGGATACGACTGAGAATAATTTAATTGAAAATGAACTGTGGCTTTGCTTTTTGCAAATGCAGGCAAAGTCTTGGCTTTCATATTAGTTTCTTATGTTTCTAATATGCCTTGCCACTGTCTTAATGAAAGTAAGGCCCTCACCCTAAAAATTTCTCTCTGGAAATCCATGAAGTCATAACTGTCACCATAAATGTCAACAAGCCAAATTGTTAAGGGACAGTTTGATGTCATCTGTTGAGCCTTTTCACTTCCCTATTTAATGAAAAACAATTCATCATTATATTCTTCATCATCATCTTATCTTCATCACAATTCGTGTAATCTGTATAATGTGTGATAATCTGCAAAGCAGTTCCATCTACAATATCTCACTTGACACTCTCAATAAACACATTGGATCAATAAAACAGATATTTCTTTATTGCTTATGAGAAAACAAAACTCACAGAAATCAAGTGACTTCTCTAGATGGGATATTTAAAGAACCAAAGTGTGGATGTAACAATCTAAATATATTATTTTTCTACTGATTAAGGGCTTACCCAAAGTTTAATTAATAAGGAACACTCATAATATGCATGCCTTTAAGACATGTGAGGAAGATAGGCAAGAGGAATAGAGCTTTATTATAATAAAATTATTTTAATTTAAATATCAAGGGACATTTCCAGGTTAAGAAGGTAGAATAAAACCAGAGCAGAAATTTTTACTCCCAGAATATCTAATAAATGGAATATATTTTTTCACATTTTAAAAAAATTTGGGTAAAATACACATAGCATAAAATTTAACATCTTAAGTATTTTTAAGTATACAGTTCAGTGGTACATTCATTCTGTTATGCAGCCATCACCACCACCCATCTCCAGAACGCTTTCATCTAACAAAACTGAAACTCTATACACATTAAACAGTAACTCCAAATTCCTCCCTCCCCCCAGCCCCTGGAAACCACCATTCTACTCTCAGTCTTTTGATTTTGACTACTCTAGTTACCTTATATAAGTATAATCAAAAAGTATTTATCTTATTATTGGATTATTTCACTAGGCATATCCTCCAGGTTCATCCATGTTGTAGCATATGCCAGAATCTCCTTCCTTTTCAAGACCAAATAACATTCCATCGTGTGTGTGTGTGTGTGTGTGTGTGTGTGTGTTTAATTTTACTTAACCATTCTTCCATCAAGAGGATACTTGGGTTGCTTCCATACTTTAGATATTGTGAAAAATGCTTCTATGAACAAGAACTCAAATATATGTTTAATTCTGGCATTTAATTATTTTGGGTATATACCCAGAAATAAAATGGCCCAATCATATGGTAATTCCATTTTTAATTTTTTGAGGAAATTCCATAATATTTTGAACAGGTGCTGTATAATTTTATATTTCCACCAAAAGAGCACAAAGGTTTTAATTTCTCTACATCCTCCCTAACATTTGTTATTTTCTGTGTTTTTGGTAGGGGCCAACCTAATGGGTGTGAGGTGGTACCTTGTGGTTTGGATTTGCATTTCTCTACTATTAGTGATGTGTGATGTTGAGCAATTTTTACTGTGCCATTGGCCATTTTTATATCTTTTTTGGAGAAAATACTATTCAAGTAAAAATATGTAAGAGCTCAAACTATAAAACTCTTAGAAGAAAACATAGAGCACAAGCTTTACCACATTGGTTTTGACAATAATTTCTTGCCCATTTTTAAGTCAGGTTGTTGTTGTTGAGTTTTAGGAATTCTCTATATATTCTGAATATTCATCCCCTTATCACCTATATGATTTACAAATATTTTCTCCTATTTTGTAGGTTGCATTTTTTGGTAGTGACCATTAATATATAAAAGTTTTTAATTTTCATTAAGTTCAATTTGTCTACTTTTATGTTGTTTCCTGTGCCTTTGGTGTCATATCCACAAGAAATCACTCATAAAATGATTTATTTTGTTTATAAATGGAAAGAAATAAATCTTTTCATGTATTTGTGTTTTGTTTATTTTGGTAATATCTTGTACTCTTCAGTGTACTAGTCTTTCACCTCTTCTGTTAATTCCTAAGGATTTTGTTATTTTGAATGCTATTGTAAATGGAATTATTTTCTTAATTTCCTTTTCAGATTATTAATTGTTAGTATAGAAAAATGAATCGGATTTTGTTTGTTTTCCTTCTATACTGCTTCTTTGCTAAATTCATTTATTAATTGTAAGAGCTTTAATGTGGAATTTTTTGGGTTTTCTACATATAAGATGATATCATCTGAAAACAGAGTAATTTTACTTCTTTCTTTCCAATTTGGATGTGTTTTATTTCTTTTTCTTGTCTAATTTCTCTGAATAGGGTTTCCAGTACTAAGTTGGATAGACGTGGTGGAATCCTCTAAACAAACAATGAAAACACTAGCAAAAAAGGTCAAAAACAACCTTTTCAGCACTCTGAAAATTAATCAAAGGCCTGTAACAATTCGAAGAATGTTATTTCAAGAAAATGGCTGTATCTTGTTAAAAATAGTAAACTTTGTGCTATTTTTATTTGCCTTATTCCCATCCCTGTCTCTCCAGTTTCACAATAACGTTGAAACCAACAGGCTCACAACTACAGTAGCTATTCAAAGCAGCACTCTAACAGCCTTTGGAAAGGTCAGAATTCCCCTAAAAGCCCCATCTCCAGCAAATTGTCACTATTTAACCTATCTGGAAATTTCTGAAAAGCTCTATTTTCAGACAGGTCTTTATTTAACCTACTTCAGGGCTCGCTCTGGGTTGACATCCCTGGCTCCAGGACATTTGTCAAAAACAATCATTGGCAATTGGTTAACATTGCAGCTATTTGAGGTGGCAATATCAGTTGTAGCTAAAAGAGGCTAACCAAAAAACTTAGAGAAATTAGAGAAAGAGGTGTCCACAGGGTTCTTTGAAAACCTCTGACATAGTGCTGGGACTTGAGAAGGCTACATGCATAAGCAGAGGTGTTTACCTGCACAGGTAAAACTTTAGAAGACCCTAATCTCTCACTTCTGGCTGACTTTGAGGCTTTGCACAAGGATAAGGTGAAGATTAAGGCATAATTATCAATTGTCTGCCAAAGCCTTGAAGGCAGGTCCCTACACACACATAAAGTCCTTCAGCAAAAGTTAATTGTTTCCAAATAGTTAAGAAAATCTTGGTCCAATCATTAGCTGACCACTAAGCTAACCAAGTAGAAACACTAATAACTACATATGACAAAGAATATGAACTTTACAAAATTAGACGAGGAAAGTTACTAAACAAACAGAAGCAGAAGCAGGAATAACAACAACAAAAACAACTCTAAGGAGGGGCAAATCTGTTTACTTAGCATGCCCAGTTTCAACAAAACAATACAAAACATGTAAAGAAAAAAGAAAAAGATATTGTATAATAATGAAAAGGTCAATCTGTCAGGAAAACATAACTATTATTAACATATATAAACCTAAAAACAAAAACCTGAAATACATGAAACAAAATTGACAAAACTGAAGGGAGAAATAGTCAATTCAATAATGGAAGTAAAAGACTTAAATACTTCACTTTCTATAATGAATAGAACAACTAAGCAGAAGATCAACAAGTACAAATAGAATTTGTACAACACTAGAAATTAACTAGACCTAACAGACATTAACAATAGCAAAATGCATATTCTGCACAAGGAACATCCAATGCATTTCACAATTAGAAACAAAAAAAAGACACATACACACCAAGCTAGGAGTAGAAAGGAGTATCTTTAACTTGATAAAGACCATCTATGAAACTCCCATGCTTAACATCATACTTAATGACAAAAGACTGAAGAATTTCCCCCCAAGATCAGGAACAAGACAAGATTGTCCACTTCTATTCAATATTGCAATCAAGGTTCTAGATGGGGCAATTTGGCAAGAAAAATAAATGAAATACATCCAAATTGGAAAGAAAAAAGTAAAAATGCCTCTATTTGCAGGTATTTTATGTAGAAAATCCTAAGGAATCCATAAGAAAACTATTAGAGTAATAAAAAGTTCAGCAAGGCTGCAAGACACAAGATCAATATCCAAAAATCAATTGTATTTCTATACACTAGTAATGAACAATCTGAAAATGAAATTAAAAAACAATTTCATTTATGATGGCATAACAAAGAATAAAGTGCATAGGAACAAATTTAAACTAAAAAGTGTAAGATATGTACACTTAAAACTATAAAACATTATTGAAAGAAATTAAAGAAAATTTAAATAAATGGAAAGATATCTCATCTTCATGGATCAAAAGAACTGATATACAAAATCAATATATACAAATCAGAGGCATTCATATATGCCAAGAACTGTCAAGCCGAAACTCAAATCAAAAATGCAATACCTTTTATAGCCCCAAATAAAATTAAATATCTAGGAATATATTTAATGAAAGATGTGAAAGACTTATACAAGGAGAACTACAAAATGCTAAAAAAAAACCCAAATTGTAGAAGATGTAAACAGTTGGAAAAATCTACCTTGTTCATGGATTGGTAGAATCAATATCGTTAAAATGTCAGTATTACCTAAAGTCATCTACAGAATTCATGCAATCCCCATCAAAGTACTACCATCATTCTTCACATATCTAGAAAAACTAATTCTTCACTTTGTATGGAACCAGAAAAAACCTCGTATAGCCAAAGCAATCTTAAGTAAAAAGAACAGACTGGGAGGCATTGGTCTTCCTGACTTCAAGCTGTACTATAAAGTAATAACAATTAAATCAGCCTGGTAATGGCACAAGAACAGAAGCATTGATATTTGGAATAGGACTGAGATTCCAAAGATGAACCCATCTGCATATGGTAACCTAATCTTTGATAAAGCAGACAAAAATATACATTGGGGAAAAGAATCTATCTTCAATAAATGGTGCTGGGAAAACTGGATATCTACATGCAGAAGAATGAATCAGGATCCCTACCTCTCACCTCTCACAAAAACCCACTCAAGATGGATAACAGACTTAAATCTAAGGCATGAAATCCTAAGAATCCTAGAAGAAGATGTTGGGAAAACCCTTTCTAACATTGGCATAGGCAAAGAATTCTTGAAGAGACCCCCAAAGCAATCACCGCAGCAACAAAAATAAACAAATGGGATCTGTTCAAATTAAAAAGCTTCTGCTCAGCCAAAGAAACTATCATTAGAGCAAACAGACAACCTACAGAATAGGAGAAAATATTTGCTCTCTACACTTCCGATAAAGGTCTGATAACAAGAATCTATCTAGAACTCAAAAGAATTAACAAGAAAAAATCAAACAACCCCATCAAGAAATGGGCAACGGAAATGAACAGAAACGTTTCCAAAGAAGACAGAATAATGGCCTACAAAGATATAAAAAAAATGTTCAACATCTCTAATCATTAGAGAAATGCAAATCAAAACCACAATGAGATATCACCTAACCCCAGTGAGATTGGCCTGTATCAAGAAATCCCAAAACAGCAAATGCTGGCGAGGATGTGGAGAGACAGGAACACTCTTACACTGCTGGTGGGACTGCAAATTAGTGCAACCTTTGTGGAAAAGAATTTGGAGATACCTCAAACAGCTAGAAATAGAAATACCATTTGACCCAGCAATAGCATTATTAGGCATCTACCCAAAAGAGCATAAGACATTCTATTATAAAGACATCTGCACCCGAATCTTTATGGCAGCATAATTCACTATTGCAAGGATGTGGAAACAACCCAAGGGCCCATCAATTCATGGCTGGATTATTAAAATTTGGTATATATTTACAATGGAATATTACTCAATTCTAAGAAATGACAGTGAGCTAGCATCGCTTATATTATCCTGGATTGAGCTTAAGCCCATTATCCAAAGTGAGGTGACACAAGATCAGAGAAATGGGCTCTACATGTACTCGCCATCAAATTGGTATTGACAGATTATCAATATGGTGCTCAAAGGGTGGTGGTGTTTACCAGAGATTGGGGGGTTGGGGAGGGGTAGTCCCATATTTGAGGGATGTGGCGAACAGTGTTGAGGGGAAGGGTATACCTCTAACCCTTGCTAGAAAAGGCAAAGTTATAAAATCTAACCAAAATGTTAAAAAAATAAATTATCGGGTGTAGGTTGGGCATATGAGAGGGGCACAGAGGGGATAGGTATATATATACATTACAAGTGCGATATGCATTGTCCGGGGGATGGACACGCTTGAAGCTCTGACTCGAGAGGGGAGGGAAGGCAAGAGCAATGTATGTAACCTTAACATTTGTACCCCCATATTATGCTGAAATAAAAAGAAAAAGAATTGATATACAGTTTCAACACAATCCCTATCAAAATCCCATTTGCCTTTTCTGAAGACATTGACAAGCTGATCCTAAAGTTCTTATAGAAATGCAGGAGATCCAGAATATCCAAACCAATCTTGAAAAAAAGAGTAAATCAGAATTCCTACTATGTGATTTCAAAACTTACTATGAAGACACATAAAGTAATACAGTATAGTAATAAAGATAGTGTGGGTCTGTCCTAAGAATAAATATATAGACCAGTGGAATAGAATTTATAATCCAGAAATAAACCCAGATATTGTATGTTTTCATTTATATAAAATATCTGGAACAGGAACATTTGTAGAGAGAGAAAGTAGATTAAGGGCTGAGGATGGGAGGGAAGAAGTAGGCAAAGACTATTAATGGGTACAGAGGTTTTTGTTAAGAAAAACAAAAATGTTCTAAAATTAAATACTGTCGATGGTTGCACAACTCTGTGAATATGCTAAATAATAGTGGATTTTATACTTTGAAAGGTTGAATATTACATGAATTACATCTCAATAAGACTGTTATTAAAAAGTGAGTAGAATAGATATTTTTAGTTTATGAAAATTCTTTTAAAGAAGCTGTATATGGAATATAAAATAGTTTGATAGTAATTGCAATAGACTTTTGGAACAAGGGTTTTATTTTCCTCTTCCAGATTTCTCTCTGATGCTCACTGAGTATCCACTGTACACTACTCATCTCTATTCATCTCTACTGTGTTTCTTTCTGTCCCTTTCCTTTTTCAAAGGGATCTATTTACTTCTATAACAAGCAAGGCAAGAGGATAGCGTCTAATTATTTTTCTAAAAAAATTCAATTTGCTTTTTTCCAAATTTTACTCAGAGAACATTCTCTGAAGTGACTCATTTGTCAGAAACCACTAGTTCACCTGCTAATACGAGAGGAGGCTAAGGGCAAGGGGAATGATGGAAAAGGCATTTACAATTTATCAAAGTAAAAGCAGCAACACTTCATGTTCATTTTTTAAAATTAAAAAGTTAAAAAAAGGAGAGAAAACACTCTCACTGTTGGAAAGTAAATTGAAGTTCACTTGCTCCTTTTTGAATAATGGAAGTAAAGGTCAGAGGGAAAGATGTGGGTAAGCAAATTGATTCATACAACACTGAGGTTGAAAGGACCAAAGAAGTATCTTATTCCACTCCTCATTTACAAGTGAAAAAACCAAGGACTTAGTGATCTTCCACAGTGACCAACCAAGTTACTAGGGTCTTCTGGTTTCTTTTTCAGTGGCTTTTCCACTTAGTCCATATAGCAAAGATACTAACTGTCCCCAGTATTCATTCTTCTCCCTCTATATTTGGGAAGAAAATCTTCTGGGTTTTATGGGTCACATGACCTACCACTAAAGATACTCCATTTCCCAGTATAAGAAATGTGCAACTTATGCATCTCTTCTCTAAAAGGAGACCACCTGCTATTGCTTTTGTTTTAGTTATGTTCAACTGTGACGAAGAAAACTTCCTAGGGAATGACAAATCCATAGTTAGAAAAAACCTGCATTTTTGTTGTGGGGTAGAAGCTCCATAACACTACTGAGCCACTCACCTCCCAACTGTTGCACGAAGGGAAAAAAAAAAAAAAACGACAAAACTTCTGTCTTACATAAGCCACTGGATTTTGGTGTCTTTTGTTGCAGCAACTTAACCTGCATCTAGCAAGTATAAATATGAAAGAAAAATGTTCTTGGGAACAGGGAATGTACACTGCCCTAATCTGTTCTGCTGCTATAACAAAAATACCATAAGGTGCGTGGCCTATAAACAACGAACATTAATTTCTCACAGTTCTAGAGGCTGGGAAGACCATAATCAAGATGCCAGCAGACTTGGTGTCTGGTGAGGGCCCATTCCTTACAGAAAGTGGCGTCTCTCTGTATCTTCCCATGATGTAAGGGACAAGGCAGCTCTCTGAGGTCTTTTCTATAAGGTCACTAATCCCATTCATGAGGGTGGAGCCCTCATGACCTAATCTCCTCCCAAAGACCCCCCCTTCTAATACTATCACCTTGTGGGTAGAATTCAACCTACAGATTCTGGGGAAACACATTCAGACCTTCATGCTCCCAGCATTTAGCAGAGTGTCTGGTGCACAATGTCACTTCCATAAAGGGCTGTTCAACAAAGACAAAAGTGAACAAGGGAATAGACAAGGAGGAAGGAAAGGGGAAATGGTATGTGGGGAACAGAATAACAAAATTGTTAGTTAGTGAAAACTAAAGTTGAATTTAGGGGAACATTTCCACAGGACCTTTTATCTTCCTCTACGATTTAGAGTTCTCACGATTTAGAGTACACAGAGTTAGCTATACTGAGTTCCAGAGGCATTTTGTCATTGTGGAATTCCCCAGGCTTCCCCTGGAGGTTCCAGATTGCTTGCTTGGCCCTGATCCTGGAGTCGAATCCTATGTACCAGAAGGATACATTTGTAGTTAGTTTTTAAGAGTACTACAGTCGGCATTATTCCAAACCACCTGAATCTCAGGAAAAAGGCCATCTGCTCCCCACAAAACCCATGTTTTCCTTCAGCCTGCAAGTAAAGTGGTGTCAGAAAACAAACCAGACAGTCCTGGCCTGGCCAATGAACGGGTGACTGGAGCCGGCAAGTCATCCCTCCAGTCCCTTCAAGGCCCTTCAAGGGGGCTGAGCATGATGTTTGAACCCCGTCCTGTCACCCCAATAAGAGAGCCATAATATGCAAGAGATCAGAGTGTTTTGTTCTGATCCTGAAAAGATCTATTTTCACTCTAGAAAGTACTTTATGTATTGATATTCAACCAGTCAGTGGCAGTGCCTTGAAGAAAACAAAACTAATAAAAACAATGTTTTTTTTTTGTTTTTTTTTTTTTTTTAAAGAAGACAAGAACAAAAACCTAATGCCCAGAAAGTTGTGCTATGGAAAGTAGGACTTCAAGGGACCCATCAATTTATCTTGTACATCCTTGGCCACTAATGGATCGTTCCCTGGAGCGTATTTCCAATTATTTTAACCAGGCTACTTTTAAATGACTCAGGTGGAGGTTATTTTTACAACTTCCATTGGGGAAGAGTATTTTGCGGTCTGATACACATCGCTGTTTCGAACTGGTTGGTTTGGCACGAAAATTTCCTTTTAAATTTTATTTGTTTTGTTATTTTCCACCAAGAACCTGCTATATTGGGAAGAATTAGGTTACCACATGCTGGTTTCTTATTCTATTCATTTCAGTGTGAATCTCTGGTCTCATAAAGTTTCAATCAGACTTCTGGAAATCACAGCCTGCTGCCTCAATTCTACCCAGCCCCAAGATCCATGGGCGAAACCTCCTGCAGAGGGACTCATAGTTAACATCAGGAATGTGTTCAACCAGCACCTGCAGGCTGATCCGTTCCGTTGTACCCCTCCTCTTACTCTAAGAGCTGATCCCTTCAGGTACCCCCCACCTCATACACAGAAACTGGTCATCCTCCTCTAAGTGTTAGTGTGATGAACGTTGTTGAATTTTAAACACAATGAGAATATTCAGAATTACAAAACACTTTTTTAATAACATTTAATAGAATACTGTTGCTCAGGCATCTGTCTTATAATGTTTATTTACTCTGTTCAGCCCAATTATTGTGGACAAGAATCATGTCTTCTACTTCTTTGTGTCCCAAGTTTTTCTTGATCACAGAGCCTAGCTTTGTGTCTGACAGGTAGCAGGCACCTAAAGTATCGTTTTTAAAAATATAACTGAGAGAGTATGATTATCTGGAGTTTTGCAAGATTGCTATGATAAGTCTCAAGATGTATATATAAAAGTATAGTTGAACTGTGTCACCTTAATAAAATAGCCAGCATGTTGCTGTCTTCATAATTAATTAAGTTAATATATCTTCTAATTAAATTTGCATTTACACCATAGTCTCTCTCCAATGAGTTGTCATAGTGTAATAAAAAATGCATGGACTTTGGATTCAAACAGTCTTTGGTTTGTTATCTACTTAAAGTTGGGTAGGTCGTCTAACCTCTCTGAGCTCTGAGCTTATGCTTCCTTGTCTTTAAAACGAGCACAGCAATAATTACCCCATGACCTTGTCTTACAGATTAAATAGGATCACTTATTTGAATACTTAGCCTGGTGCCTGGCCTGTAGTTTTTAAGTCAAATCAATTAAGATGCTTTAGCCCACAGAACAGAAAGTCAAACTAAAAGTGCATTAAATAGTAAGGAAAATGTACCTCACATTGTAAGAAGTCTGCATTAGGGAAGCTCCAGGGTTGGTAAATTTAATGGCTCAACAATGCTCATTATTGTGCTTTCTGCTCCCCCATCCTCCATGTGAGGGCAACTTCTCTACTCAGAGTTGCAGAGTGGTTGCCACATATGTTGCTTACAGAGATGGGAAATAGGACGGTCATTCCTCTTGTGCATCTCTTTTTACTAGGGAGAAATATTTTTTCCAGAAGCCCCCAGCACATTTTTTCTTTAGATCCCATTGGTCAATATTGGGTGACATGGCATGGTCCAGCAGCTAGCCATCATGGGGAAAAAAGGTTCATGGTGTTTTCAACCTCTCCAGAAGGAAGCAGAATCTGCTAAACAGGAAGAAACTGGGGAAAGGCATTAGAGGGGAAAGGTTAGTGAGTTATCAACCTCTTTCCATGATGTTTTAGGATGACTTTTAGGATTGATGACATGTCTTATTTGGTAGGCATACAGTAGGTGCTTGATAGTTACTTTAAGGATTATCAATTTTATTCCATACATGGGGAAATGAAGCAGATGGTTAGTTACATAGAAACATACAGTCAACCTGAATTGTAAACTAATCCCAAGTATGTAAAGCAGAAAAGAACTCTAGAAGTATACATTTGAATTATTTATGTACCTACACATCTTCTTACTAGCTACGTAACACTGGGGGCCAGTCCTTTAATCTCCCTGATCCTCTGTTTCCCTATCTACATGTATAATTTAAAAAGCCCTAGCCTCATAAGTTTATGGTGAGCTTTAAAGCAGATAATATTCCGGTTGGCATCTAAAATTGTAACTGACATTCTAGGCTTGCCCTCACCATAGATTCAAATCAAATCTAGGTGATCTGTTTAAACTCATTTGCCTTCTTCCTCCTCTCACAGCTATTCTGAAAATCAAATGCATCGTAGAAAGATGACTCCTGAGACTGAGGACCCACATCCTGTCCCTAACTCCATTGGCTTTTTCCTGTGATCTTAACAGGTAGATTCTTTTCTCTAGTGTATAAAGTTGATTCCCCCTATTTTATATGGTTGTCACAAGAAATCATATGGACCAGTTATTGTACCTGTAGTATAGTAGGCACTCCACTAGTGAGTGCATGACATATTTGACATTTTACTTTTCTTTTGCTAAAAAAGATAGTAAAAACACCAGGTGCTGGTGAAGATATGGAAGAATGAGAATTCTCATACACTGCTGCTGGGAATGTATTAATAAAATTATACAACTGGTTTGGAAAATAGTGGTAACATTTGTAAATAAGTTAGACAGATACCTACCATATTAATCAGACTTTCTACTCCTAGATATTTTTTTCAAGAGAAAAGGAAATATCTATCTATACAAAGGCTTGTACATAAAGGTTCATAGCACCTTTATTTGTAATTGCCTCAAACTGAAAACCCAAATGTCCAACAACAGGTACTTGTATAAACAAATTGCAATATATATCTACTCAATGAACTACTGTTCAGCAATATGAAAAGGAAGGAACAATTAATCCATGCAGCAATACAGACAAATGTCAAAATAAATATACTGAAGGGATCCAAACCAAAAAATATATATATGATATATGATTCCATTTATATAAACATGTAGAAAATATAAACTAATTGCTAGTGACAGAAAGCAGATCAGAAGGACAGGATGGAAAGATTACTAAGGGACCTGATGAAACTTTAGGAGATAATAGGTATGTTCACTATCTTTGTAGTAATAGTTTCACATAGGTATACCTATGTCAATATATATATTAATTGTACACTTTAAACATGTACAGTTTATTGCATGCCAATTATACAGCAAAAGGTGTTTTTTCCTTAAAAGATGGTAAAAGTCATAACCCAGTAGGTGCAATCTTCTGAAGCATACAGACACAACCAAATGATTAAGTTAAGTGGACCAGGAACAATTACCATGTAAATGCATTTGTAGGTCAATGACTAACAGAAGTCTAATGAATTATTTTAACCTACATGAGGACTTTAAAGTAGAACTGGCTTTGGAGCTAGGATGTGGGTCTCAATTAGAATCTTAAGCAAAATAGGGCGTGTTTGGACTCACAATTCTTACCTTGCTTAATTGAAGTGAGTCTTGCCTTTGCTGTGGAGCTGGGAGTATGTGCTTTTCATTGTCCTCATTTTGCTGGATCCAGAGATCTTGATTTATTGCTAATCCCTCCACCACCTTGCAATTTGATGGCCATGTTCTACTTCTCAAGCACCTCTCTATCTTATTATTTCTTTAATTGCACCCCTTCACCATGCTGCTTTCCTTGGTCACATTTGCTCAATTAGTTTCCTAATTTTAGACAAGGGACATCACAGCTTTGTGTATCACAGTTTTTTTTTAACTACCCTGCACACTCGTGATAAATGATGAATGTAAATGCCTTTAACAGGAGTTGCTCCCACTCCAATTCCAAGACAAACTTGTAATCTTGTAGATGGTCCTGTAAACTGGTATCTTATTTTGGAGGGAAAAAAGATCTTGTTGGATAGAACATTTCAGAGTGGCTTAAATGGAAATATAGGGGAGGAACAAAGTCCAGATTTCAACTGCAGAAACACAGTCTATACAGAGCTGCCTACTCTGTCCTCATAATTGCAAAAGCCCTTTCTGTCTTTCTGTTTGGAGACCCTTGGCAAGGCATTCTATTCCCAGTGTATTTTATGTTGCCCATATACTTTGAAAATAATCCTCATCTTTTCCTCTCCTGGCAATGAATTGTAATAAAAAGAAGAATGCTGAGGTTCTGAGCAGAGATGAAAATAGATTATTTAGAAGTCAGAAATAGGAGGTCACCCAATACCAGTGATGTCCAACTCCAGCTCTGGAATCTCTTTTGGGTTCCATTTTTGGCCATTCAAAACTCTTAGGGCAGGGAGTGTGTTCTGTGAGGTTGGAGTGTGGTCTTGATTTCCATTTGAGATCAAAGAAGCTTAGACATATAAGACTCTCCATTTAATCCAAACTTTTTATTGTACAGGTGAAAAAGCTGAAGCTCAGGGAGAGAAAATTATTTGCCAAGACCACACAGTTACAGGGAAAAGTTGGGTAAAATAGGGGAAAGAAAACTACTTTGAGGGATGGGAAAGTCAGACCACAAACAAACTGGGCCCACCGCAGCAGGACGCATACACGGCAGCTGAAGTCTGAAAGAGAGTGGACAAGGGGCGTGAAACTGATACCTAAAACAAGGAAAACAGAAGCTAGGAAGGATTCTCGACTGGCTCAACCCACTGCCGATGGACCTCTTGTTGAATGTGGTTTCTTCATCAACCATCTCTAGTAGACTACACGACGAGGGCAAACATTCAAAATTCAAACAGAAAATTGTTTCCTCTGGGCTGGCAAGGCACAAAATAAAAAGGCTCTGTAAATCTGGACTCCCATATGTGGTTCTCAGCTGGTGCGAGCCCCTGAGTGAATTACATGCAGCCAGAGAAATTAATGTTACACACATGGGGCCCAACTTGAAAGGAAGAATTGCATCTGAGAAGACTCTGCCAGGCATTAAGCAACTCTGGAAAGCAGACAGAGTCCATATTGATACGGTATGCTACAGAGGACCCCCAGTGACATTATGATCAAGCGCAAGAATAATGTATAATAAATGAGTGAGGATGCAAATTGAAAAGGGAGCAAAAAAGTAATAAAAGGATGCCTTAATATTAGGCCTCTACTAGTTGGGTAGAACTAGGTGGGTGTTAACTCTCACCTTCCTGCCCATCGGAAATGTCGCCGTGTCCTGTGTGAATTTAGTGCTCTTTACACCAGTTAAAGCCTGTAGCCAAATGATTTAGGGTGACCCCTTTTCCTCCTAGCCTCATACTAATTGACTTGAGAGTGAGTTACAGTCCCCAGAGAATAGCAGCCACACACTGGGTATATTTTTAATGTCAATTTCTGCAGGAGCTTTTACACAGGAAATTGTTGTAACAATTATTCTCTCTATCCCGGGCCTTAGGATAGATATTGATTTTTTAAACCATTAGGTGGAGAAGGAATGGATGGGTATATGTAAACTCAAAATGGGATGACAGTCATTAGGGTCTTTATGTAAAAGAATGATGCCTAGATTTTTGGGTGGTTGTGAATTTTGATCCTTCTTTAGAGTATCGTACAGATTTGGAAAGCTGGAAAATAGGAAGGTTAAGTGATTTTTATGGCTATAATTACAAGACTGGTGGGTAGAATTGAGATTAGTAAACTCAGAAGTAAGGAATATCAACAAGTGATTTCAGAGATGATTTCTTGTTTTCATGGATGGCAGCTTTTGCATTTACCTAAAATTTAAACCTGAAATTTAAGATTATTTAGATGTCCAGGAGACAGGGCTGCCATGGTGCACAACTCAGGGGCACAATTCACCAGCCAGACTGCTGGAGCAAGCACAGATGTTTGAGAACTGTGCCCTGTAGTACATTCTAGATCAAAATAATGCAGAGAAGGCATCTATAAGATACAATTAAAAATAGGAAGAAAAATTTCAAAGTGAGAAGATAATTTACTTAAAAAAAACTAAAGTTGATTAAAGATTTTTCTCTATTATGATATAATTATGTTTGGATTTGTTTCCTTAAGTGAATGGAAATGAAAAGGTGGAATACATTATGCAAGAGAGAGACATCTGATGTGAGTTTTGGTCAGAGGACTGAAAAAAATCCCTGAGCTACTAAGAAAAGGCAACGTGAACAATATTGGCTACAGAAGTCTGGACTCTGATTAATAGGGACAGACATCATGGTAGAGAGGGAAAACCAGAGCAAGCTTCACATTTTACCTAATGTCCATGGCCTAAAGTGGATGAAGGGACAGGTCTTAAAGGTCAATTAGAGAAAAAAAAAGACCTTTAAATTAAAAAAAAACCCTCAATTTTACCAGTGACTCCTGAAATCTAGTGAATGCCAATTCTGTTTATTACACCTGCAATAATTTTTATAAAACACCCCCTGTTCATTCATTCACGCCATGAGATAGCACTAGGTAGATCGTTTTGGAAATGAGGAGATGCTGTATTTTGTCCAAGGTCACAAGGTTGCTAATTATCAGAACCAAGTCAAGCATCAAGACCATCTAGTTTCTAAACCCTATGATTTCTTTGTATCCAGAACAGCCTTCCCAATCCTGAGGGGGCAAATCCTTGGCACATTGCAACCACCCCCTCCTCCAGGGTCCACAGAAGATATTTTTCATCAGTCACGATCCTCTGATACACCCTCAGTATCTTTTCAGAATAGCCTTTCATCAGCTGCTGTCATCTGATTGGAGGAAAGGTAGGTGGTGAAAACTGAAGGTATTTTTGCCTTAGGCTAGGATACCTCTGTCATTTAAAGCCAAGCCGGGCTAACTTTTTTGCCCTTTTCACTTTCCACTTTGTTGGGATAATTGAACTAGATTGGTCAGCACCTTTTGTGCTGAGTTTACTTTGCACCACTCTTACCAGCCTGGAGTTTTGCTGGAATCTATGATGCAATGGGGAAATGTTTAGCTCTTAAACAGTATTTCACACATCCTGGAGAGAAACCTGCAAACGGGCAGGGGAGGAGGAGACAGCATCTTCTAAAATCATTTCCTTTTAAGAGGGACACACTTTCCTTTTAAAGCATCAAATTGTGAACATGGGGCTTGTATCCCTTGAGATTTTATTCTGAATCTTCTTTTAATATAGTGTAAAATAATAACTGCCCATGCCTTTCTTCTATGTATGAACAGTACCTCCACTGGTATCTTCACTGACAAATGAGTGCTTCTGAAGAATGAGTTTGGCTTAAAAATAAGCTAAATAGCAAAACACTGTTATAGAAAGAGAATAGGCAGTGCAGAGGGAAGAACCAGTGTTTCCACTAGGAACTGAGTCAGCTTTGTTCATTTGCATAATGGGAAGACAGTGAGGATCATATTGAAAACACTTTATGTACTTTATATAAATGCTTATCATAGTTACCATTGCTGTTATTTACTAAAATTTCTTTCTCTTTATCAAAATTATATAATAATGGGGATAATGATTCTCCTACAAACACCAGGAGCTAGACAGGTCTGGCATTGTCCCCATTATTGAGATGAGGAAACATAGGCTTAGAGACATTAGGTCACCTAGTTAGTAAATGGGGGAGGTGGAGTGAGAATCCAGCTTCTCTGACTGCAAGAGCAGGTATTGTAGCACACCTCATTATAAGAACCACCTGAAGCTCTTTTTAAAGTAGAGATTGCTGGGCCCCACACCTAAGTTTCTGAATCAGTGTCTCCTAGAGTGGAATTTGTGTATGTGTTTATCTAGTTCTTCAGATAATGATTAGCCAGCTTTAGGAACCCAACCTGGAGGAACTCTGCTGGAGACCTAATTACTGCTTCAGGAGCTTCTCATGCTCCTTCCATTCATACAATACAGAGCAGCCGGATCAGGGAGGGCGGGGCGGGGCGGGGCGGAACTGGGAGACCACTAGACACATACAACAGCCTTTGGCTCTACCTCATTCTTCTCCTAACAGGCTGAAAAACCACAGGCAATTCCTCACCCCTCCCTGGGCCTCTCTGTTCTTCATCTGTAAATGGGGTAGGTTAAACCAGGTATTTTCTTGAGGACTCTTTCCACTCTTGAATCCAAGATTTTATGAAAGTAAATCAGGGACCAATGGCTGATTTTATTTAGTATGCTCTAGTAAAACAAGATGCACACTAGGTTAGGGTCTTTGAGGACTGCCTGAAAGTGACATCCTTCTTCCAATTTATACTCCTTTATCACGCTCCAACTAGAGCAACCGTTCTGCTGTTACAGGAGCTTACCGAGCTCTTCTTTGCTCTGTGAACTTTGCACCATTTGACCTCACTCACAAAATAGTGTGTGCCCAACTCTTTGCAAAGCTGGCTCTTTCTCATTGTTAAACTCTCATCTTAATAATCCCCTAATCAGAAACACTTTCCCTGATTACCTTATTTTATGTAGCCCTCCTTCAGTAAGTTTCTGCACATTATTCTGTTTGATTTTTTCCAGAGAATCTACCTCTATAAGAAATGATCGTGATGTTATTGATTTTTATTTTTTATCTGATCTATTGGAAATTAAGCTGTATGTATAAGGACAGGCACCTTTGCCAATGAGTTCTTACCATCTCGAAGAATCTGGTACACAGTAGGAATTCATTATATATTTGTTGAGTCAGCGTTAAATAAATACAATCTTTTTAAATTTACCTGAATATGTTAATTAACACATTACTCATTCTGATCGGCCTTTGTCATTCTGCTGGTTCTTACCTTTCAGTCTTTGGTTGTCCACTGACGTTTAAAGCAGAAGGCCCGGGGAACACACGTGGGCTTCCTCTGCTATTGTACAATTATATCAGCTTGGCTGGTGTCTCGGCTGAGTGGAATTTTTGGACTGACTCTCTGTGAGGCAGCACAGGGCTACCAGAGAGTCAGCTTCTTTTCTCAGGCAAGGTGGAGCCTGCAAAGCTGCCTCTACCTTCCAGCCACAGGAAAAACCTCCATGAGGAAAGTTTTATAGTGGGCTGTCAACACATAGAGCTTTCTCCAAACATTTTGTTCCATTTCATTAGGGAAGTGCTGCCTAGCATCGTGACAGGGAGAAATGCAGTTGTCTGTGCTCTCGAAAGGAGGAAGAGGAGGAGGAGGGGAGGATAGGGAGCAGTTTGTCTTCCTGTACAATCCTCCTCTGCTTCCGTTCACATACCTGAGCAATACCCACATGCTCAGCCAGACCTCCCCCATCTTCCTCGGAATTATGGTCTAGACCTTCTCTGGGTTGCTGAGGGGCAGAATGGCTCCCACTTTATGTTAGAGTGATTATTAATGTTTGCTATTTAAAAAACCTCAGTGGCTTAACAAAATAAAAATTGATAGCTTGTTTACCTCACAGTCCAACTCAAGTCAGTAGCTTTTCTCCAAGAGTGACTAGATAAATGCTCCTTCCATCTCATGGCCCCACCAAACCCAGGACCTCCTTGGAATCTTCTGGTGAGTTCTTGCACTCAGAAAGTGGGCCAGAAAGAACCCAGGGAGGATTGCCCCAGGTGCTTCAGGGCCAGGCTGGAAAGTGGCAAATGTCACTTCCACCCACAGTGTCTTGGCCAGAACCCAGGCCTAAACCTAACCAAAAGGTAGAGAGAAACAAAACATTCCAATATTCTGAGAAATAGAAAGATGATTGGTGATGTCTAGCTACACACTTTATTTTTGGTCCCAGAGTCCTATATTCTAAGCAGCAGCATCTCCATTTGCTGTATTCACCAAACTTCTCTTAATTTTTCTCCTTTCAGAAATTTGTTGAAATACCTTGTTCCATTTTGCTCTACTGTGATGAGTTTATCCCCTTTCAAACTTTTGTATTTTAATGTAAGGGGGATAAGTTGTAAAAGAGATTAGATTATGAAAGAGAATTGCATATTATAAAACATTTTAACCAGGCATTTACATGTTTTCTCATTTATTCCTTCAACTTTGTGAGATAGATATTAAATTTCTGCACATAAATATTCAAATAATTCATCTAATTTTTAATTCACACAGATAGTTAATTACAGTTTTCTTGTTTCAATGCCTGTGAATCCCCCCATCAACATACTTCAACATGTTGCCTAGAGTCTACAGTCTGACTTTCTAGACTAGTATTGAAATGTAGTAAAACCATTTGATAGCATAACAGAGTGACTATAATAAACAATAAGTTAGTATATACTTTAAAATAACTAAAAGAGTAGAATTGGAATGTTCCTAACACAAAGAAACACAACTCCTATATGCTTGAGTTGACGGATACCCCAATTACCCTGATTTGATTAATTCACATTATATGCCTGTATAAAAAAATCACATGTACTCTATAAAGATAAACAACTGTTATGTACCCATAATTAAAAATTTTTAAAAATTAAAAAAATAAAGAAGAAATACAAATGAATGATAGAGTTCTTCTACAGTCATAGAGGCCTGGGAATAAGGCCTAGTTTTGTGATTTACTGTGTGACTTTGGGTAAGTAGCTTAAATTCTTTAAACTTCAGTTTCTTCACCTATAAAATGATGAGAATAGTAATGACTTCATAACCTTGGGATTGGAATTAAATAAAATGTAGAAGAACTAGCATAATGCTAAGGTCAAGAAGTCGCTCAATAAGTGTTAGCTATTATTCTTATTCTTATTATTGTTTTCATCTACATATGAATTTTTTGGCTCAAAGAATGGAAACATCCTGGTCAAAATCATAATATAGCTGATGAAAGGATGAACCTGGGATATGCAGCCTTGTCTTCAAACTCCAGATAAATTCCAATATCTCTTCCACGCCACTTTTGGCTATATAGGCCTTTAGCTAGCATCTTAACAAATAAAAAAGAATTGTCTGGCACGGCTATAAATATTGAGCTGCAAGAAATTTGTAGAAACCATTCTTTTCCATGGACTCATCCTTGGAAGTACTTTAACATAACAATTTTTCTCTTCTATTCAGAAGAGTTTAAATTTCAACCTTTTTAGAAACATAAAGGCATGGAAATGAACTCTCAAGTGCATCTGTAGACATAGGAAGATGAGCCTGAATTCACAATAGGCATGTTGCAATTTAAAATGGGGATGGAGAGGCCTATGGGTTGAGAACAAGGCCTAATAAATAACTGGAGCATTGTATCTTGATCAAAAGATTGTCCACAGCACTGGAAGAACAGAAGAACCAACCATCACACCCCATACTTTCTTTTTCTAATAATCCAAGGTATATACACACACACGTACACGCACACACATGTGCATGTGTACACACACACACCCCATCCTCAACCAGCATACATACTCTTTACAGAAAGGTTAAAACTCTATTTAAATCTTTTTATCCCTATTACTGAGTAGCTTTCTTCATTTGGTTTCCAGAATCCTTGTCTGAAAATTCTGGGGTTCAGCCTAAACATTAAAAACAAATCCTATCAGATCTCATCATCCTTTGGTGTTGAGAAACTTGTAAAGTAAAAATAAGTGTATTAATTAGAGCAATTTAACCAACTTCATCTTACCAAGTTAAGAGAGTACAGAGAAGTGAGCACTGGCATGGGATTACATACTTCAGATTTGGGACATTCTTTGACACTGACTAGCCACTCTTGAGCAATTCACATTTTCTCTGGGCTTCAATTTCCTCATCTGTTAACAGAGCATTCTACTGATACTTCCAACTCCATAGATTTTATTCATTCATTCTACAGAGTATTTTGTTTTAAAGCATCTTCTATATTCTAGTGACTGTGCTGAGTTCTACAGATGCAATATGGTGTTAGGAACAGACAGTTCTCTGAAGTAGCCCAGAATTGATTGGAAATAAAGCACACAAAGTCAAAAGTGCTGTGATAGAGGTAAGTCCAGAGTCCATAAGGGATCAAAAACATCTCAAGGGACACATAAAACATGAGTGCACAGAGTGCTAGATAACAGGTGAAGGTGGGGCTGGACTGAGGGGTTGGCATGTGTCCCACCAATATCTGGGCTCCTGATAGAACTTAAGTTGGTCCAGCCTAGTCCTACTTTGCCCCAGCAAGACTCGCCCTTCTATATCAAGGGACCCACACCAGATTCCAGAGGTGCTCTGGACCATTGCAAATGGGTGGAAAAGGTTGTTTCCATGAGATAGACAGGCAGGGAAGCTGACACATTGTTGGGCAATGGTCAATGATCTAGATATGATCAGCAGCCCATCCTTATCAGACCACAGTGAGGGTAAGAGTCAGTTAATTTTCCAGGTAAGCATGGTGCTTTCTCAGACAGAAAAGGCTATCCCAGGAAGCCCTTACAGCTTTGTGCAGCTTTGTGCTGCTCCCTAGCACTAGCAGCTGTAGGATATTTGCTCCCAAAGGTGTCAGCATTCTCCCTTTGCAGACTCCATCTCGGCCTGCCTACCTCCTTGACTGTGGAAACTTCAGATAGTCAGGGGGAAAATGAACCAAATTCCTTGCTCTTACACCTGGGCCATAGAACTTTAAATTGAACAACAAAAAATTTGGCATCTTTGTACTCTTCTGATCTGAGGACTTTCCTTGGGATGAGGAATAAAGGAAGAAGGGTGGGAGGTAGGGTAAAAAATGAACACAGTGGTTGATTCCAAGTGTCATTTTATCCTATGAGATGTTATCAATTGTGATATTACCAGAAGCCAGAATTTGACAAAGACAGATTACACCACCTTCTTTAGCAACCCATTCTAATTCTAGCATCCCAGCTTTAAAATGGAATGGGGCACATTTCATAGACTAACAAAAATCTAGTCTCTTTTATGTAGTAAATTTAGAAAACAAATGATGTGTTCAAATTCACACAGAAGAGCCAAGGCTAGATTTCACTTTCAAGTTCAGGCTTTTTCGCAGTCCAATTACCTCCCTTTTTTTTTTTCCAGACCAACATTTTTTTAACTGTCATTGCCTTGTTTGTTGCACAATCCTTAAATTCAACTCTTTTCCTTATCCCAGCCGTATCATTCGCTAGCTGGGTGAACTGAGCAAGTCACTTTACTTCCTTTATAATTATGATTATTATGTGTTAAATGCTAGTATGTGCTAAACACTATGCAGGGTAGACTAATTTTTTAAAAGAAGATTATACACAATAGGGATTAGTCTCTACACTTTATGAATAGGAAAGTAAATACTTAAAATCTATTACTTCTTACACATGTACCCCATAATTTTGTACAAATATGTCTTAATAAAAAATTTTAAAAATCCATCACTTCTTAATTATTTTACTACATTTTATTGTTTTTTATGTTCTTGAGATTATTTATGTCTATTTTAAATATATGATATAAACATATATAATGGTATACTACTAGACATCTCTTTTCAATTCAGTGTTCAATGATGTTACCTTGATTTAAAAACCATCTATGGTGGGAATATTTACATCATGAAAATTGGCAAATGCTATAAATCAGGGCTTAAATCATTGTATTAATTTTTCTAAGCTTGAATTTATATGTTAATGAGGCTGTACTGTATTTGGTTGTGTGTAAACAACACAAATAATCAAGAAAATATTTTTTAGTATTCAAACACCATTAGAGGATTTAACAAAGATTTTGCTCATGTCATTAACAAATAAATGAAGTTTCAATGTAAGTCTTTGTTGTTTCACTTTTGCACTCTTTAACATAAATGAAAATATCAACCAACTTTATTTTTTATTTCAGAATATTATAAGGGTACAAATATTTTGGTTCTATAAATTGCTTTTGTACCATTTGAGTCAAAGTTATAAGTGTTCATATCCCCCAGATAATGTGCATTGTACCTGTTAGGTGTGAATTTACCCATCCCTCCTTCCCCTTCCCACCTGCTTGATTTCCAGTGAATGTTATTTCCATATGTGCACATGAGTGTTGATTAATTAGTTCCAATTTAATGGTGAGTGCATGTGGTGTTTGTTTTTCTATTCTTGTGATACTTCGCTTAGAAGAATAGTCTCCAGTTCCATCCAGGTTAATATAAGAGGTATTAGTTCACCATTTTTTATGGCTGAGTAGTACTCCATGGTATAAATATACCACATTTTATTAATCCACTCATATATTGATGGGCACTTGGTTGTTTCCACATCTTTGCAATTGTGAATTGTGCTGCTATAAACATTTAAGTACAGATGTCTTTTTTATAGATTGCCTTTTTTTCCTTTGGGTAAATACCCAATAGTGGGACTGCTGTCAACCAACTTTCATGTCACAACCACATTCATTGATCAATGAGATAAGTGACTTCTTTGCTGAACCAGGTAGTAACCAAGCACTTATATGCAGTCTAATTTTGTTAAATCATGGTTGAATTGCAATAATGGCTTGGCTATGAATACAAATGTTCAGCAAAAATCAACTAAGGTATTCTGTGGGGATCAATTGGCTATATGATATTTATAATAAATTATTGTATATTTTATTATGGTACGTAAATTGTATGCTACATGTCCTGTGTATCAGTAAAATATATTATAAATTTACGTACATATACATATGCATACATTCCCCCCACCCCGAGAGCTGGTTGTTAAATGTTTATCAGCACACTACTGCCCCCAAAACACATCTACCTTCTAGTCATCACCTCCCTGGCTCCTGAGCAGACTCGTAAATAAACCCTAAGGTCCAGACACCAGCCAGTGCATATCAGAAGCCCTGCAGTACTTCTTAGGGCCTGTTTTCCCCTGATGACCTTGTATAAGCTGTGAGTCATCAAGACCTGGTTGTTTTGATCTGCCCAGTACAGAAGGAAATTATGCCCCATTAGCATGGACAAAAGTCTGTTGGGCCTCAGCTTGTAAATAAAGGATTAAGAGAAGTTGAAATTCACTGGCATTCCTACAAGCTCAGGGCTCAGGAGGCTTGCGGGGGTCATCCCTTTCAGAACTTTTGTCTTTATGGAATGAGTATCATAACAGGCGAGTCTCGGGCTCATGTCTGAGTGATTTATCGTTTTCATTCATCATCTCTCAGGCTGAGCTGGCCCCTGTTTCCCTTGTCTGGGCTGTGGATGTCCCCTGCTGGAAACCAGAGCTCACTGCAGCTGAGGGAATTGGAACCGATGCTGCGGCAGTAGACGCATTGTGTGCATGTGGAAGAACACTCTCACTCGCTGCCTGGGAGCCTCTCAGCAGGAAACCATGCAGGAAATTCACTCCCTCGTCCTAGTCTTACAGGCCTGCCCTCATTTACTGATTTCATCTTCCAAACTAATATTGATAATCACTATTTGTCCAGTGTATAGCATAGCGTCCATCACATGGTAACCTCTCAATAAACATCTATCAAAGAAAATGAACATGTCCTTGTCAGGTGCGTTATACACTATCTCATTTAATCTTCAGAACAACCAAATACATTAGGGGCTATGATTGACTCATTTTCTTTTCAGATGTCAGAACTCAGGCCCAGAGGTTAGGTAACTTGCTTAAGGTCACTGAGCTTGCTTGGATATGGCCGTGACAGCCTTATCACACACATCTCCCTATCTAAGGGCTCTCTTCCCTTCTGTAGCCTGCCACACAGTCTCCAAGTGTTCCTTCTCCACAGTTCTAGTCACAAGTGCACATGCACATTCCTGCGCCCATTGGCTTTCGTCCTTCCCCACCCCCAGCATACACCCAGAGTGAGCCTCTTCCTTTGTCCTGCTTGCTGTGTGTACCTTGGCCAAATCCCCTCGTCTTTCAGGGCCTGAGTTTCTTCATCAGATAAATTAAAGGGATGGATTAGCTGACTTTTAATTTTAAAATGCTGATTCTGAAATGCTGATGCTTTCTGAATTTAATTTCAGAATAAACATGCTGAGGTCCAAATTGCTGGGGATTTCCTCTCTGGCCAAGTGGAAAAAAAAAACAAAAAACAACAACTCAGGCATGTAATACTTGTGAGTTTATACCAGGAGTATGGAATTCAGCCTCAAGTCTGTGCTTCCCTTTGGGAACATACTTTTCAGATCAGAAGCCATTGATCACTTAATATGAGAGGTTATCTGTAGGTGGACAAAAAGCACCATTTCTCCCTTCTCTCCAGTGAGCCAAAGCGTGGTTGCCAATTCAGACAGCCAGTTGGGAGTTTTCACTGTGTGACAAGCCCAAAGGCATTTCTGAAGCTGCCAGCACAGAGGCCTGTCGAATCTGCTAAGGAACCAGATGCAGCAGATAAATATCTTCCACAGCTTGGCATCTGGGGCTTGTGCTCGCCAGCTGAGAGAAGGGGCTGGGTGGCACAGTGCTGGGGGTGGGGATGGCAAAGGGATAACAGCTGAACAAATCACACACATTTCTCACTGAAGTAGGAAAAAGGCAATTCTGGGGAGCATTTCAAAATTCTGGAAGGACCAGAGTAAATATGGGTGGATTATATGTAGGTCATTTTTATATGAGGGATTGGATTACAAATAGGTCAGTTATATGTTGTGACCTTTGACACCATTGTTTTATTGAAGGTCTACTGTTAAAATTTTGCATTTCTAGAATGCAATAGTCTTTATGCTATTCAGTCTCTATTCATCAAGGCAATCTGTGTCGTACACACACACACACACACACACACACACAGCCCTTGGGTATTCTGGTTATGCCCCAGATAAAAATACAAATTTAAAGCAATATTTTCATTGTCAGGCAATAAATTACTTTCTTCATGTGCTGGACCATATTTCCTGATTTTGTTTTTTCAAAAATATCTTTCCCATTTAGACTCTTCAAATGAATATTCAATTTCATTTCTTTCCTCTCAATACAATTCATCTTATATTTACTGAATGCCCACTACGTGCAAGGCATTGTTAGGTAAGATGAGTATGAAGATGAAGAGATAAATTGTCTTTAAGGAGCTTATAAAAACTCTCCTCAAACTAATAATGGAAGGTATCTTCTTCCTTCATCTCAACCTAATTAAGGGCATCTATGAAAAACCTACTGCTAACATCACACTCTGTGGGGAGAGACTGACGCCTTTCTCTTTAAGTTCGGGAACAAGGTAAGGATGCCCACCTTTACCACTCCAACATCCTGCAAAGGTACTAGACAATGCGAGAAGGCCAGACAAGAAATAAAAGCCATTCAGATTGAAGAGAAAGAAGTAACACTCTATTTGCATACAGCCTGATTGTTTAAGTAGAAAATCCTAAGTAATCTACAAAAATGCTGCTAAAACTACTATGCTTGTTTAGCAAGTCTTCACGGCACAAAGTTGACACAGTAGTTCTCTCTTATCTGTGGAGAATATATTTCAGGACCCCCAGTGGATGACTAAAGCCATAGATAGTATTGGATTCTAGATATACTAGGTTTTTTCCTATACATTCATACCTATGATAAATTTTAATATCTAAATTAGGCACAGAAAGAGGCTAACAACAATAACTAATAAAATAGAGCAGGTATACCAATATATGGTAATAAAAATTATTTGAATGCAATCTCTTTCTCTCAAAATATTCTATTGTTCTGTACTTACCTATTTTCAGACCACAGTTGACTGTAGATAACTGAAACCAAGGAAAGCAAAACCACAGATGGGGGAAGACTGTATATAAAAATTAACTGTATTTTATATATTAGCTGTTGTGGATTGAATTGTGACCTCCCAAAGTTCACATTTTGAAGCCCTAGCCTTCAGTGTGACTGTGTGTGGACACAAGGTGTATAGGGAATAATAAAGGTTCATGAGGTCATAAGGTTGGGCTTTAATTCAATAGAACTAGTGTCCTTATAAGAAAAGGAAGAGACACCAGAGAAATATGTGTTGCCCCCTCCCATCATGAGCACACAGAGGAAAGGCCGTGTGAGGACTTGGTGAGAAAGCAGCTGTCTTTAACCCAGGAGAAAGGCCTCACCGGACACCAACCCTGCTGGCATCTTGCTTTTGAACTTCTATCCTTCAAGAACTAAGAGAAAATAAATTTCTGTTGCTTAAGCCACCCAGTATGTGGTATCTTGCTGTAATAATCCTAGCTGACTAATACTCTATTTGTGAATAATGGAAATTGAAATAAAACCAATACAATTACAATAATATCAACAATGTGAAATACCTAGAAATAAATGTAACATACATAAATATATATGTACACATGTATATGTACATTTATATATGTACACATGTATGTGCACACAAAGTCAACACACATTTGTATACCTATATATATATCTATATATAATGTGTAGTCTCAATGACTAAGCTATTATGAGTGGCTTTTACCCCTGTATATTAGAAAGGAAGAAGCAGATGGCTTTTGATAGTAGGCGGTTATCATGAAAACTCGCAGGGAACTGAGGAAGCATGTGGATGTAGCCCAGCAGCTGTAAGGACACTTGTAGACATGAAGTTCTTTGGTCATATTATGCATTTAATTATACTAATTTCTGAAAGTTTTTGGAATGAATGTGTGAAATCCTCCTGTTTCTTGATATTTCCTTCAGCTGACTGAAACATTCCAGGCAGTGATTAATAAAAAAGGCATCAGAAGTTATGCCAGAGAGACTGTTTGTCTCTGAGTCTGATTATGAATCTGGAATGACAAATACATTTCAACTTAAGAGCCACCTCTGATGGATTGATAGTGACTACCGGGAGCAAAAGTGTTGAAAAAATGAGTTTGAGATTTTATTTGGACTCAGTAGGGAAGAGGACTAGTGAAAGTGCTAAGCCTACTGGGGGTGTTAATGTATCAATACATACCTTCAGCCATCCCTGCCTGAAATGTCACTGGAGCCAAGCGACAGATGCATGCCGTCATCTGGCATTAAGTAATGCTACCTATGACCAACCATTGACCTCTGGTGACCATTTGGCTCAGTTGCTATGTATGGAAAAACCTTCTAGAGTTTTCTTGCCTTTTCCACAATTGCTAAACCCAGATACTACTACTGACCTCCTGAATATAACAATTTGATTAGTTATTTTGCAATGTTCTATAAATGAAATATCTTCTCGTTTAATTCATGCACACATACACAGATTATAAAGACATCTCTTTCAGAGAAGAGAAAGAAAGGTTCACACACCTCTTGACTTGCCCGATCAGGCAGTTGCTAAATGGCAAACCCAGACCTAATATTTAGGTCCAGTGTACATTTAATGATTACAGACAAGTAACTTCAATTTATAAGAATCAGAGCCATATATCAGAGCAGGGTGATTCGTCTAAAAGCAGGAAGTTATTGAGTTGCCAAAACAGGACTCTGCTTACTAATCTGGTTAGATTTAGGATCATTTTTCTTTTATGTTTAGGGATCATTTATGGGGGATTTCCTCTATACTACAATGTTTCACGATGTTTTGAAATTATCTATTTTCTTGTCTCTTTTCTACTCAATCATAAGTAACCTGAAAGCATTTTTTAATCTATCATTTATAAATATCAGCTAGAGGTGTGGCACTGACCTAGGCACTTTAATATACATTATTTTTTTTCTTGGCCATTCACAATAAGTCTGTAAAATAGATATTATTTTGGCCTTTTTTACAGATAAGGAAACTGATATTCAGAGAGATCAACCAATATATCCCATGTCACACAGTAAAATCCAAATCTTTACCTTGAAAGTTCAGTGCTCTTTCCAGGAAAATATTATTAATAGTTAAATTGGAGAAATATATATATATTTTAAGAACTGTATTAGCCCTCCCTGCTTGAAATTATGATGATGATCAGTATTCTCCAAAATTTTTCAGAGATTAATCTTTCAAATTATGAGCTCTAGGAACATACTTGTGAAATATTTATCTTCCATTTTAAAATGAAAACCTTCTTTGTCTCTTAGAATTTAAAGTAAAACCTATTTAGCAATGTCCTGGCATATGATGTCTTCCTCTGCTAAGTCCTGAGCAGGTCCTACCAGGTTATAATTCAAACTTACAACAGTTTTCCACTTGTAGCATAGCCTCCCTCCCCATTTTGTCCTTTGGATAACCTCATAATGACTTTTACTGTATTTATGCAAGATCTTTCCAATTAGCCCATTGGAACTCTGAAATAGAGAAGAAACAGAAAAGAAGGAAAAGAGGAAAGAAGAAAAATGGTTATCTGGGGTAGCGTTGTAACAAGCAGGAGCTTTTCACACTGTCAGGTCACAGAGACACAGAAAGTCAGAGGGGCCTAGAGTTCTCGTAATCCAGTCCCGTAATATTTACAGATGTGTTTACTTTGGCACATGCGAAAGAACACAGGATTTATAGTCAGTTAGTCTGGGGTCAAATCCTGACTTTGCTGCTTTCAGGTTTATGATCTTTGGTAGGTTACTTAGCCTTCTTTTCCCTGATTATAAAATGGGAATATTGATATCTAACTTACAGAGTTATCTTGAGGATCAAATATAGTAATAAGTATAGCCCTTAGCACAAACATGGCACACAGGAGGGACTCATAAATGTTAGCTCCTGTTGTCATTATTTTTGTAACACCATGGTACTTCACCAGGCAATTCTAAATTTATAATTGTGTGAGTATTGTTTGGTAGGATTGCATACTGATGATATTCCTACTGGTCAGCTACTCTCAAGCAATGGCCTGGATCTTAGTAGAAATGTTAAAAAGTAAATTTAGCCACAATCCCTTTGATAAGTGTTTTATTAATATTTTGGTTACTTAAATCAATATTCTAAGGGTGATACCTAGCAATTCCAGAGCAAATTTTCTACCTAAATATACATTTTTTTCCCAGTGGAATCTTCCCAGTGACCTTTTGTTCCTCTTTTACTCATTCAAATTTATTTTATTAAGTTTATCGATGGGTTTCAGTCTCTTTGCCTCAACATCCTTAATATTTCTGAACTATCTCCCTCTCTTTACATACTCCAGTCCAGGGAAAGTAAAGTGGCATATAAGCACAAAGAACAGGTAAATTTGGGAAGAGTGAACTAGGCAGGCTCAGTACACCGCCTCCTTTTTTCCTCTTGGGGAACATAACTTCCAGAGAGCATGCATCCTCCCCTTCTCTGATGGGCCATACTTTATGGGAGGCTGCCCCATTCGAGGAGGCCTGTAGACTTTAGGCCATGACTATAACTTTCTGGGTAAATCTGTGTAATGTGGATCAATATTGGGGGTTTACTGCCACAAATATAAACTACATGCTCTATATTATTTTTATCAAAGTGAAAATATGAGTCAATATATTTTGGCCTCCATCTGCTGACTCATTGTTTAAGAGCTTGAGCTACAAAGGGAAATATTGTTTGGGGGACTTCCTCAAAGAACCCGGTGCTGAGTCTGGGATCACAGAATCTTTGATCCAGATCATTTTCATTTGTTTTTCTTATTCTCTTTATTAAATAGATTTTGTGCACACTACATCCAGTCATTGGAGGAATGATTAGTTTCATACTGTATAACATGTTTGTCAACTAGGTTTATAGACCATTCTGAGATATTTTAGGCCTTCAGATTATAAATGCTGACCTTCATTGGGAACCAAGCCAAAGCTAGTTTGGAGTTACATGGCTTGTCTAATTTTATATTATCTTTGAGGCTCTGCATTGTAACACCTGACAATTATGCTTATGAATATTAGAGATCTGGATTGTGGCTTTACCCTTTGGAATAAAGTAGATTTTATTAATGGGCAAATAAAAAGAGACATGGGTCACCATCAAATTAGAGATGCAAGTTCTGCTTGTAAAGAGAAAGTATAAAAAATAACCATAAATCAAAACCCAAAAGTTTATGAAAGAAGCATATCTGTGATGCCTTAGTCTTAGGGAACAGGCTGACTCAGAAACAGTGCAAGGGCCAAAGCAGTAGATCAGGTAATTGAAGGATGCATTATAGGTGACAAGAAAATGGAAGTTCAGTAAACATCCTTTAGTTCTGGAAATGACAGAGGATAAACTGAAATACTGAGAAATAAAAAAGCAAGACCTAAATTTACAAAAGGAGTTGAGCTTTCAGAGGACAAACTAGATCTATTTGAATTAAGAGATAAATGGGAATGCATAAAAGAAACAGAGCTAACTGACCTAAAAGGTGAAACTGGAAAAATGGAGGACTTCGAGCATGTCTGGTTTATTCTCCCCAGATTTACCAATTAGATAAGTCACTCCACCTCCCTTGGCATATCTTGAGTAAAGGGGCGGAGAGAAGACAAAGGTATTAGGCTAACTGGGCTCTCTCCATCTAAAAGAAAATATAAGGAATGGACGGGAAGGATTTCCTTCTAACAGCCAACAGTGAAACACATACAATAAGATTAATAATAGAAAATATATAATTAAATCCCATGTAAGAAGGAAACAGCAAATCTACTCACCATTAGTATTAGTATAATTCATACATCTATTAATTGTCAACATTTGGTTCATAATGTAGCAAAAATTTCCCTAGAACCTACTGTACACCAGGCACTAGGCATGTCACTATAGATGAACTGATATAAAAGATATGGTCGCCACTTTTAAGAGCTTACAGCAAAATGAGAAGAAAATACATTAAATGAATAACAACTATAATGTATAAGTGGTGATGTAGAAGTATGCATAAGAGGCTTTGAGAACCAAGAGGAGGGTCACTTAACACAATCCAGAAGCAGCTGAGCTTCATGGGTGGCTCTTGGTTTCTTAGTAGTCATGAGAAAGAGGTAACCACGGTGAGTTTTATAAATTTCAATATCATAAAGGAAGAAATACAGCAATTCTTTAGGGAAGATACATTTGTCCTTTTTTTTTTTTTCTGGCACTAAATTGGAAAGAAATTCTTTATATGGGATTTTGTAAGAGACATTGAATGATGTAATTGGTAATGTTCTCAGTATCAGTACTTCAGCCCTTGCAGAGGTAGGTATCATCTGCTTGTCTTTCTTCATGGATTTTGATGATAGTAAAGAGTATACTATAGTAGAATATTTATTAACAAATTCGTTGCATATCAAAATCATTTTCTGGGGGGAGATGTCTTATAAAATGCAGATTCCTAGCCATTATTTAACAAGTGAATCCCTAAATCTTAAATTCTAACAGTTTACATTCTGACAATAACTCACTTCTTTTCTCTTCCACTTGTTTAACCATTATAGCTGCCTTAAGACCTTATAAAGACCTCCAGTCCATTAATCTTTCAATTTTCTCCCAGTCTATTAATTCTCTCCTTGGTTCTCTTTCTTTCCTTGCATGATTACTTAAGCTACAGTCTTACCAGAATCTTCAAGCCCTCAAGCTATTGTAGCACTATACACCTTCAGCTACTACTTGACAAAACTTTGACCCTCTGTGACTTCTTTTTAACCAAAGTTTATAGGCATATGGGTGTAAGAAAGAATTTTAGAATTGATCAAAGAGTAATAAATTATCTTTAGAAAATTATGAAAGAGAATATAATAGTAATAAAAAGCAAAGCAATTGCATTTGACACCTGCTTGCTATTTTTGGAATATATTGGACTGAAAGATAGGTGTTTGCAACATGTAAGTTACTGTAAATTGAGAGACATAAATTGAGAGATGAGGATGCACTCACTTGTATAATAGTCATTTCCACAAGGAACTTACAGGCTATTTGAGGTAAAACTAGATAATAACAAGATATATTGAGTGTCTAGTATATGCCAGATACATTAAATTTGTAATTACTAAGCTTCACAATGTTCCTGCTTTTGCTATGTTAACAAACTACTTTAAAACCTAGCAGCATAAAACAGCCATTCTCAAAATGTGGTACCTGGACCACGGGCATTAGCATCACCTGGGAATTTGCAGCAAATGCAAATTTAGGGACAACCAGATAAGCATTAGTAATAATCCAAAAAGGGAAAAATGATTTCAGGCTAGAGAGATCAGAAAATTATCAATAATTTTAGTGAAATTTGAGCTGCTTGATGAAGGATGAATGATGTAGGAAGAGGAATAAATTTGAACATGAAATAATATATAGTTGTTGAAAAATACCAAACTTCCATGGGGAAACACATGGAAGCACTTATGGCTGGATTTGGTATTTGAAAAAGAGAAGAAGGAGCTACATTTAGAAAATAGGCCTCGACATGAAGAACTTCGAATGCTAAGGTAAGAAGTTTTAACTTTTCAATCTTCATTTTTGAGCAAAACGTATGAAAATAAGGTGGTATCCTATAAGTTCCAATTATACTTTTCTTCATGCAAATTATTTTTTGTGGATTTATTCAGGGAAAACATTTTAGTTTGAAGTCACTTTCCTTCCACAATTTTCCAACTGTCTTCTATCCTCTCTAAGCAAATATCAGTCAGGAATACAGATCTTAGTAGCTAATGTGGCCTTATTCAGATCTGATACTGAATAGGCTGGAAAGATGAGCTAGGTTACACTTTCCCTAAATGAAAGCTTCCCAACTGGGCATGTGCAGTGGCATTTAAGACTAATCCTCTTAGCACGTTGGGCAGCCATATTGGCTCTGGAGCAGCTGGAGGCCCCTTGGGATGTTGCTTCAGGCCACAAACTGCTGTTCCTTTACACTCCAGTGTGATGTGCAAACGTTAAGCATTATTATTTTCTATGAGTTCCATATGTGTAAAAGTTGAGAGACACTACCCTAGAGCTACCGTAGAGGCCTTCTGTGACCAGCCCCCCAAAGCACAGAGGATGGGAAATACTAATAAAGCTCTATAGCTGTGAAGGGACTCTGGGGTATATTACAGAAATGTGTCGTTTTTAAGACTCCCAGGTGACTCTAATGCCCCACCAAGTTTGCGAATTGCTATTATAGAAAGCTTCTATCCAGTAACCTGGTCTTCTAATTTCTGGTCTTTGGTTCATGACAAACTATAATGGGAAATGTAAGGTATCCCATGTCACTCAATTTGTGACCTCAGCCCCTATAATGATGACTTTCTTATGACGAAGACTTTCAATTTCAACCTCCCCTCCTCTTCATTCTGCTTCTGTTTCCTGGGTCACACTTGGGATAACCTGAATTCTCTAGGAAGGCCAGATTGGAAAGGACACAAACAGATACCCGAGCACATATTTTGATTTGCATGCAGCCCAGGAGCCTCATGAAAGAGAACCTACATCCAGAACCGTAGCTATACAATAAACTGGAGCTTCATGAAGGCTCCTAAACTGAAGGAGAAGAAATTAAGTTTCCTGAGAGAAAAATCACACTAAGAGAGGTCGTCTGGCAGAATGGGCCTCACCGTGGGAGAGAGCTGTGGTTTCAATTACACTAGCAGATTCCGTTTGCACATACTCTCCTTCAGAGCTTCCCTTACCGCCATGACCCCAGAGTCACCTGTGTGTTCTGGGAAGAAGGGTCATTTAAAGAGAGGAACAGTGTCACTAGGGTACATCGGTTCTGCTATAGAAACTTCTCCTGAAAGAGTTGGCCTTGTCAAGTGGAAAGAGGTGCCCTGGTAAAGGAATCCCAGAGGTAGATGCATGGAAGAAGTTAGAAATGGGATGGACCTGAGGGGTAAGAAGTGCTACTATCCAGAGGAGGGCAGGAGGGGCCCAGGCCATAGAAGAGGCAGCAGTTTGTGAGTAGCAGCATGATAGTGGCCAGTGCAGTGGGAGGGTGACTGTAGTGGATGGTGGAATGGAAATTTGTAAAGATACAGGTAACTTTTGGTTATATTTATTGATTAATTTTAATATAAACTATTGAGGACTTGGTACAAAAAAACTGTTCTAGGCTATGGGTTTGTGTCAGCAATCAAAACTGAAAAAAGAGAATACATGTTCTTAGAGAATTTACAGCTTAGTAGTGGATATTTTATAAAGAAAATCCCATCTCCTCTGCAATACCCAGAGAGAATAACTGAATGTAAAGATTTATGGCCAGTAGTTATAGAAGGGGTAAAGATAAAGCCATATTTCTGGTTAATTAAATTAGTCAGGGGCTCAAAGCTTTGAGACTTGAAGTGTTATTACTTGCTAATGAGGAAAGGGACAAATTTTAATATTATGACAAACAAAACACACTTTAAAAAGGCAAAAATCCTTAAATCATATAATATATTCTGGTGTATAATCCCAAACATTTGGGGATGATCTCTGGTCTGGATTATTTCAATCACTCATCACTGTATGAATACATAGAAACATAAACTAACTTGGAATTTATTCTGGCCATGAATAGTGACCCATAATATTTTAATTTTAATAGCTATGGATGAAGTATCATTTAGCTCTGTGATAATTATTGGGAATACAAAGATTAAAAGAACACAGCCCCTACCTTTAATGGACTCATGATGCATAAGCATAAATCCATACCAAATCCACAGATACCCATAGCAATTCATTTGCTCTAATTGAGGCATATGCAAATTGTACTTGATCTACTGAGAATTCGGGAAAATCTCAATAAAGGAGATGCCATTTGTGCTGGTTCTTGAAGGACAATCCAAATTGAAGTCCATCAGTCAACAAAAAAGTTGAGGGGCATCCTTGGCTGGAGGAACAGAGCTTACACAGGAATAGTGATGTGGAAGAACAAGTAATATGCAGGCAATCACAAAATAATTCAATATGGTTAGAAAAATTAGGTAACACATTTTCCTTTTTTGAGATTTCCCCAGGCTTACTTCAAGGCAATATAGGTTCTGACCCTGAGATGTGTCAATGACAGGTAGTTTCAAGTTGTATAATGTTATGATGCTTAATTAGGAAAGGACTCCTTGACCCTATATTTTGTTTGAAAATTATGTTTTGAATTGTTTATATTTCTGTATGCATATATGTACATATTTTTCAATAATATAATAATAATGAATACTTTATGCTTATCCATTCTATCTGTTGATAAGTGTACAAGTTCTTGGCAAGTTGGTCAGTTAGATAGTTACCCAGTCATTATTTCTCAGCAGTTTAAGCAAGCCTTTTTATCATTAGTTAGAATGGCTACAGGTGCTACTAAATTAAGGCCGTGCTATTTAAGCCAAGCCAAGTGTAAACACATTCAATGTATCACAGTTGCAATTAGAAAATCATCTTTTGCCTCCATTTCACCATTTTAGTACAGAAGTGAATAAACATGGATTAAACACTACTTTAAAAGTGGAACAACAGGGTAGGAAGTCTTGGGAAATGGCTGGGACCTCACTCCAAATCATGGCTGAAACATTGTAACAATTAGGCTGTATGGGAAAAGATCTTATTAACTGTAGGGTATTGCGAAGACAGGGTGAATGTGTTTTAATTGGTACTTATGAACATTTCTTTCTAGATCTCTGCTGTTTAATATGGCAGTCCCTGATCAAATGCAGCTGTTTGGATTTAAATTTCTTTTTAAATAAAATTAAATAGAATTTAAAATGCAGTCCTCACTTGCATTATTTCAAGTTCTCAATAGCCACATGTAGCTGGTGGCTCCCATGTTGGGCAGCAATAATATGGGATATTTTTATCATCATGGAAAGTTGTATTAGGTAGCCCTTTTCTAGATTATATCTTAAATGAGTCCTTCATTTCTTTATTTAATCAAAAGAAAAAAATGACATATTGTGTACCTACCAACAATATTAAAGGACCTATGCTGGGTGCTAGACTCTAGGGAGTGGCAAGAGAAAAGGCATGTGGAGGGTCTCACGTAAATGAACTATGTATTTTTTGTTTTGTTTTGTTTTTATCTCCTTGAGTCCCAAGAGCAAATCACATAGTAAAAGTTCAGTACATGTTTTTTGACAAAGGCGCCAGTTGGTCTAAATTAGCTATTTTCAATCAAATCCTTTCTTGGCCATTTTAATATCCAATCTGCTCAAAATCCATTAGCACAATCAATCGAATCATGTTGTGAAGATATCCGAATCCTGCTGGATCACTTTTTTTTAATGTAGAAATTTCCACAGGACAGATGCCATAGTAGAAAAAAGATATTAAGATATATTGGGATTTATTTCCCTCGTATTCATTCAGGCTCCTAGAGGATACAATTACTCTTTACAAATACCTTGAAAATCACTGCATTCCCAGTCTCCTCTCCCATGGAAATGGTTTACTTGTGCGGAATACGCCCTTCTCTCCCCTACCTTTGAAAATTCCTCACATATATTCCCTCCCCTAATATGTTTTATTGTCACCTCCCCCAACTTCACTTAGCAAAATATTACTGTTCTTTAAGGCCCAGGTCGTTTCGTTTCTTCTACTAAGATCCCTGTTCCCTCACTTAGCCTAAAGGGGCTAATTAAATCTCTGTCTAGTAGAGTTCCTCAGCATTTAGCATCCTGTCTTAGTCATAATACATACTCAGTTGATACTTGGTAAATGAAAGTATGAACTCTATAGAACTGAAAAATAAGTTTATGTTACAAATGTTCTGTTAGTAATTTTAGCATATTTTAACATATTTCTCCCCACAAAATTCCTCTGAATTACATGTTTCTGTCCCCATTTGACAGATGAGAAAACTGAGACTCAGACAGATGAAGGGAACCACCTGGGGTGTGTCAGTTCCTGTCCCACCAGAAATGGCACAGCCCATCTCTATTTGAAGAGAGCTGAATGAAGCTGCTCTGTGTAGAGTTGTTGGCAGGGAAAGGAAAGCTCCTGGAGATTTGTTATGTAAGAAGCATGAACGCACTTATGCCTCAAGGGATAAGGGGAGGGAGCAGTTATAGGAACCTGGTGAAAGTGTACATATAAGACAGCCACACTCCCCTACCCAGCTCTGAAGAACTGAGAGCTTTCCAGCCCTGGCCCAAGCAGAGGGTAAGGGGAAGGTGAAGAAAAACAACGAATTTTTGACCCCTCTCTGATGCTTCGTCTTCCCCAAATCCAACCAGAAGACAGACAGCAGAAGAGCCTGAGAAATTCAGTCTTTGTAGACCACCCTTACACAACCCAGGCAGAGGCACAGGGAGGGATGTATGTGGGGAGAGAATGGATGTAGAGACAGAGCCAGATTTTATCCAGTATTTCAAGTCACACAGCTATTGGGTTACAGAGCCATGATCCGGGTCTCGGAAGTTCTGTTTGTTTCACTCTGCTACAGCTTTGGCACATGAGAGATAACTCTGTGCCAAAAATGTATGTGTGTGTGTTGTATGTGTGTGTGTGTGTGCCCATGTTATATTGTCTTCATTAGATTAAGAATTTCCATAAAATTTATAAAGATCATCTTGTGTGACCTTTAGCAAGTGATTTAAA
This sequence comes from Cheirogaleus medius, assembly GCA_008086735.1. Classification (NCBI taxonomy): domain Eukaryota; kingdom Metazoa; phylum Chordata; class Mammalia; order Primates; family Cheirogaleidae; genus Cheirogaleus; species Cheirogaleus medius. The sequence continues at coordinate 42,958,963 of VBSM01000529.1, read as the reverse complement.
TATATGGACCTTAGTTTCCTAATCTGCAAAACAGAATGAATAGTACCTCACAGGGTGTATCAGTAATTTAAAAAGGTGATATTTACTAAATGCTAGCATGGTACTTGGCATAGAGTAGGTGTTCCATATATTTCAGTCCTTTTCCTACACTTTTTTTGTGTTATTTATATAATGAAACTCAAAGTCTTGTACACACAAAAGCCTCAATAAGTATATATTGATCAAATAAAAATTGATTAATCACTAAAAGCAAATCAAGGAAAAAAGTCAAGAAATAAATATAATCAGAGGGTGTTGGGAATATTGAGAAAGGAGTTTCTCACTATGGCCCAATTATGAGGTTAAGTTGTTGCAAGTTATTCCTGTAAAACGGTGCCAAGGGGAGAGTGGAAGATAAGATCTGATCCCTACCTCTAAAAGATCTCTATCAGGGAAGAAGGGCATATAAGCAGCTAGCTACAATATAGTTTGAAAAGTGAATGAATCTAAATAGGTGGAAGACAGAAAAAAGAGCCACTGCCTCGGGGCAGGATCAAAAACTCTTCAAAGAGAAAGTAACATTTGAGTTGAGCCTTGAAGAAAGAGTAAGAGTGTGTTTGACAAATGAATGAGAGAGGGTAACAGAAAATTCCAGGAAAAGGGAAAGAATGTGTTATGAAATTAAAAGGGATAAGGTGTGATAGAATGTGTCAAATTTTCCACCAACTTTGCTTGCAAACATCAGTGAAAGAATGGTCTAGAAGTATAGTTTTGAGAACCCCATAATGAATGCAGAGTTTCTTTGAAGATAGTATTATCTGAAAAGAGCATGCCAATGTTCCATCTATACCACAATATATTAGTGTTTTAATATAACAAATCATCACAAGTGGATTAATAAAATGTGGTATATGTACACCATGGAATACTACTCAGCCATAAAAAATGAATTAATACCTTTTGCAACAATCTGGATGGAACTAGAGACCATCTTCCTAAGCCAAGTATTGCAGGAATGGAAAAACAAATATGTCATGTACTCACTATTAAATTGGAACTAACCTATCAGCATTCATGTGCACAGATGGAAGTAAAACTCAATGGAAAGCATGCAGGTGGGAGGGGAGAGGTGAGGATGGGTGAAATCATACCTAATGGGTATAGTGTATACTATCTGGGTGATGGTCACACTTATAACTTTGACTCAAGCAGTACAAAAGCAATCCATGTAACCAAAATGTTTGTATCCCTGTAATATTCTGAAATTAAAAAAAAACCCAACAAATTGTTTCTTCCCACATTTTCTTTTTGAAAGGTGGGACAGATGCATAAGGCCTATATAAGCTCTTTATAAATATGAATTACATTATTATTTGCATACTTTAAACTCAAGTTGGAAAAGTGTGGTCAGTTACTCTGGCCTTCTCAATATCCATGGGAGAATTGGTTCCATGCTTTATCCTTCCTTCCAATATTGGTCTAAGCTCAGTGGTCCAGGGGCTCATGGCCATTTAAAGCAAGATTGAGAAGGTGCTTCTTTCTCAGTTTGGCAATGGAGTTTGGGAATTGGCCAGCCCAACTGACTTCAGTGATTTTAATGCAAAGCACTCAGCAAATTAAATATGTTGATTATAAAATATTTTCCATTTGCTCCCAGTGTTGGCTCCTCTATAGGAAGTTTTATTTCCAAAGGAAAAAAAAAAGAAGTCCAAAGTAAGAGTATGTATAGTTTCCCAAACTCACAAGGACAGCTTAGGGGCAAAGGACAAGGTAGAGTCAGAGGCAACATGGAGTCTGTCCTCCCATCTCCAGTCCAAGAGAAAAACTAGAATTGGATAGAGTTGAACCTAAGCATGAGTTTTCTAGTCCTAAAATAGGGTATAACTTGAAATGAAAGACCTCTAATCTTTCATTCATTTGTTTATTCACTGAATTTTAATTAAGTAATCTTTTTGGTACCTGCCACTATGGTACCAGCTGGGAATGCAAAGATGAATTTGAAATAGGCTCAGCCCCTTAAGGAGCCCATCCTGGAATAGATGAGACACACACAATAAAATAATTATGAAGCAATATGAGAACATGCATTCAGCATTCTGGGGGCACCAAGAACAAGCAACTAAACTAAAATTTATTCAGTAGTGGAACAAGCTGCCAGTGAAACAGTGAGCTAGTACTAGGTCTCTAAATATATTCAACCCAAGGCTGAAAAATTCTCTGTCAGAGTCAATGTATAATTCTACTTTGGGCAAAATATGGACTAGATCATGGTTTTATGACAGCAATACTACTGACATTTGAGGCCATGTAATTTTTTGTGGTGGGAAGCTGTTCTGTGCATGGTGGGATACTTAGTAGCATCCTTGGTCTCTACCCATTATATGCCAGGAGCACCCTCTATGCTATGGATGTTTGTATTCTCCCAAAATTTATGTGTTGAAATCCAAATCCTCAACGTTATGGTGTTTAGAGATGAGGTCATGAGGTTGGAGCCCTCAGGATGGGATTAGGACCCTTCTAAGAAGAGACAAGAACGAGCTTGCTTTCTCTCTCTCTGTGCTCTCTCCCTTGAAAAGACAGCAAGAAGACGATCATCTGCAAACCAAAGAGAAGGCCCTCACCAGAACTCAGCCATGCTTGTACCCTGATCTTGAATCTTTTTCCAGCCTCCAGGACTGTGGGATATAAACTATTGTTGTGTAAACCACCTAGTTTATGCTACTTTGTTGCAGTATTCCAAACTAAGACACACTGGTTGTCAAGCAAAAATGTCTCCAGAGATTGCCAAATGGCCTTTGGGAGCAAAATCTCCCTCCACTGAAAAATGGTAGACTAGATGGTCTTCAATGTTCTTTCCACCGCTAGGAATTGACATAGTGGCGGGCTGGCATCGCTGTGATATTCAGGGAAAGTTCACTTCTCCTGGCTGGTATTGGAAGCACTTGGATATGACCACAGCTCTGCAGCCACATGTTCATAATGAAATAACTCCATCCTGGAAGGAGAAAAACTCAAATTATTGATCTCAAAGCCACAAGTACCCTCAGTCTTCAATATTATAATGCAGTCTCTGTGTGGTCAAGGTAAATTGAATAAAGATATTCGGTGCTCAAACAGTTACACTTCCTGGAAGCCAGAGTTTCTCACTTAGAGGAATGGCCTTGTTCCTTGTTCCTTGGGCAGAATCAGTACTTAGAATAAAAAAGTGCTCTGTATAACCCCTCCTTCAATCAAAACAACTCTGTCCTTTATCTATTTTATTTATCCACCTTTCAGTGCCAATGTGAAGACAGAGAACGTTTGGAAGAACCACTGGACTTGGATCTGGGGCCCTGGTTCTGGATCCTAGTCAAGTCATAAAACTCACTGTGTTAATTTGGACAAATTACTTCATGTATTGGCTCACTCATTCAACAAACTTTTTCCAAGTGCCTGCTGTCCCACAAGAAGCTCTAATATTTGGCTGGGGAAACAGGGGATGACACGGCTCTCCTCCTGGTTGCTCACAATAGAAAAGAAGGACAAAAACAGAGCGAATACCACACCCTGTGGGATGGTGTTGGCATCTCACTACTGCGCTACTCACTGGGAAATCACAACCAGTTCAATTTGTCTCCACATTGGTCAGGGAGCTGGGTTCTTCCTTCATGGCCCTGTCTCCATCAAGGTCAGTAGTATCCCTCTCTCTATCTGGTCAACTCACACTGACTGGTGCTAACTGTGCCCAGTAATGGTGGGAAGGTTATTTGTTTGACATCCCCATCATGGATAGCTTGCTCTGTATTCCTACCATTTGCTTCCTGGCTCCTAATTAAAGGAATCCCTGTAGAATCTCTACCACCTGTACTCTTCTTATCTAAATCACTTCTCTTCCTTTTCTCTTTCCTTCCCCCAATTCTCAGAATTATCTAATCACAGGGACTCAGATTATATTACAGCAAGTATGTGTCCAAAAATATGAGAATCTTCCTATTTTTAATTGGGATTCCAGTACCAGAGCAGCTGGAAACCCTACCCTAATAGGGAGTGATGGGGAGCTTGGACGTGGGTGTTTGCAGTGTGCTGTGGGATACACTTTTTGCCTGGAGGATGATCTCATGCCTAATTGTCCGACCTGTGACCAGGGAGTCCTCACACAGGAAACTTGTTTATACTAGATGCCCTCGTGGCTCTTGTCTGACTCACGTTTGTTCTATGCTTGTCTGACCATCGCTCTGGCACAGGGAGCCCAACCTTGTGCTCTCCCCAGTACCCTGGGGAAAACCCAGCCTGGGGCAGTCCCTGGGTCTTCAGATGAAAAGTAAAAATTCAATACCTGACCCTCCCCCAAGAAATGGCAGGTGGCAACTTGACCATCAATTTGTAACTATATATACTTTTTTTCCCATGGCCAACCACTAATTCCAACTGATGAAGATGGATCAGTGAAATATTATAAACCCAAACTTCATATACATTTTCAATTTCCCTTTCAGGGCCTCATATTCCTCCAGTATGAAAATAAAAGGCTGGTTAGAAAAATCTCTGTTAGAGTGTTATTATTATTCAGTATGACTGGAATTTCTTTTCCTACTAGTATCCCTGCTGTTCCTCTCCCTCTCATTTAAGAATTGCTGTTTGATCCATATGTGGAGGTTGCAGCACTAGGTGAAAAGAGAAAGACAGACTCCCCAGAGGTGGGACTCAGTGACATGTGGGTGGAATATCAGGATTTGAGGAACTGAAATGAAAGTCTTCACATTTTGCATACATTTTTAAAATAATGTTCTACAAAGTGTATCTCATTTCCTTGGTGTGATCCAGAGCTCCTTTAATTAAACTTCAGAACCAATGAACAGGAATCATGGAGATAAACAAAATTTTCCATATTTTAATCCACAGGGTAGGTCCTCCTGAGCTTCTATCAACTGGATAGAAATTCTCAAAATGAGAACTTACCTGCTTTCAAAGTATTCCCCTGAGAGGCTGGTCCACATGGTGTGAGCATTGCTGTCCTTTGTGGTTCTAATAGCAAGGACTTCATGCCACACCTAACTGGATATCCTGGTGCCTCCACTTACTAAATAGTTACTGTGATGCTGAATATAACAACGGAGCCCCAGTTTGCTTATCCACGAAATTAAGAAAATAAATATATTTTGCAGAGTATTGTCAAGGTGGTGCCAGGTACATCATTGGTGCCCTTTCTTTTATCCCTACATTCCGGCATCTTTCCCATGGTAGGCATGCATTAAATGTTAGCTGCGTTCACCTCCCCACTTCTTGTATTCCCTTTTTAAAAGGGGTTTTAATAGGCTCTTGTGTCAGGCCACAGAGATATCTTCTTCCTACCATAATTAAGCAACTTGAGAAATCCTGTGAGGTCGATAAATTTGGAAAACGCTTACATAAAACAGAATATAAAATGGCAAACCCTGCCATAAGAAGCCAGTAAAAGTCAATTGCTTTATGCGACACCTCTACAAATGGCATTATGTCATTGCATAATATTAGTAAGAAATTGTAAGATTTTGTTCAGGCCTATAAAATGTAATGAGTCTCACATCATCTACCAATATAAAAATAAATTGAAAGAAAGTAATATTTAAAAAATAAACCAAGCTTCCAACTTCTTGGCTTTTTCTGTTTGAGGCAATTTCATCCATAAAGAAATGAATTTAATGGTCTTCAGTGTGGTTGGTTGGCATTTTCTCTCTCTCTTTTTTTTTCATTTTTCTTGATTATTTTAATTTTTCATCTTTGCCTTTCCTATTTAACTGGGAACACACAAAAACTCTGTTTCAGAAATCAGGTGGTCTTGGCTGAAAAATTCTCCCAATGCATTAAAAAGAACTTTAAATGTTCAAAAAATGGGAAGTCTTCATGATGCCAATAAAGAGATGGATTTATTCATCTAGGCCAAGGTACAGGACATTAACTTTCACAGATGCAGTTGTTCACTCAGCAGTTTATACTAACCCAACCTGAAAACTCTTTGTACACCCAAAGAAATGAAGCTGTGTGAGTCTAGCCTAGCAGTGTTTTCTTTTGGTAAGAAATAGAGATATGGGAATCCAAAGGTTTCCAGTGAGCTTCTCTTAGGTAAGGTTGAATACCCATTGGTTCTGGAACAGAAAGAATTGATCATTCTGATGAGATTATGCTATACTACCCAAAACCTTGGTTTGCATCTGTACTAAATATGATCTGGAAAAATAGAAGGAGGAAATAATCTCACAGCTCCCCCACAGTGCCAACTCATGGATGTGAGCAAACACGTCCACTAGGAATAATATATAACAAGAGCTGAGCCATTGGGCTCTCTAAATAAACTGTCTGCATATTTAGGGAAGGGAAAAACAAATGTGGTATGCTTGGCTCAAAGAATGAGCTCTGTTTTTCTTCTTTGTCAGCATTACCATTCAGTGGTGCAGACTGACTAGACACCCTTGGGGATGGGGTACATTGCTGGCTCAAGATGGAAATAGCATGGAGTAGTTTAAGCCAAGAAGGAAGACTTGGGTCCATGCAACAAACTCAAGTCACTCACAGACTGAGAGAAATTTAGAGTTGAACTGAAACCTACAGGTTATCTCTCCAGCCTTTAACCACTTTGGTATGAGCATCGACTATAGTCGACAGCCACAGATGAACGCATATAGCCCAGCGTCATCTTTAGCCGATAGCCATGATATGAAGGCTCACAGCCGAGCCTCGACTTTAACTGACAGCCAAAAGCTTTTACTTTTACAGCTTTTATCTCTGCAGTTGCAGTGTGTACCTTCAGCTAAGTTACTACGAATCTGTGACCTTTTAACAAGTCCTTAGTAGGAGTTATTATAATTATTTTCCTAAAGCTGCCTGTAAAGTAAAGCAAGCTTCTAGTGCTTTAAAGCTTTCCTCATCACACAAGAGCAAAACGGATTTGTCATCAATGCACAGCACAAACTATCGTGCGGACTATGAGTGCCGGCTGTGGGCAAAGCTTCGTGGCCGGTGAGCGCTGTACCGAAGTGGTTAACCCAGTGCTGGAATCCTTTCCCAGGTGGCTGAAAGATGGCCACCTAGCCTTCAACTGAACCTTCTCCAAGGATAGGAAGTCCATTATTTATGAGTAGCTCTGGGTATAATTTTCTGTGTTTGTTATTATTGTCATTACCATGTGGATCATTACTATCTTTAATAAAACTACTGCTACAGCTATAACCTCCAAGGAGACACAAATCTAGGATAGCTATGGGGCTCATTTCCTACTCACATTAGTGGCTTTTCAGGGGCCACCTCAACATTCCTGAGACCTACAGAAACATCGGAAACCAGAGGCTGGACTAGGAGAGTCGGCCTTTATAAGCAGGAAGTCGTTCGGATGATCCCAATTCCTCTCCCCTTTGCATAGGAAGAGTGTTATGGGAGCAAAGTCCCCACTTATGGGAACACTTTTTTGTGGTGCCTACAGTTATGCTGTCTGTCTGAGTCTACTCATGAGCACTTATAAAATGTAGACTTCAAGCTAAGCACTTTAGATGTATTTTCACATTTAATCCTCCCAAAGTCCTCTGAGAGTGGACACTATACTTATCCCCATTTTGAAGAGGAGGAACTAAAGTCTCAGAGGAGATGACTGGCCATGGTAAAAACTGGGCTTTCAGCCAAGGCCATGTTCCTAAACTTTGCTACATAGGTGGCTGCCACTGGTACAGTGGACAAAGAATAAACTTTGAAGTCAGCAAAGCTTTTCACTCCCTGCTTTTCTCTTTGGTGTGAGTGACATTAGGTACTTTCTTAGCCTTTTAGAATCTCAATAACCTTGTCAAAAAATGGCGATAGTATTTCTTCATAATTTTTTTCATTAGGATTAAATGGGATCATGTATGTATCTTGGACAGTAAGAGGAATTTTTTCCTGTGTCTCTAAAACTGGAGAGTAGGCCTCCAAACAGAGAAAAAATAGGCATTAAATATCCAACACTATAGAGCAAAGGGCAGCCAAAAAGCTGTCGACAACTGAGCCTCTCCCAGGGCTCAGTAAGAAGTGAAGAAACACCTCTCCTACCAATTATGACCAATGAGCTACCTCTTCCCCCAGAATTTAAGAAGGACAGTGACAGAAGGAAGAATCAAGCATCATGAGCCATCAGTAGTTGACCTATAGCAGGGGAGGCTGCTACTTCTTACCCCTCATCCCAGCGCCAATGAAGGAGGCCCCAGGAGAATTAATGCTAAAGAATGGGAGTACCTCCAAGAAGGAAAGACCTGCATCTCATTCCACGGTTAGACAACTTCTCATGCAGTGGATTCTTGATCTGCCTACTGCTTCTTTGAGCAAGAAAAAAGAGGGTTAGGGGAGAAGGTAGAGGGAGAGTGGGGATTCCAAATCAGTTCATGCCCACTACTTAATGTGGTAAGGATGGATAATTTTCTTCTGGAAGAAGAGACTCCAGAGAAGGTGACCTGGATTGAGTCATCTTGCCAGTGTTACCCAAAAGAGCAACTCCACACAGACAGGGCGACCCTGGCCACAGGGGGCTGAAGTATATTGCTGATGGTGTTGCTGTAGGTGTATTCTATGGGGGAAAGAATGAGAGCAAGAATGGAATAGCTCAGTTACGAAACTGTTAGGCTAGAACTCACACAAGAGCCCTACAAGAGAGCCTTCGTCGGGACGCTTGCTACACAGACCAATTTTTGTTAGTATGAGGAGCAGCAACACTGAGGAAAAGATACAACCACAGACTCAGTTAAATATAAATGCTTTTCCCCATTTCCCCTAACCCCTTCCACCTGAGGAGGTAGAACAAGAGGCAAAGAAGGAGAAGAACAAGGAATGGAGGTGGAGAAGCATGAACCCCACTCCACACACACATACCTGCAATCCCCTGAGCCACGGGTCAAGCTTACACTGGGAGAGGAAAGGTGTTGGTTAATGTGTTTGGAGTTTAATGTTGTACTGCACTGAGTTTTTAATAATTTAAAGTGACCAGAGAGTCATAGCACCTCAGTAGTTAATAAAGGATGATGAAAGAGGATTCTATATGGTATACCTGGGGGCAGTAATTAGGAAAAAAAGATATTTCATGTGTATACCTAACCAACTTTATTACTGGTTTATCCAATGACATATGTCAAATACCAAGCATATAATATCTCCTCAACAAATGGTACTTCTCTCTTCCTTTTATGTTATAGCATGTATGTGTTTTCTTCCCTGATTCTAAAATGAATTATAATTCTTTAGAGAAAAAACTGGAAAATGCAAAAAATAAATAAATAAATAAGAAGCACACTGAATATCAATCATAACCTTCTTCTTTACCTTTAGATGCATGGTTGAGCAGCTCCCTTAGCAAGTTTTTCCTTATCATCAAACTAAATCTGCTCCCTGAAATTTCCATGCACTGGTCCTAGAACAGCCTTCTGGAGATGTATAGACTCAGTCTCTTCTCTCCTCCATGTGACATTCTTTTAAATATGTAAAAGGATAGTTTGTTTGTTTTTTTTTTTACACCCGCCTGTTTTTTCACAGGTGGAAAATTTTCAATTTTTCACCATTCTTTAAGTATTCTAGTTTCCAGCCCTTTCCTATCCTAGCCAATCAACCTCTGAAGATGTCTTGCTGGGCCAGTGTTACTCCTTGAATATGACAGAGAACCAAGCCAAGCCCCAAACTTGACATGGGCAGATTATAACCTCTTTCATCTGCACACTGTTCTTAAATTTCTGTCATTGAGTACAGCCAAAGAACACAAACAGACCAATTTGTCAGGTTGAAAATATTGCTTTAGTTATGCTGACCTATTTTCTTCCTCAGAACTTCTCAGGGAAAAAAAAATTGGCTGTTTGATTTTGAGATTTTCCTAACTCCACAGAGAACTTTTGTCGGTCTCTTGAAAGAAATAGAGATTCCTGATGTCTAGGGGTAAAAATAAATTGTTCAGAAATATAGGCCAGGAGAGTTAGAAGCTCTTTTTTCTTCATTCATTCATTCATTCATAAGCTGTGAATAAGAAGGATGTATTCCGCCGCTTACAGTCGGTAAGAAGTATAGTAAAGGCTCTTTTCAAACCCCCAACCACAGCCATCACGGGCACCAATCATCACTGCCATCTTCATCATCCTCTCCGAGGTCATCCCCAATGTCACTATCACCATCATTACTCACATTTGTTGAGGGCCTGGCATGTATCGGGCCCCTTTCCCTGGGGTTGATTATCTCAGTTTTCTTCTCTGTCTTTTCCTTATATTAAAAAAAATCACATGATTGTTACTAATAATACAAAATATTCAGAAGTTACTAAATATTCCACAGGCTCTATCTCATTTAACTCTTACAATCACTCAGTAAAGTAGAGACTATTGTTCTCTTATTTTGCAAATGAGAAATTTGAAGGCTAATGAGAGCTAATAAGTGATGGAGCCAGTGTTTGTACCCAATAATAAACGACAATAGAGCATGTGCTCTTTTCCATGCTTTAGCAATTTCAAGTGAAATAAAGGATATGTGGGCTTTCGAGGGTAGGTTGTTACAAAAGGATGTCAAATGCTTACATATTATTCTAAGTTAAGTTGATTTGCAAATGGATTCTTTGAAATAATTGAAGGTAAAGTTGAAGGCAAAGGATCCTTACCTCAACAGTTAGCTATGGTTTGTCTTGTCAAGTGATTTCTATAAGAAGATGCAGTTTCTCCAGCATATGGGAGATTATAAAAGTGAGTAAAGACATATTTTACAAGACTGGTCTACTTCTGTATTTATTCAACAAATCATATTTTGAGTAGACTACAACTATGTACATGTATTGACTCTATGACCTTAGTTAGAGAGGCCATTGAAACTCGCTAAGCTTTGTTTTCTGTATTTGCAAGATCAGTTTAATGAATAATCCCTGCTATGATTAACTTTAGTGGTTTTTTGTGATTATCAGATAAGTTCACAGATATGGAGACTTGTCATTATTAAAGACTTACATAATCTTATTATGGTTGTTGTTAGAATCATCACATCAGTATTATTACTTTAGGAGTTCTGTGGTCAAAGTTGAGGGTGAGGAATCTCTGCACCATCAAGACGTATGACCTTACACTTTTTTATTTTGTCTTCTGTTTCCTCGAAAATAACAATGAATTAGCAATTTACAAGCCCAGCCTACCTAACAAAATTACTATGGCTATATATAAAAATGTTTTTTAAAACTGTTTTAGAATTAGAAAGGATTAATAGTGCCACAATATCACAGCAATATGCACTGGTTGTTTACTGCAGTGAGCTGGTCAAACCCTTTAAGTTCAGAAAGGCCCCACACTCCTTGAAAAATTTGTTGGCTTAGCCAGTCTGAGAAATATGTCCTACTGGCAGAGAGTGACTTAAAATGACAAAAGCTGTCATTCATTGAGCACTAATTACACATACCCTATTTCTAATAAATTTCTATTTCTAATAAATTTCTTATTATCTTCTAATTCTCCCAAGAAGCTACTGTTTAAAATAAGGAATGGAAGGAAAGACAGTAATGTTTATTGACTATCCATTGCTTTCCAGGCATGTACTGTGTATATAATATTTTTTTAATCCTCACAATGTGTCTAAAAGATGCCTTCAATATACATATGTGAAAATTTCCCATTAGCAGATTTCCCCATTGTCCTTCACTCAGCTAATAAGTGGCTCAGCTGAGAGTCAATCCCAGGACAGTCTAGGGCCAAGACCCTGCTCTTTCCACCACAGTGCCATTTGGTAATCATACCACAACCTGTCCAACTCAAATTCTGTGCTTTACTCACCACACCTGTGAGGCTTCTCAAATTGCCCCAAAATAAAAGAGCAATAAAGACACAGCAGTGGAACAAGTGTCCTCCACAGGTGTTGTTGGCTGAATTGTGTCTGACCCCCGGCCCGCCCTCAAATTCATATGTTAAAGTCCTAATCCCAGTACCTCAAAGCATGACTGTCTTTGGAGATGGGGTCTTGAAGAAGTAATGAAGGTTAAATGAGATCCTGTGAGTGGGCCCTAATTCAATCTCATTAGCATCCTTGTAAGAAGCAGAAATTTGGACACACAAGGAGATACCAGGGATGGTGGTGCACAGAGGAAAGACTGTGTGAGGTCACAGCAAGAAGGCGGCTCTCTGCAAGCCAAGGTGAGAGGCTTCAGAGGAAACCAACCCTGTTGACACCTCTACCTCAGACTTCCGGCACCAGAACTGTGAGGAACATACATTTTTGTTGTTTAAGCCATTCAGGCTGTGGTATTTTGTTATACCAGCCCTGGAAAACTAATACAGGTGAGGAAATGAAGGCAGGTGGGAGAAGATATACAGAGATGGCCAGTAAGAAAAGGCCATTCATACTCCCTCTGCCCTTTTAAATTCTCCCCAGAGATCATGACACTGCCCTAGGTTCTATTCAGACCCTATTCCTATGAGAAGTATGAGTTTCCTGCTATAATTGATCCCTTTTTAACATATAAGAATTATTTTAAAAACTCAAGCTCTTAGAATCCCCCTGTCCTCTCCTACTCTGGCTTCCCAGGTCATGGTGAGAAACAGGGGTGTGGTCCAGAGGGTGTGACGTGAGGGCAGGGCTCTAAGAGAAACTGACAGACACTAAATCCATATGCATTTAAACAAACAGGCAAAACACATGGAGATTCTATGTCATTCACTTGGGATTAAGTCTTTTACCTTGGTTGTCCTTCTCTTTGAGGATCACTATATTGAAGTACCTGGGTTATATGTAAATTCTGTAAGGTGAGGGGACTGCATTTACTTTTATCTAAGTGTCTAGGCACCTAAATCCTACGCAAATGCACCTACTGGGTTCACACTGAATTTATTCTACTGATGATTATTGAGAACCTACAAGGCTAGGCATTGTCCATATAACAGAAACAAGAAAAAGTGTTCACTGACCTCATGCAGCTTACAGTCTAGAGTAGGTAGAAGATGTGTGGGGAAACAGTTTCCCCAAATGAACATTCCTTGAAGAGAAAGAAGCTAAAATATGTGCAATATCACATACTTGATATGTAACTTACTTCTCATAAAACTGCTATGACATAGGTACTTAGTACCCACCTGTAAGATAGAAATGCTGAAATTTAAAACCATTAAGTAATATTTAAGTGGGAAGTAGGCTAAGTCTACTGCTTGCTGGCAGCGTCCTTCACAATATACCAACCTCTCTTCCTTCAGGGCAAGGTCTTTGTCTTACACATTTCAAAATTCCTATTATGCCATAGAAAACATCCCACCAAAGGATAGGTTGAATTATTTGGGGGAGAATAACATATTTGTTAATGCTTTATTGGAGTTCCCTAGGGATTAGTCCATCTTTCCAGGATTTCTTTTCTCTACCTGCATTTACTTCCTAGCTGATATCATCCAAGTCCATCACTCTAAATGCATGCTGCTAACTTCTGGATATTTACCTCTAGTCCTAACTGAATTCTGAATTTCTATATGATCCTCCCACTGACATCTCCCTAGGATGGCTAACAGACATCTCCAACCTAGCATGTGAAAAGAAAGCACTTGATTTTCTACTTCAAGCCAGATTCATCTCCTCCCCACCTGGTTCCCCACCTTAATATACTCAGTTGTTCAAGCCAAAACTTTGTCATCATCAGCTTCTCCTTTTCATTCACACTCCATATTCAGTATATTAGCAAATCCTTCATGTTCCCCTATCAAAATACAAAATACATCTTGAATGCTGACACTTCTCACCATGTACCCCTACTTTCACCTTCTGGTCTAACCCAGTGTCTCTCTCTCTCCTGGATGGCAGGGATGGCAACAATACCTTCTTTTGTTAAAAACATTAAATATTTTCTTTTTAATTGACATATGATAATTATATATATTTATGGGCATGATGTGATGTTATGCAATATGTATGCAATAGCTTCTTTACTCGTTTGCCTGCTTCTGCTCTCACCTTCCCAAGGTTTATTCTCTGCTCCCCACTAGAGTGTTCCTTTTAGCATGAAAGTGAAGTCATGCCCCTCTCGTGTTCAGAATATCCCCATGGCTTTTCCATTGGGGAAAATGACTAGAAAACTCTAAGAAGTGGGTGCAGTGGTTCTCTAACTAACCTCTGCTTCCTGTTGGACTTCATCTTCTGTCGCTTTTGTCCCCTTTGTGCCCTCTACTCTTGCCACACTTGGACTCCTTGCTATTTTTAGAACACACTGAGGTCCTCTTACCTCAGAGCCTTTACATTTACCCCTGTGAGGCAACCAGTCTCCAAATTGTCACAATGCCTCACTTCTTTAAGATTTCTGTTAAATCATGTCCTCAGAGGCTATACATACTTCCCTGAGTGTATATGCAAACACTATAGTAGGAGCATAATAATGGCTATATGAAATACATTAGAATCAGCAAATGTTTGCCATGACCAAGGCTGGATAAAGTGGGAGCTCATGTCTTTGCTTCAGGACTTCTTCTCCCTTTGCACACCCTTATGTGAATGTTCACAATTACTCGTCTGGCAGTTTCATCACATAGATCAGGCTCAGCAGCTGCCAAGGAAACCACATAAACCTCACATCATCATTGTCTGCAGCCAAGAAAGCAACAGCACATCTTGCCCAGGATCCACTTGCCTTTCCCATTTGTCTTTGGTTACAAAGTTGGCAGCTATGGGAGCATCGAGAACCTTGTTGTTGCTCTGGAACGAAACAGATTCTAGATGTGAAGTCAGAAGAAGGATGTGCTGTGTGGAAAGGAAAAGCTTCTTTGACAAAGTGCCAAAGTCAGACAGAGCTGGGCCATGTGCTACCAGGCAATGTCAAATGAGCCTGCTCTTGCCATGTCCTTCCTTCCCTCCTTAGAAGCCAAACAACTGAGAATCAAAGTCACCTTCAAGCATTTGGACAAGATCCCAGCCTAACCAGCTGCATAGAAAAGGCTGCTTTGCTGTCAGTCCCTCAGAAATGAAGTGCAGAAACACTGGGCTCTGTGTGGACACGTCTCCTCCTCTGCTGTCTCCAAGTTGCTGTGAGATCCCTCCATGCCTGGGCTGTGACTGTGTTCTGATCACAAATCATTTACCCTCAGTTCACAAGTTTACAGTTCACAGTTTGAAAGGCAATATAATTTACTCCCGGCTTAGAGCTTTCTTACCTCTGATAACAGAGGTGGGATTAATTAAGGGCAATTTTTAATTAATTAGGGAAATTAAAAAAAAAAACTTATAAGGATTATTTGGCTTCACTTTTAATGTGGATTTTGGAGCCAAAGAGTCCTGAGTTTAAGTGGCCATTCAGCACATAAGAGTCAGAGGATTAGAGCCTGTCACTTCCTTGCCTGGCTTCAGTCTAGGCATCTCTAACATTGGGTGATTGTGAGGAATTAATGAGCAAGCACATACAGGATGCTTGGTGTACTATTTGCATATATCAAATCTTAAATAAGTATTATTGATGTAGTCATTTAATGAATTTTGACTTACCACCTACTATGTACCAGACATGGTTGGGAGCTAAAGACATAGCAATAAACAAGACAAAGCTTTTAGCTCAGGGAGCTTTAAACTCTAATATGGAAGACAGACAATAAACAAGTAAAAACTACAGATTATATACATTAGCTGTAAGTCTCCCTTTCATTAACCCTGAGTCTTAGGCTAAGATGAAGGTGCCACTGTTCACATATACATGTACACACAGAGAACCACATCCTACCACACTCTTAGGACTCCCTGGTAGATGGTTCTCAGTGTTACTTTATAGATTTCAGTAGTATTGTGTTTTTTTAATTCTTTCACTCAAACAATCATTTTTAAGGACATACTACATGCAAGGAAAATAGTGTTAGATGTTAGAATAAAAAGGTAATAAGAAGTTTCCTTTTCATTAATTGGCTTATGATTTTGTGATGGAGACAGACCACTAAACATACAATTACAATCCTATATATTACCTGTTCTTTGGACTTTTCTAATACTCTGGCAACCTAGAAAGTCTAAAAAGTAAAGAATGCCTCTGCATGAGACCTGAGAGAGGTTTCCTTAAAAGGGTAAAATTGTGTAGGGTAACTCAGATTAAAACAGGTGAAGCAATGGGGAAGAACTTTCCAGGAACAGAGAACATTTGATGCAAATAAATAACAGGAATTAGTTGGATGTGAATGAATGTCAGGGAACATCTTCTATTCAATTCAACATATTCTACTCTAAGCAATGTGCTGGCAGTGAGAAACAAGAGCAAGGCACAGGTAAGTGTTAAAGGGCAACAAACAAGGAAAATTTCAACATATATAGTAAGTGCTACAATAGAAGTAGCAAAAAAGAAAAAAAAGGGGGAGTAGGTTCCCAGAAGAACCTGTAATAAGAATGAGAAATTAGAGGAAAGATTGAGTATAAGGTCTGGAGGGAGAACTTTCAGAACAGCAGGACTAACTCCTACAAGAATTCTTTAGTCAGAAACTTTGAGAAATCCTAGGAATTTGCAGTAATTTGTTATGGTAGAAAGAACTCATCCTTCAAGAAGGCCTTCCTTGAGCCTCCTGGCAAGATCAGAATGTCTCCCACCGTCATGAGAACAAGATGGGCCAGTACTGCTGAGATGCCAGTTCAGTGACTATGCTCCTGGTTAGCAGAGTTTTAAGGTTCTTTCCACCTCTCCAGTTAGGTGAATCGTTTCCTCCCATCCTGGTGGGAGCAAGTGAGAGGGTGAAGAGAGAAACGGGAATTATTCTTTATTAGCCAACCTTCTGCTGATAGGGGAAAATAGGAATCACCTAATGGTAGCAGGAAAACGAATAAATAAGGGTGACCCTTCAATAGCAAGAAAGAAAACCTGGACAAGTGGAGATTAAGATAAAAATCAAGAAAGTTCTGGAATTTTATCTTCAGCACTTTCACTAATGAAATGTACAACAATGGGCAAATCACTCTCCTCTCTGGGCTGTAGTTTCTCCATCTGTAAAATAAGGGGTAATAGCAGATGATCTCTAAGGGCCCTTGAAGCTCTGACATTTTATGGTTTCTATAAGGCATTCAGAAATTATTCTTGAGCTGCCTTTGTCAAAAAGCAATAAAGTTTAATATAATATTTTAAAATCCACTATTCAAATACTAATGGACTTAAATGACAAGGGTGTTAAGAAGAACTAAATGAAAAGCTTGGGCTTTCTGACCTAATCAATCAACATAAATGGATGGCAGAAAAAAGTGCAGAGGATGGAATACTGAATATTATCAAGAAAATTGACTTTTGAATTAAGGAGTCAAGCATCAAGAATTTACCAGTTGTGAAAGGTCCAATGTTAAGGATCATGTAGCATCAGCTTGAGGAAGGGCAGGACAAAGGCTCGCATGGGGCAGATAGTGATGAAAACAAAGGGTGAGCAGATTCAGTAATGGAGAGCAAGGCGCTGGGGTGTTCTGTGATGTCAGAGTCAGAGTCTACTGAGAGTAGCCTCGGTCCAAAACTGTAGACCACTTGTAGGGTTGTGCAGACAGAGAGGAGCCAGCTGTCAGAATAGGAATACCTTCAAAGATGGTCAGATCTGTCCTACTGAAACTTTCTTCATCTGTCAGCTACTTTATTTTTTTTTATTTATTATTTTTTTTATTTCAGCATATTATGGGGGTACAAATA